>OX336388.2:398891120-399491120 GCA_946902985.2 Meconema thalassinum
AGAGGAAGATGAAGAGGAACAGGAAGATTTAACTTGTGTTAGCGAAGTTGAGGATAATGAGGAACAAGTGTTTACGCCTCAAAAAAAAAGGCATCACCCCTTGCAGAGTTTTTAAGAAAAAGGAAATCCTTGGCCATGGTCGAAACCCCTTGCCCTTCCAGATCGTCTCCATTTTCACAACTCTTTGCCACTCCTCAACACAAATCTCAACTGAAAAACATTTTAATAAAATATTATGGATCAACACTGGAACCCTATTTCACTAATCTATTTGTTGGAAACACGGATACCACATATGGCGTTCGCTATGAGAATGATAGTTTTAAAATTGGTGATTCAACGATTAAATTTAGTCGTACTAAAGCTGCCATTAAAAAGATCAACTATAAATTAACACCAGGACTGTTAAAGCTACTATTCTCTCGGACTCCCTCATCTCAAGATTATACGTCAGAGGACCTTAGTAAATATAAATCCATTTTATTGGATACCCATGCTCACAAAAGACAGTATGATCCCACTCAACAAGTGAATGCTAATATATCCCAAAAATATAAAACCATCATTGAAAAAATGTTCCCCACTAGTCAAAGTGGTCGTCGTAAAGTGTCTGCTTCAGGGGTGACATTTAAACCATTAAAACCCCTTGTGGATGTTACCTACTGGCACAATCCAAATAAACTCGTCCAGCGACTACAGCTGTTGCATGCTTCACGTCAAGCCGGCCATACTGGTCACGATTGGGAAATTCAAGAAATTGAGGAAGAACTTCGAAATGCCAAAATTATTGTTTAAGCCCTCACCCATTAAAATGGGTATTTCTCACGAGTTGCATCGTCCAGCTAGACGTCACTATCAGCGACTCAAGGTGATTTCACAGGGTGTGGATGAACTTTGGCAAGCAGACTTAGTTGAAATGATTCCCTATGCTAACGTTAACGATGGTGTACGCTATATGTTGACGGTCATTGATGTTTATTCGAAAATGGCGTTTGTTGAACCTGTTCGTCGCAAGTCTAGTCCACTAGTCACCAAAGCCTTTCAACATATTATTCAACAATCTAAACGTCAACCTCAGCTGCTACAAACCGACCAGGGAAAAGAATTTTTCAACAAGGATTTCTCCAGTTTTCTCAAATCTAAGAATATTCACCATTACACCACGTACAGCAATCTCAAAGCCAGCGAACATTGAAAACCCATATGCGGAAAGCGTTTACCGCTCAGGGCACTTATCGCTGGTTGGACTTGTTACCTGAGTTAGTGTCACGTTACAACGACACCAAACACAGAACCATTGGGATCAAGCCACGACCTGTAACTAAAAATATTCCACAACTGGATAAACTGTTTACCCCCATAAAAACAGCAGACCCTAAACGTCATCGCCTTAACATTGGGGACCATGTTCGTGTGAGTAAATTCAAGTCCGTCTTCGACAAGGGCTACACACCAAATTGGGGGACTGAACTAATTCGAATTCGTCAAGTCAACCTGAACAGTCCAGTCACCTATTTACTCGAGGACCTCAACCATCAACCCATAAAAGGCAGGTTTTATCTTCAAGAACTTCAAAAGACAGCGTTTCCTAAACATTACCTTGTGGAAAAAGTGTTGAAACAAAAAGGAAAAAAACTATATGTAAAATGGTTGGGATTTAGCTCAGCCTTTAATTCTTGGATTAATAAATTACATGTTGTGTGAACCTGTGTGTCTTGTATTTATTTATTTACTCATGTTGTACTTAACCTACAGTCCTATGTACAGTCCTCAGCTATACATGTATTATGAGCAATACATATTTCTTTCTCTCTTCACCTGTGTTCTCTCTTACACTACCCCCCCCCCCCCTTTTCACCTCCCACCACTGTCAAAACAGGTTGTGACTTGTTAGCTCTTATCGTGCACGTGTACAGGTGAACACCTGTGTGTTAGATCATATTACACATGAACTCACATTTTCTCACGTATGAAGCAAAACAGGATGTGACTTGTTTCACAAGGAGGATTGTAATAAGGTCATTTCACACGTGTTCACATGTATTTCGTCACTTTCCTTTCATATCGTTATCCCATTATAGTAGTGGGGGATTAGTGAAAAACGTCAGTTCAACACACACACACAAATGTAGTTAGGCCCTTTGACATAATTTAAATAAATTCATGGGCTAGTCCATAGGAACCGGTCCAAAGGGATCAGTCCAAAGGGACAAGGACTCATCCACAAGGACCTGTCAACAAGGACCTGTCCACAAGGACTTGTCCACAAGGACTCGTCCACAATGACCCGGCAACAATGACCCGTCCACAGGGACCTGTCAATAAGGACCCGTCCACAGGGAACCGCTACCCCACCCTCTTCAAAAGCCCTGAGTGGGCATGCTAATTCATAGTGACTTTCCACCGCACACATGCACTTTATGTGGAACAACGTTTAAATCCATATCGGCATTCAAACTCTCACATGTTGCAATTGGAAAGAGAGATTCTCTAAAAAATTACAATTTCACCCCCTAGTAGGGGTAGGTTTTACTTTTGGGGTTGAAATATGTTGTCCATTGGAAAGGGGGTATCAGCCCGAGTTCAATGACACCTCATTCGTCAAAATCCGACCATGCGTTCGGGAGATATCGGGCTGCCGCCATCTTGTGTGGAGGGTGTGGAGGTGGAGGGGCCAGAACCCCCACAAAACCACTACTATCATTATTAAAGGCTCAGTATACTTCTGTCATGGAAGAGTACGAGTCAGCGAATCACATGGAAGTGGTCCCCAAATCTGAAGAAATTAATAATTATCCTAAAGAAATAGTTTACCTTAATCATCATCCGGTATGGAAGAATTCTTCCACTCGAGAAAAGATAAGAGTGGTTTTTTATAGTTCATCTCCAGACGCTAATGGCGTTTCTCTTAATGACACTCTGCATTCTGGACCTGCTATTCAAACAGATCTTACGTCAGTCTTACTTAATTTTCGTCTTTTCCCCATTGCTGTCCTTGCTGACATTAAACAAATGTATAGGCAAATCCTAGTAAATTCAGAACAACGTGATTTGCAAAGAATTTTGTGGAGGGATGACATTTCAAAACCTATAAAAATATTTCGTTTACGAACTGTAACATATGGCCTTAAGCCCTCTGCTTTTCTCGCAATCCGCTCTCTTCGTATGTTGGCCGAACAAGATGGTCATCTTTTTCATCCTCTAGCTTCCGAGGTATTAAAAACCGCATTCTATGTAAATGATTTTCTGTACTCTTTTCCTAACATGTCTGATGCACTTCTTGTCTGTGAAAATTTAAAATCCCTTCTTTTAGGTGGTGAGTTTACACTTAATAAGTGGAACTCGATTTCAACTGAATTCTTATCTAACTTTTCTCAAGAAACTCCTGTTGAAAAATGTGTTGCGCTTCCTACTGAGGAATCGGCCATTAAAGCCTTGGGTGTTTTTTGGTCTCCGGTTTCAGACACCTTTTCTTATCAGGTACACTTATCTGAGTTGTATCCTCAAACGAAAAGGCAAGTACTATCGGAAATAGCGAAAGTTTTCGATCCCTTGCAGTAAATCGCTCCTGTGGTTATTACTGCAAAAAAATTCTTGCAGAAACTCTGGTTGCTGAAAATTGGTTGGGATGAAAAGGTGCCCTCCCTCCTTTTGGACGACTGGTTGAAATATCGTAATAGTTTATTAGATCTTTCTCAAATTTCTATTCCCCGTATTTTAATTGCTGATCCTTCACATCAGTATTTCGATTTACACCTATTTGCCGACAGTTCTGAAAAGGCATATGGTTTCTGCGCCTATTTAGTAAGCCGCCCTTCAACCACTTCACCCGGATTTTCCAATTTAATTTGTTCAAAGTCAAAGGTAGCTCCGCTTTAATCCACATCTTTGCCTAGATTGGAATTATGTTCCGCTGTGATGGCTGTGGAATTAGCCAATAAATTAAAAATCAATTTAAATTTGAAATTTTCGAGCACATGGTTTTGGAATGATACTTCCATAGTGCCAGCTTGGATTTCAAAACCTTCTTCGCAGTGGACCACTTTTGTCGCCAATCGTGTTTCTAAAATACAAGAGTTGTCTCATTTGGAACAATGGAAACATGTTCCGGGGAAAGAAAATCCCGCTGATATAATTTCACGTGGCTGCTTGCCCAAGAAATTAATTTCTCTTAAGTTGTACTGGAACGGTCCGTCGTGGCTCAGTCAGGAATTTTCTTGTTGGCCTTGCTCATCTAATCCACTTGACGAGGATGTTCCTAATGCTCGCATTGTTGCCGCTTCTCTTTTTCTATCTTCTATTGCTACTAGTCTTTTTCATCGTTACTCTTCATTTACCAAACTAATTCGGGTTGTAGCATATTTATTCCGATGGAAATTTCTTATTCTTGACCAGCCTGTGAAATCGCAACCTTTCCTTACCAATATAGAGTTTGAATTTGCTACTCGTAAAATCTTGTCTCGTATGCAACAGGAAGTATTTGCTCTTGAGTACCAGGCGCTTTTAAGCGGTAAGGTCGTACCAAAGTCTAGTAGGTTGGCACCTCTTACCCCCTTTTTGGATCAAGATGGGTTAATAAGAGTGGGAGGCAGACTAGAAAATCCTAATCTCCCGCATGAGAAAAAACATCCCATTATTGTTCCTTCTAGGCATCCTATTACTACTCTCATCATCAAGAAATTTCATTACCAGCACTTGCATGCAGGTACCCGCACTTTGCTTTGCTTAATTCGCGAGCAATATTGGCTCATTAATGGTGTTCATGAAGTTTCCTCAGTCGTTCGAAGATGTATAACTTGTTTTAAAGCAAAACCCCGTCCCGTCACGCAAATTATGAGAAATTTACCCTCTTTTCGTTCCGAACCTTGTAAGCCGTTTGCCCTCACGGGTACTGATTACGCAGGTCCTTATGCTTATGAAATAAATTCCCCTTTAGCTAAACGAAAGGTGTTAGGTAAGCTCTACATTTCTTTATTTGTGTGTATGGTGACAGGAGCCATTCATCTTGAGTTGGTAACAAGTGCCTCTACCTCCTATTTTTTTGTAGCTTTTTCTGGATTTGCTGCCAGAAGGGGAGTTCCCTCTGAAGTTTTTCCAGACAATGCAATTTTTTTTTGTCAGTACCTCTGATCTTTGGTAAACCGCGTTAACCTCTCCTTTTGCTAAAGAACAGTTTGCTCATTTCTCTTTTGCTAAGGGATTTAAATGGCATTTCCCCCCCCCCCCCCCTCTTATGCCCCCCATTATGGAGGACGTTGGGAATCTCTATATATGTAAGAATGAAAGTTTGTCTGTTTTTTCTGAATTTCTACGGAAATTTGCGTTATTTACGCGTTTTAGACTGTTTTATGACGGATGCGCGCGAAAATAAAATGTTTGTCTGTCTGTCTGTTTGTTTGTTTGTTTGTCTGTCTGTCTGTGGACAATTTTTTGTGTCCTTATAAATCGAGAACGGCTGAGTGGATCAACGTAAAATTTGGTACAGATATCCTTCAGAGGCACGACACCAATCATTGATGTACCTGTTCTCTGTACGTCTCATAAAAGGGGGCCTACCCCCTTAAAATACATGCTGAAATAGGCGTAGAAGGGCGAGACAAAACTCATTTTTAGCCTTCTCAATGTGAGAAACGAAACTCGGGGGCCCTAAAGGGACGCCGAAAACCACATTTTAAGGCCCTAAAACCAAGAGTTTTTGAGATATTCCCAGAAAATTAATTTCATTTAATACAATAATGAAAGGAAGCTAGCCGGTATCCATGGCAACGGAAATTCACAGGTCCATCTATTGCTGTAATATAAGACGCAATACAATTCCATTTATTACATTACTGAGATAGTTTTCAAACGGATAGAAGGTTATAACGGAACCAAACTAAGCTGTAAAATTCATCAATACATATAATACGCTTAAGGGGGTCAAGGGGTACTCTAGATTTTTTCACGCGATTTACACGTGCTGGTGTGCTACGTAAGGTCTATTATATCCCTATCCCTATATTGTTATATTATAATTATAATTATTATTATTACACTACGGAAAGGAAGTCCCCAGAGGACTGGAAAAAGGGAATAATTGTCGAGATTTTCAAGAAAGGTAGTAGAACAGAATGCAGAAACTATCGGGGAATAAAACTGATGGGTCATTGTGCAAAGATCTTTGAGAAAGTTTTGGAAAGGAGAATTAGGACATGGATAGAAGGAGGGATGAGGGAGGAACAACATGGCTTCAGAGCAGGAAGGTCCACAGTGGATTTGATTTTTGCTGTAAGGCAGTTACAAGAACAGCACTGTGAGTATGGAACAGATCTACTGATGGCCTTCCTGGACATTGATAAAGCATATGACAGTGTATGCAGAAACAAAGTATGGAAGTCCCTGGAGGATAGAGGAGTAGAAAAATGGACTATAAAGAGGATAAAGGAGATGTACAAGGGAAGCGTGAGCTGTATGAAAGTGGGAGGAGAGAGATCGGACTGGGTGGAACGGAGAAACGGCCTGTAACAAGGAAGTGCACTGGCACCGTTACTTTTCATTGTGGTGATGGATGACATAATGACCCGAGGGGCACAAGTAGCCTAATTGGAGAAGGAAAGATGAAAGCAATGGTGTTAGCGGATGATTTGATGATTTGGGGAAACAAGGAGGAGGAGGTACAGGAACAGTTGGACGTGTGGGAAGGAATAATACAAGGATATGGGCTGAAATTTAGCATAAATAAGAGTGAGATGGTGATCACAACAAGGAAGAAGGAAAGAACCACAACGGGAATAACAATTGGTGGGGAACAGCTGAAGAAAGTGGAGAGTTTCAAGTAGAAGCCTGCTACAAGATAATGGAAGAAACTATAGAGAAACAAGAAGTTCCGTGAAGAACTATACAGCCAACTTTTCATGCCAATGATTATTCTACAGAATATGAACCTATCTAGAATAATGACGAAATTAAGTTGGTAATATCGAAATATCTAATTAGTTCAAAATATACCTGGTATAATGTAGCCTAATAGAGCACAACAGTTGGCAGCCCTGGTGACTGAATATATTCTTAGTTCCATCTCGTAATGTACAGAATACAAAATTTGGTTGAAGTCCAATGGACGTTACATGCAGTTAGACACTGGATCTATCAGCACCACTGATCTCTATACATGGATTGCTGGTAGCTGAGGCAGCAGTAAGACGAATAGACGATGACAGGAGGTATAGCAAGATGGCAGCGAGCGCATGGTGCAATATTGCTCGTAGACCACGTGGTCCGTAGAGCGCTCTTGTCTTATTCAGTGACGCCATCCCCAGTGGCCAGGCCTCTTGATTGTAGTTCCACGAGTGTTCTGTGTTGTGTTAATGCAAAAGAAGTAGTAGTGTATTTTGCGAATTTAGGTTCGATGTATAGTAGTATACTTGTAAATTACAAGATTCAATTTCAATGTGTACTATGTGTTCATGTGAATTCTGAATGAGGTTTCAACATGCCGCAGTGTTCAGATTATGGATGTACAAACAGAACCGAACAGCAGAAAGAGAAATCGTTTCATCGGTGAGTTTTATACTATGATAAAAATTAATATTTCGAGGGTAGTGTTTTGAGTTTTATTATATTTATTTATATTTCGCATATTCTGGGAGGAAAATGGCAATTCATTTTTGTAGGTTTCCTTTCTCGAGACCCGAACTTCTAAGATCATGGATTAGGAGTATCAGGCGGGAGAATTGGGAGCCTTCGAAAACAGCTGTTCTCTGTTAACTTTTATGTGGAGCTGAGGAGTGAAATTGGTTTGGCTTAAAGTGCAGTTTGGCCTAGATCTACTTCCCTTTATTATTAAGTTTATTGTGCTGCTAGCGTGATTAAAAGCTGTAGTATTTGTTGTAGAGTGCTGGGATTAGTAATTAAGCCCTGTAATCCTTCTCCCCCCCCCTCCACCATGTCTTTCCGATTTCGCACCCTGATAATTATATAGGCTACCGGTATATTTATTTTTGTGTAATTTTTACTGTGGCAATTAAGCTGCTGGTTATGTGATATATTGACAAGGTCTGAATATTTGCTGGTTTCATAAATACGTACAATTTGCTTAAATGATATTTTCATTTTATAAATTAAACTGCGCGTTATTTCATGGAAACAGAAATTCATTACCAAGAACCGATTACGATATGTCGAGTGTATAGTGAGCTACGTTTATAGGTACATCATTTGAAAAATGCATAATTTCGTGGCATATATATTTATACAATTTACAAGAAAGTTTCCAGAAATTGTTTTTCATTCGTTACTCTGTTACTGATCGCTAATTGCGTGTACTCAGCACCTAAGTTGATATTTGTCAGCCGTTATTATACATTCATTTTTATTGCTATTCCGGAGATTTACTGACCTCGGAATGACGTGCCAGTGATCCCAATGCCCTTATGCTATGAGTGAACATATCTCTATATTTTTATTTGTTCCAAAGCACCATTAATTACGATTTAAAATTGACTAGATTATCATTGCTTCCCCATAAGGATGGCTCGAGAATGGGCACACCAACATGGCGGACCGCGCGCTCAACCTGGCGTACTTTCTCGTGCAGCGGAGAACTGCCATCAGCGATCCATGTATAGAGATCAGTGATCAGCACGCATAAAAGCATGTTAGCAACAATGTCAAGCGTGTGCTGATCAGAAATAATCTGAAATATTATGATATCTTGTTGTGCCAATTTTGGGTGAAATCCATTTGTTAGTATAGAAGTTACATGTATTTTAAAATTGGAGATATCAGCAGGCATAGCATCATGTTGGCAGCACTGCCTTGTATTAATTACTCCAAATTAATCTAGAATGTCAGGTGCTATACGTGTGCAAAGTATAGAGCTGTTGGCTTGCATACTTTCTGATATATTGATATTAGGGTAAAAACAGTATAGACAGCATTTATTAACAGTTGGCAGCCCTGATTGCTCTTAACAATACTTATAGTCATATCTGTTATGGTACACATAGCACATACGAAATTTGGTTGAAATCCAACTGATAGTATAGAAGTTACATGTATTTAAACATCGGTACTATCAGCAGGCTTATAATCATGTTGGTAGAACTGACGTATATAAGTTACTCCAAATTAATCTAAAATGTCAGAATATACGTGTGCATAGTTTAAAGCTGTTGGCTTGCATACTTTCTGATATATTGGTATTTGGATAAAAAAATAGAGAGAGAGCAATTATTAACAGTTGGCAGCCCTGGTGGCTCTTAAGAATACGCTCAGTCATATCTGTTTATGAACAGATATTACATACAAAATTTGGTTGAAATCCAATTGATAGTGTAGAAGTTATATGCATTTAAACATTGGACTTATCAGAAGGCTTAAAATTATTTTGGCAACACTGTCATGGTTGGCCTCCTGGAAATTAAAGTGAAATAGTCTTATCTACATGTGTGCCAATTTTGGAATAGCTCCCATGCATGCCTTGCAAGATATCCAACATGGAGCTCAAATTTCTGGTGCGTTTTTTTCAGCAGTTGGTAGCATTGACATCATTTTCAAATATGGACGTGATATATTCTGGTGCACATCTTTAATCATTCTAAATTTGTCTTTGATTGCTGCAGCCGTTTAGGAGTTGATAGGGGAACACACACACACAGCCTGATAGACAGACAGACACACATTTCCCCGGATCGATCTCATAAGTCTACTTTATCCTCATTTTTGCAAAATGTGAAAAGTAGGCTAAAAATGAGCGGGGGAGACAGGCAGAAGCATTCCGGAGGAGTGTGAGAAGCATATTATGGAGCAAGGATGTCCATTAGAACAGAAAAATGATCATATATCGGACGTACTATGTCCCTATCCTGACGTATGCCTCAGAGACCTGGGCTATGAAAGGAAGGGAGAAGAGCAGAATACAGGCCAGTGAGATGAGGTTCTTGAGAAGCAGTATTGGAGCTACAAAGATGGACAGAATAAGAAATGAGAGAACCAGAGAATTAATAAAGGAGGAACCGTTACGGGATGGTATAGAGAAATCTAGACTTAGATGGCATTGACATGTAAAACGAATGGAGGATAAGAGGATACCCAGGAGGATACACGAGACGAAGTGGGAAGGAAAGAGACCGAGAGGAAGACCGAGAGGAAGACCGAGAGGAAGACCGAGAGACAGGTGGCTGAAAGGGATGGAAGAAAGCGTGAAGAAGAGAGGAGAAGACTGGACAGGGGTGGAAGCTGAGTGATGGTGAGAAGACAGAAGACGTTGGAGTGGCCTGTGTTGCAAACAGACCCGGCCAACGGCTGGAAACTGTGCAAGAGGATTATGATGATGATACTACGGCCTACAACGACGAGACAAAGCTCATTTTCAGCCCCTTGGTGTCAGAAAAAACCTCGGGGCCCCTAAACAGTCGTAAAGGGTCCCCGAAAACTACATTTTAATGCTCTAAAACCAAGAGTTTCTGAGATATTCCCAGAAAACTAATTTCATTTAATAAACTAATGTAGGAATGCAAGCCAGTTACCATGACAACAGTGTCTCAACAGTGCCTTTCCATCTATTTCTGCAAGAAGTAATGCCACTCCATTTATTAAATTTCTGTGAAAGTTTGCAAATGGCTATAAGGTTATCACGGAACCAACAAAAACTGTAAAATTCATCAATGCGCTTAAGGGGGTCAAGAGGTACCCTCGATTTTTTCACAAGACTTAAACGTGCGATGTGTCGTACAGAAGGTCTATTATATCTTCAAACAGCAACATTATTTTCAAAAATTCCTGAATTGAAATAGTTTATTTTTTATTTTATTTTTTGCTTTTAGGAATTTGGGCCATTGGAGGCTAAAAAACCTGAATTTTCATGCACCACAAGCCTTAATAATTTATTAAAGGGGTCTTCCTCTGGATGCGCACTTGACACAACAGTAAGGGTCAGTTTTTATGTGACGTGAATTACATTTCGTCTACAAGGTTTTCATTTGTATTTTCACGTCAGGAAGTACACGTTAGGTAAATTAGTTTCAGAGCATATTTCAACTAATCATTTATCTTTGTCGACAAACAGGTTCCAAGCCCCTAACCATTGCAACAGTAGCTCAATTGATTACGTCTGGTTATTAATACCGACGACCGTTCGAAGAATGGGTACTTCTGCTAGTCTTGCATAAAGCTCACAAAGAGACAGCTGAAGGAAACTCTTGGTTCAGCTATCCTTTCCTATGGAGAATTCAATTCACTCGTTATTATGATTGAGGGCATTGTAAATTCTAGGCCGCTTACGCCTTTGTCCAACGATCCTAGAGATCTTCTTTCTTTAACACCTTGTCATTTTTAGCCTATTTTCAATTTTGAAAAATTAGGCTTATGAGATCACCTTTTGTCCGCGTGTGTGTGTGCGTGTGTGTGTGTGTGTGAGGTGTGTGTGTGTCCCCCCCCCCTAATAAAATCTAAACGGCTGGAGCGATTTTAATGAAACTCGGTAAGTTCATAGCACTATTCCGGGTGACCTCGACCGTGCCCTTCAAATTTTGTTACGTCTTACCAATCCAATATGGCGGCTGTGCGAAATATTTCACCAGCATTCAATATCTCCGAAACTATTCCCGATAACACCCTGGAATTTTGTACGGTGATAAAGGAATCTACTAGAAGTTCACCTATGTAACTTTTGAAAAACTGGTATAAAACAAAACCAACATGGTGGCCACGCGAATTTGCGACTTTTAAATAGATGTTTCTCGCCATTTAACTAATCAAACGCAATAAAACTTGGTACAGTATATGTTTGTACACATTGTAATGCACCGACATCTAACAAGGTTCAATTGCTTACATAACCACAAGATGGCGGATGTGCGAAATATTTCACCGGCATTCTATATCCCTGAAACTATTAGCGGTATCACCCTGAAATTTTGTACGGAGTTAAAGGGCACTACTGGAAGTTCATCTATAAGACATTCAAAACCCGGTTAACTACAAAACGAACATGGCGGCCAAGCGAATTTGATAATTTTAAATAGACCTTTCTCGCGAGTTAATGTTCCAAACGCAATGAAATCTGGTACAGGGAATGTTTGTACACATTGTAGTGCACTGGTATCTAATTTAGTTCAATTGTTTACATAACCTCAAAATGGCGGCTGTGCGAATTTTAAAATTAAGTTTATATTTCTTGTGTCGTAATCATGCGATCGAAGTGAAAGTTTGAATAATGAACCTACGCAAGAATTTTCATTTAATGGTACATGACTCTCAGGCCTATACATTTAACAATCCAACATGGCGACCATCCGAAATATTTGGACGGCTTTGAATATTTACGAATCCATTATAGCAATCAAACTGAATTTTTTTATGATCATAGGGGCTATGTACTTAAGTTCACCTATAGGACTTTAAATAACCTGGTGATCACAAATCCAACATGGCGGCGACGCGAATTATAAATATTCACATGGACGTTTCTCTCAATTTGACCATCCGAGTGCAGTGAAACTTGGAACAGTAAATCCTTATACGAATGTTAGTTCACTGGCATCTAATTTATTTAAATTGTTTCCATAACGACAAGATGGAGCTGTGCGAAATTTTAATATCTCCTTGTTACTTCTTGTGTCCTAACCATGCGATTGAAATTTGAATGCTACACGTACACAATAATCTTCATGTAACAATACATAACTCTAGGACCTACATATATAAAATCCAACATGGTGACCATCCGAAATATTTAGTCGGTTCTCAATATCTACGAATCTATTACAACAATCTAACTGATTTTTTTTATGAAGATAGGGGCAAGTAACATAAGTAGGATATATGAAAATAGGCTGTATAGTTCTTCACGGAACTACTTGTTAATTGGCTGTTCTTTAGCTTCCACGCCTCCTTTGCTGGCTCGGCGCTGCAATCTTGGTTTAACTGTTTTTTTTTTGAGAAAATTATAATCCCTACGTAATTCTTTTTGGCGTCGATGGAAGCTGGAATATCTCAGCTCTCTTAACAGAAGGGAGAAGTGGTGGCTTTCCCAGCCTGATGTACGAGAGGGAGACATGGATCTTTTACGAGATCCAAGCCCCCCTTTCGTATGGAATATCGGTAGAGTTATGCATTGCCATTTAGGCCGTGATAACCATGTTAGAGACGTAGATGTTCTCACTAGTAAGGGTCTGTTTTCTAGACCAATTTCTATGATTGCCATTTTGCCTATTGAGGCTTAGTTTCAACCCTTTTCATTGCTGTTCATGTGTTTGGGACTGATTCTTGGATTGTTTTTCATCGGGGGTCTCGGAGCATGATCACTTTAGTGATGTATAACTTGTCTATATGTTCTGTTATTTAACTGCTGCATATGCCCGTCATTGCTTATTGTTTTCCGAGAGCACCGAACGAGCCATATTCATTTATTTATTCATTTTTGTTAATATTATATTGTCTATATATCTAAGACTCTTACCTCAGCGTGTTTAAGGTCTTGCGCCTGCAGCATACGCTCACTTACCGAAAGGGGTGTCCCCTTGCTTGCTGCCTTCCTGCCGGACTGACGTCTCAGCTACGCCCTGGCCAATCATCGCCCGCCAGCCTGTAGGCTTCCAGATGCTTCTCTGGTGCCATTATTTAAGTGGCGGCGTTTTGTTCTTCATCGGCATTCTTTCTTCAACTTTCTACGGACTTCTTCATCGGCAGTCTTCATTCTGCGATCTGCATTCGTGCCTTCCGCCCTTCTCCGGGGCATTCTAGCTTCAGGCTCAAGCTACATTTCATGGTTGAAACTACCATGCAACGCAACAGCAGGGAACTTCTGCACTTCACTCCAACCGCAAGAAGCTGCGCCATATCGCAGTTATAAAATGCCATGTTATTTGGCATTCGAGAATTAACATCAAACAATGTTAAACAATGCACAACGCTGGTGAAGAAGAAGATCGCCCCAGCGAGGTTATTTTCCTGATGCTGGATGTCCCAAATTTTACTGCTCAAAAATCAAGTGTTGGCCCCGGCATTCTCCTTCAGCGTGCTTTCTAGTCATCGCAACCAAAGATAAGTTTGTGCCTTTTTATTATTGTTTTAATAATCTTCGTTTTAAGTGGGTTTGCTAGCAAGTGCAATAACATATTAAACTTGTGTGTGCATCAAAAAGAATGAACTTTTGTCTATTAGCACATGGTTGTGCCAACCTAATTGAAATCAATGAATATTTGCAATTGCCCCAGGCGGGCCAACATAATTAATTTTTGTCTTTTAATTAAAACTTATTTCTTAATGTGTTTGCACGTTTCACCATACAAATAAAAATATTGTATTTACTCTCAATGTCCAGTAAGGCAGTGAAAGAACCAGGCCGCATTCCTCAGGCCAATCCCTTCAGTCTAAGCTTCTCTTAAGGAAGTTATTTTGTCCAGTCCTTAAGCCTGCTGCTGTTCTCCCGTTTATGTGGATGAACTTGGGCTGATCTTCACATAACCACATGGACCCAGCGGTGAGAGACCGGCGTGCTACCGCCTGTTGGAGAAATAAGTATAGATACTCGAGTTTAGAGGTCAATAAAACCTTTACCCTTAGTCTTACATAAGAACAACCTACACCAAAATTTTCCTTGTTTTATTTGTCGTTTGACGATATAGAGTAAATATTTTCATTGTATCTCGTTAAAATTTTATAGCAGATTGTACAAAAAAGGTACCGGGTTTTCTTACCAAGTTTACGGAGCGCTCACTTAAAAAGATCATTACGTTAAAAGTATTGATCTGATCGCAACGAAACTTTAATACGTATTAAAGAAACTTATTGTTAATGCGTATGTGAAGTTTTAATCTGATTTGACGTTTTAAAAAAATGTTGTTGTGAATTTTGTAAAACAACTTTTTATCGGGCCTGGGTGGTCATAGCAGTATGAAATATGGCTTGTTATTAGGCTCATAGCAATGCAAGGCTTAACGTAAAACTACATTTTATCTACTTGTGATTATCGATTTTATATCGATTGATATTTAATCGGACCATTGTGGGCGGCGATAGTACTGTAGCAGCCTAGCAATGTTGCCAGTTGACTACCGTATTTCGAACTCGCTGCACGCTCGTTCCTACGCACACCAAACTCTGACCTTTGCTCTTCGTTGAATCATTAGCAACAAGCAGCAACTATCACTCTGTATTACCTACATCGATCAACATGCCAGCTAAACCGCAGTTAACGGAGGGAGAATTTGCCATGATTATAAGTGCAATATGTTTTTTTAGAAGCGAGAGAGAAAGTAATAATGATAAGAGGGTTTACCAAAAAATATCCATGTGTATTGGAAGGTCGATAGCCACGGTGAAGAGATATGCCGCTGCAATTAAAGATATTCCTCTTCCTCCCAGAATCCAAAAATATGAAAGTATGACGAAAGCAAACCTCACTTCAGGGCACCTAAAAAGAAGCTGGAACAGATAATCAAGAATGTTCGTCCTGACGTCGAACTCGTCTGGCTGCCAGTTGCTCATTGTGAGCTCAACCCCATAGAGGTGGTTTGGCCCTACGTGAAAAATAAAATAGCTAAAGTGAATATGAGTAACCAGGCGGAGAGACGAAGATCAATGGAGGTTATGCGAGATCTCTGTAAAGAAGCCTTGAGGTCCGTAACACCGGAGCTATGGAAAAAATGCATCGAACACACCAAAAAAAATAGAGAAACATTACTGGGAAAAGGATGGGCTAACAGAAGAAGTCTCCGTTGTTGAGCCACTTGTTATAAACTTAAATGAGAGTTCATCTGATTCATCGGGCAGTGATTTTTCGACGGTTATTAAGGGAGCAGTTTTATAATCTTATAATCTCAAAGTGTAAATTACTTCAAACAATTAATCTTATAATAATAGCTTTTCAGCTGACACACCATTTTTAAACCTGCCAATGGAGGTCCAAAGCCCTCATTAAAAAAGGTGTTGGGAAATGTTTCACTTCTTTTGGAAATGAAACAAGACACGTTTCTCTAACTTGTAGGTAAAATTAGCAGAGGATATTAGCGCTGCACATAAGGGACGCATATTTCAGGATGTAAAGAAGAATTAAATAGTTAAGTTAAATAGACCTGAATGATAGTGTATTTTTTTTCTTAGTCGTATTACCCTCCAGGGTTGGCTATTCCCTCGGACTCAGCGATGGATCCCGCATTTACCGCCCCCATTTTGAAACTTCGGGATCGGGGATACAACTGGGGTGTGTGACCAGCACCTCGCCCAGGCGGTCTCACCTGCAAAGCGAACAGGGACCTTATGAGGGGTGGGAAGATTGGGAGGGATAGGCAAGGAAGAGGGAATGAGGCGGCCGTGGCCTTATGTTAGGTATCATCCCGGCATTTAACCACGGACCTCCGGGGTGGCAGCTAAGCACGCTGACCACTACACCACGGAGGCGAATATATATTATAATATTTGTATTATAATTCGTCAATTTCACTTATAGTTTTTAATTTATTTTAATTAATGCCATTATTCAAGTCCTCGTACTGCAGTTCCTTCAACCAAGATTTTACTCGTATAAAGTAATATCTTCCTTGTCACGTGAGCGACCCATGGTTTAACCCATAGACATTCACTTTATCTTTCCGTTTCTTTTATATACCGGTATTGCCACCACAGAATTGCAACTACCATAATATAGTTAAGTGAACAAGGAACTGTCCTTCATCCATTTTGCTGAACTAAGATAAAATATTTGATGTAGTATAATGGTGTGATGATTGCTTTATATAACTTTGATAAAAGTTCAGTTTTATAAAATACTAGCAGGTACCCGCGGCTTCGCTCGCGTCATAGTCATGTCATATTGTTATTCAATGAAATGCAGGTTTAACACCGTTAACACCCCTTTAGAACCTGAATATCCAAAAATCCCTCCTTAGTAGACGTTTTCGACAAACAACAAACATATCCCCAAAATTTCAAGTTTCTAACTGCTATAGGTTTGGCTGGGGGATGATGAGTGAATATCCAAAAATCCATCCTTAGTGGACTTCTTTCCCAGAACTTCACCCCTCCCCATTGGCCCCTTAAATTGGATTTATGAAAAAATGGTCGAACAGCTACTTACTTATTTTTAAGCTGATTTTCCCCCTGAGATTTACACTTTTTGCCTGTGTCTTTTAAGAGATGCTTGCTCCGTTCGGAATCCTTCAACCCCCTCATTCCACCCCTTTCACCTCATAATATACACCACATCGAAAAACCCTCAGACACATGTCTTCATATTCTTAATGATGAGTTTTTAAGCCGAGTATCACATCCCCAAGGAAACCAATCGGGAGATATTAATATTCAATTAAATACTGGTCTACCCCCTTAACACCCCTTTAGAACCTGAATATCCGAAAATATTTCTTTAAGGGACGTTTTCGACATACAATGAACATAACCCAAAAATGTCATGTTTCTAACTTCAATAATTTTGGCTGGGCGATGATAAGTGAGTAAGTCAGGACATTTTCTTTCATTTATTTTTCAGAATTTCACCCCTCTTAAATTGGATTTATGAAAATAAAAACGGTCGCACACCTATTTACTTATTTTTAAGCTGTTCTTCTCCCCCTGAGTTTGATGAGTGACTGTATTAATCAGTTAGAACACTTTTTTTTTCCCTGTTTTGTTCCCCCAGAATTTCACCCCTCTCCAAGGGCCTATTAAATTGAATTCATGAAAAAAAGGTCGAACACCTATTTACTTATATTTTAAGCTGTTTTTTCAGGTGAAATTCTCGCCTACGTCGTTTAAGAGATACGCGCTCCGTTAAGAATCCTTCAACTCCCAATTCTCACCCCTTTCAACTCATAATATATACCACATCGATAATCCCTTAGGCATAGGCCTATGTCTGCTTATTTTTAATGATTAGCTTATATGCCGAATATCACTTCCCCAAAGAAACAACTCATGAGATATAGTTATTCAATGAAATGCTCGTTTATCCCCCCCTTAACACCCCTTTAGAACCCGTTTAAACAAAAATCCTTCCTTAGTTGACGTTTTCGACATACAGCGAACATATTCCCAACATTTCATGTTTTCAACTTCAATAGTTTTCGCTGGGCGATGATGAGTGAGTCAGTCAGTCAGGACATAATCTTTACCAGAATTTCACTCCTCCCCATGGGCCGCTTAAATTGGATTTATGAAAAAACGCTCGAACACCTATTAATTTATTTTTTAAGCTGTCTTTTTCCCTGAGTTTGATGAGTGAGTGAGTTTGTCAGTCAGTTAGGACACTTTCTCTCCTTTTCTTTTCCAGAATTTCACCCCACCCCATTGGCCCCTTATATTGAATTTGTAAAAAAAAACAGTCTAACACCGATTTACTTATTTATTGAGCTGATTTTCTTCCGCTGAGTTTCAAACTTCCCGCCTACGTCGTTTAAGAGATACACGCTCCGTTAGGAATCCTTCAACCCTCACTTGTCACCCCTTTCACCTTATAATAAACCTCACATAGAAAAATCCTTAGACACATGTCTGCTTATTTTTTAATGATTAGTTTATATGCTGAGTATCACATCCACAAATGAAACCACTCTTGAGATATTGTTATTCAATGAAAATCAGGTTTAAGCCCCTTAAGATCCCTTTAGAACCTGAATATCCAAAAACCCTCTCTTAGTGCACGGTTTTGACATACAACGAACATATCACCAAAATGTCATGTTTCTAACTTCAATAGTTTTTTCTGGGCGATGATGAGTGAGTGAGTGAGTGAGTCAGTACATTTCCTTTCTATTATTTTTTTCAGAATTTCACCCCTCCCCATGAACCCCTTAAATTTGATTTATGAAGAAAAACGGTCGAACACCTATTTACTCTTTTTTTAAACTGATTTTTTTCCGCTGAATTTCAAACCCCACGCCTATGTCGCTTAAGACATACACGCTCCGTTAGCATTTCTTCAACCCCCACTTTTCACCCCTTTAACCTCATATATACACAACATCGAAAAACCCTCAGACACATGTCTTTCTATATTTAATGGTGAGTTTATATGCCGAGTATCATATCCCCCAATGAAACCAATCGGGAGATATTGTTATTCAATTAAATGCAGGTTTAACCCCCTTAAGACCCATTTAGAACCTGAATATCTGAAAATCCTCCCTTAGTGGACGGTTTTGACATACAATGAACATATCCCCAAAATGTAATGTGTCTAACATCAATAATTTTGGCCGGGCAATGATGAGTGAGTGAGTCAGAACATTTTCTTTCAATTTTGTTTTTTCAAAATTTCACCCCTCCCCATGAACCCCTTAAATTGGATTAATGAGAAAAACTGTCGAACAACTATTTACTTTTTTTAAGCATTTTTTCCCCCTGAGTTTGATGAGTGATTCAGTCAGTCAATGAGTTAGGACATCCTCTTTTCTGTTTTTTCCCCCCCAGAATTTCACCCCTCCCCTTGGGCCCCTTAAGTTGGATTTATGAAAAAACCGTGAAACACCTATTTACTTATTTTTTATGCTGATTTTTTTTTGCTGAGTTTCAAATTCCTCGCCTATGTCGTTTAAGGGATACACGCTCCGTTAGGAATCCTTCAACCCCCACTTTTCACCCCTTTCACCTCATAATATACACCACATCGAAAAACCCTCAGACACGTATCTTCTTATTTTTAATGATGAGTTTATATGCCGAGTATCAAATCCCCCAATGAAACCAATCCGGAGATATTGTTATTCAATGAAATGCAGGTGTACCCCCTTAACACCCCTTTAGAACCTGAATATCCAAAAAACCTTCCTTAGTGGGCGTTTTCGACTTACAACGAACATATTCCCAAAATTTCATGTTTCTAACTTTAATAGTTTTGGCTGGGCGATGATGAGTCAGTCAGTCAGTCAGTCAGTCAGGACACTTAGTTTTATATAATAGATTCGATAACATTTGACAAATTTCTTTAGTAGTGTAATACCGGCCTAACACAAATTACAAAACAACAACAGAAATTCACAGACCTTACGGCTTGGAACGCGCGCGTATTATGTTTCACAGGGCAAGGTCGCACGAGTTTCCTCGACCGAGCACATTGTTCCCGTCGCTTGCTACGATACATTCTTCTCACATAACCACCTGATTAAATATCAATCGATATAAAAGCAATTATCAAAAGTAGATAAACTGTAGTTTTTCGTTTAGCCTTGCATTGCTAAGAGCTTCATAACAAGCCATATTTCATACTGCTATGATCACCCAGGCCCGAGAAAAAGTTGTTTTAGAAATTCACAACAACTATTTAAAGAAACGTCAGATCAGATTAAAACTTTATATAAGGGTTAACAATAAGTTCCTTTAAGACGTATTAGAGTTTCGTTACGATCCGATCAATACTTTTAACGTAATGATCCTTCTAAGTGAGCGCTCCGTGAACTTGGTAAGAAAAACCGGTACTTTTTTTTTTCAATATGCTATAAAATTTTAACGAGATACAATGCAAATATTTACTCTACATCGTTAAACTACAAATAAAACGAGGACAATTTTGGTGTAGGTTGTTCTTATGTAAGACTAAGGGTTAAGTTTTTATTGACCTCTAAACTCGAGTTTCTATACTTATTTACCCGACAAAGCCACGGAGGCTCTACTAAAAAGACATACGATAAATACATAATAATAATAACTAGCATCGGTAATGATCCTTCTAAGTGAGCGCTCCGTGAACTTGGTAAGAAAAACCGGTACTTTTTTTTTTCAATATGCTATAAAATTTTAACGAGATACAATGCAAATATTTACTCTACATCGTTAAACTACAAATAAAACGAGGACAATTTTGGTGTAGGTTGTTCTTATGTAAGACTAAGGGTTAAGTTTTTATTGACCTCTAAACTCGAGTTTCTATACTTATTTACCCGACAAAGCCACGGAGGCTCTACTAAAAAGACATACGATAAATACATAATAATAATAACTAGCATCGGTAGAGCATGTGTTTAAATCTCACTTCAGCCGTTCTGAAGATGGTGTTCGTGGTTTCTCCATTTTAAAAGTTTTCATTGTAGCTTTCAATTGCTTGACGAGCGTAACATGTCATATCTCAGTTTTCTTCTTCTCTTTCAATAGTCCGTAACAATCATCATCATCATTATCATCAAGTTTCCACTCCAGTTTCCCGGGTGTGGTTTACGAGTGCTCTCCATTTTAGTCGATTCATGTATGCTCGCGTCTAAGCTGCGTGAGACGTGAGACTATGAGACGTGGTGGTGACGAGTGATGAGTTTTCTCGGTCCTTGCGTAGTAACAGAATCAAATACATAAGTCTGTGACTCACCCACTCATTCGCAACGCCACACAGGTTTCAGAGAAGACCCTATGTTGGCAGTATTGGAATAGACGAGAATGTCAGGTAACACTGAGGGCTGTCGACTGGCTTCTCAATTCTCGCCTGCTCCTTGCTTGCCTCTCCCCTTCAACCCGCAAGTTCACAGAGCTTAGACCCGAGCAGTACCACTGCTCCTTCAAAACTTCATCCCAGTTGATTCCCTTGGATGTGATATCTTCCTTCACTTGGTCCAGCCATCTCCTCCTAGGTCTTCCAACAGGTCCCTTTCCAATAATCTCAGTATGTAACCATTGTTTTGCAAATCTTCATTCTGTCATACATTTGAAGTGACCAAACCATCGCAAACGTGCCCTAGTTATAGCCTCCTTCAGGGACTGATTTATTCCAGCTTGTTCTCTTATCTTCTCATGTCTAACTTTGTCTTTCCTAGTTTTTTGAAGCATTTCTGAAGCCTGAATACTGCTGTCATCCTTGTTGGTAGTTGTGCATGTTTCCAACCCATAAGTCAATATAGGGACCAAGTATGTTCGAAACAGAGTTTGTTTTGATCTTAGTGGCAATTGCTTATTCCAGAGTACAGGGTGGCCATAAAGTCCCGTTACTCCATCTTATAACCAATAGAAACCCCTAAACGTAGATAAATAAGTTGTACACCATTTCTAAGATAGGTTTTCTTGAAAATATACGGCATTGCGAGTCCAAAATTCAGTCTGTGCCCTATCATTTCCATGGCAAAGGATAATATGGCGCCAAGTTCTGTGCGATATTCTTCGGAGCATTCCTGGTGTAATTTTAGTGAAAGGTTGTATCACAGCATCTTTCAGTTCATCCATGGTATTGTATCCGTTTTGTGAAACGATACCCTTTATGAACCCCCATAGCGCAATATCACATGTGATAAGTTCTGGGCTCTGAGGTGGCCAGGCAAGAGGAGCCGGTAGCACAGGAGAACCACGACCCATCCATCCCCCTGGAAGAACTTCGACATTGTCGACAATGCAGGAACACATGAAGAAAGACTAAGGCTTGCGTCCATATTGGCCTACGCCCGTCCAGGAATTATATGATGCTGACATGGACCGGAGAAGGCATGTGCGGGACTTCAGCTCATGTTCGACACAATAAGAGGCAATGTGCTCTTTTCCGATGGTTCTCCTGTGCTGTCGGCTCCACAAAACGGATACAATACCACGGATGAACTGAAAGATGCTGTGAGACAACCTTTCATTAAAGTCACACCAGCAATGCTCCGATGAATGGCGCACAATACTTGGCGCCGTATTATCCTTTGCCATGAAAATGATGGTGCACAGACTGAATTTTGGACACGTAATGCCGTATATACCCAAGAAAACTTCTCTTTGAAATGGTGTACAACTTATTTATCTAAGTTTAGGGGTTTCTATTGGTTATAATATGATCGTTCTCCGATGTTACAACAAATCTACGGAATATACGTAAGCAATCGCAAAGAAACTAACTGTAAGAAAATTTAAACGCTCTAAAATGACAATGAAAAATATTAACGATGTCTAAGATCATCGATCAAGCCTTCAAAATACGTCCGAGTAACGTATGAAAATAACTATAGGAATTACTAAAAACTCTCACGACAATACAATAACATAGGTTCCAAAACTTTCTTAAAAACGCCTCCTTGAATTTGTCCATCGTTACACCAAAGAAGTATTTTCTATCTAAATTGCATTTTGTAATTATTGTCAATTCAAATAACAGTACAGTAAGTATGTAGTTAGTTTTAGTTGTAAGTAGGTAGTTAGTTTGTCTATTAGATATATGTCATTGTTCTATTAGACTGTGGTGTGTGAGTGTGTCTGGTAGCAGTTGCATTGTTTATTAGTTATAGTTCATTGTTTCAGTAGACTGTGATGTGTGAGGGTGCATGTGAGTGTGCCTGGTGACAGACTGTTTTAGTGGTAGTATTTGTTGTTGGTGGAACTTTAGTTTTTTTTTGTTTTTTTTAGTAGAATTTTGGTATTTAATTGTTAGTACGGTAGAAGGTTAGTATTTTTGTTAGTAGAATTGCTCTTTACTTATTCTGAAAGGGAGTAGCAGCCTTTCAGAATAAATCAAATCTTTACTAGTCTTATAGACGGTTAAGATATTGATAATATAAGCCAAATAATGGCTACACTGCGTCCTGCTGCACGGCTGAAAGCAACGGGAAACTAGAGCCGTATGCTATTCCCGAGGATATGCACCTCTCTATGCATAATTACATGTGATGATGGCCTCCTCCCTTGTAAAATTTCAATCCGGAGGTAAACTAGTCCCCCGTTTGGATCTCCGGGTGGGGACTACTCGAGAGGGGGTTAACATCACAGAAGTGACAAAGAGGAAATCTGACATTCTACGGATCGGAGCGTGGAATGTTAGAAGTCTGCTAGGAAGTGGAAGGTTAGAAAACTTAGAAAGGGAAATGGATAGGTTGAGGTTGGATTTGGTTGGGATTAGTGAAATGCGCTGGCAGGAAGAACAGGACTTTTGGTCAGGAGACTATAGGGTCATTAGCACTAAATCAAACAATGGCCAAGCAGGGGTTGGCCTCATATTGAGTAGGAAACTTGGACAGCGGGTGGAATATTATGAGCAATATAGTGAACGGATTATTGTAGCAAAAATCAATACTAAACCTACCTGCACCACAGTGGTACAAGTCTATATGCCTACCAGTCAAGCTGATGATGAGGATGTTGAAAAGGTCTACGAAGAAATAGACGAAATTCTGAGGTATATCAAGGGTGATGAAAATATTATAGTAATGGGAGATTGGAATGCTGTGGTAGGAAAAGGGAGAGAAGGGAAGATAGTAGGAGATTTCGGATTAGGTGAAAGGAATGATCGAGGAAGCAGGCTGGTAGAATTCTGCACCGAGCATGAATTGGTCATAGCTAACACCTTATTCAATAACCACAATAGAAGAATATACACATGGATGAGACCAGGAGATACAGGGCGTTACCAAATCGACTTCATTATGGTCAAGCAGAGGTTTCGAAACCAGATTCTGGATTGTAAAACATATCCTGGTGCTGACATAAACTCTGACCACAATCTGGTTGTAATGAAATGCAGATTAAAGTTGAAGAAACTGAAGAAAAGTCAAAAGCCAAAAAGGTGGGCAATAGACAGACTGAAAGAGAAGGATGTAAACGAAAGATTCAAGAAGAGTATAAAGGAAGGACTAATGAAAAACCCTAAACAAACTTCAATTGCAGACGAATGGGCACTTTTCAAGAATGAAATAACAAAATCCGCAGAAGAAAACATTGGTAGGAAAGAAAGAATAGGTAGAAAACCGTGGATCACTCAGGATATACTAGAATTGATGGATGAAAGGCGGAAACACAAGAATGTAAGAGATGAAAAGGGGAAAGAAGAATACAGACGTCTGAGAAATGAGGTTAACAAGAAGTGCAAGGAAGCGAAAGAAGAATGGTTGAAAGAGAAATGTGCAGGGATAGAAAATTGTCTGAAATTAGGAAAAGTAGACACAGCTTATCGAAGGATTAAGAATACATTTGGGGAAAAGAAGACTAAGTGCTGTAATATTAAGGACACAAATGGAAAGCCTCTAACAGATAGGGAAGAAAAGGTTGAGAGATGGAAAGCTTACATAGAGAGTTTGTATAAGGGAAAGGAGATTGAGAATCATGTAATGGAAAGGGAGGAGGAAATTGATGAGGATGCGAAAGGAGATTTAATATTGAGATCTTAATTTGATAGAGCATTGGAAGACTTAAGCAGGAACAAAGCACCAGGCATAGATGATATACCGATTGAGTTGCTATGCTGCATAGGAGATGAAGGTCTGATCAGGTTATTTCACTTGGTGTGTAGGATTTATGAGGCAGGTGAGGTACCCCCTGATTTCAAGAAGAATGTAATCATCCCTATACCAAAGAAAGTGGGAGCTGACAGATGTGAAGATTACCGTACAATCAGCTTGATTACTCATGCTTCAAAGATCCTGTCTAGAATAATTTACAAGAGGATTGAGAGCCAGATAGAAACGGAGTTGGGTGAAGACCAGTTTGGTTTCAGGAGAAATGTAGGAACACAAGCTGTACTAAGTCTTAGGCTGATTTTGGAAGGTAGAATAAGGAAAGATAAGAGAACGTTCATGGCTTTTGTAGACTTAGAAAAGGCTTTTGATAACGTTGATTGGACTAAATTGTTTGACATTTTGAAATCGATTGGAATAAAGTACAGGGATAGGAGGGTGATATACAATCTGTACAGAAACCAGACAGCAATCATTCGAGTTGAAGGACATGAGAGAGAAGCTGGTATTCAGAAAGGTGTAAGGCAAGGCTGCAACTTATCACCCATACTTTTCAATCTTTACATTGAACAAGCAATGAAGGAAATTAGAGAAAAATTTAAAGTGGGAGTGAAGATTCAAGGAGAAATAATTTCAACTCTGAGATTTGCTGATGACATCGTCATCTTGGACGACAAGCCTGAGGATTTGAATGAGTTTTTGAATGGTATGGACTCCGTCTTACGGAAAGAATTCATGATGAAAATTAATAAATGTTAAACAAAAATACTGGAATGCAGCCGAAATAAATCAGAAACCTCTATGGAGATCAAATTGGCAGGTGAAAAGCTAAAGGAAGTAGGAGACTTCTGTTACTTAGGAAGCAGAATAACCAGTGATGGACGAAGCAAAGAGGATATAAAAAGTAGGTTGGCTCAGGCAAAGAAAGCATTTCTACAAAAAAGGAATCTGCTGACATCGAATATAGATTTAGGTATTAGGAAGTCATTTTTGAAAGCCTTTGTCTGGAGCGTGGCGCTCTATGGAAGTGAAACTTGGACTATTGGTGCAGCAGAAAAGAGGAGAATTGAGGCATTTGAAATGTGGTGTTACAGGAGAATGATGAAGATCAGATGGGTAGATAGGGTTACAAACGAAGAGGTATTAAGACGAGTGGGAGAGGAGAGATGATTCTGGCGACTGCTAATGAAGAGAAGAGATAGGTTGGTAGGACACATACTAAGACACCCAGGAATAGCAAGCTTAGTTATGGAAGGAAGGGTCGAGGACAAGAAATGTAGGGGTAGACCAAGGTTAGAATATGTTAAACAGATTGCCTCGGATGTAGGGTGTCGGAGCTATGTAGAGATGAAACGATTAGCTCAGGACAGGGAGGAATGGAGAGCTGCATCAAACCAGTCAAAAGACTGAAGACTCAAACAACAACATTGGTTATAAGATGGAGTAACGGGACATTGTGGCCACCCTGTTGATATCGAACTTGCTGATAGAATTGACTTGATTTCTGAATAGGGTTATGTGATTAAAGCTGTATTCTGCTGTCCGTAACAATGTACTGAACTCTTATTGATTTGCCGATCAATAAGTCTTCATGATTTTTATTAAAAATTATTACTGATATCCTGGCAGAACATGTTGGAGTTTGACAAAGGGAAGACAGGTAGTGTGTCGCAACGATTACAACAGTAGTAGCGTGGTAGTTATTCTTGACGATGACCGGTTAAGCCGAGTTCAAGGACAATTTCAGGGTGAACGCGCATCCAAGTCGGCGTCATTATGGGCGTGCCAGAGGTGAAGTTCCAACCGATACACGATTGAATCAGCAAATCAGGAGAGAGGACGCCTAAACCACGCGGAGATTTGCGTACCTTAAAAAAAGGCGCTAAAACACGTGTATGAAGAACCGCCGATGCGATAGGATTCGGCATGAGTCCATTGAGACGTTTGGATGAAAAGAAGAAGATTGATACTAGTCCCAAGTCTGTGAGTTGAAAACTACAGATTATTTTCACAGATTGCCACCACTCCACCACTTTCTGTCGGTTTCTAATAAATTGATCGTAGTTTGAGACACAGCTTTATCGAGCTCCAAGGAGCATCGTTCACGCCAGTTTGAGTCACGATTTTATCAGGCTCTAGTGAGCATACCTCACGTCTGTTTGAACGAACCTTTTATTAGTGCTCTTGGGAGCAGAGTGCACGCTTAGCGGAGGGAGATCTCTCGTCGAGATAAGCGCTACGCGGTAGACGTAATTTGAGAGACTTGTTAAAAGCCAGTTGCGTGATGAACGGAGAGTGTAATATTGTCTGTACATTTTGTGTTATATTTTGTGCGATATATATGTGCGTGTGAAGTAAGCAAATGCTTCGATAGGGCCAGTTCAACGTTGAGTAATCGTCCAGAACATTATATTTTGAGTGAAAGTCAGTAGCTCATAGCGATTCTAGCTAGGGAGAGTAATAACTTTGGACATTTCTTTCCAAGAAGCCACGCCAAGATGTCGTCAGGAAGGTCGATTGGTGGAATGAAGTGCTACGCCTCTACCAGAACGTCGACGATGAACGAGTAGATTTCCCGTGGGGAAATGCCTTGGGATGGAGGTTGATTTTCTACAAGCTGCACGGTGATCTACAGACCATTGATTTATTCAATATGTAGCTAGATTAGACGCGGGAAAGTTGTAAATATTTTATTCATTGTTTTTCTGGTGTATTTTGATTTTTGTGCGCCGACACTGTTATATTTAAATGTACGTTGGCACGTGGCCAAAGTGTTTACTTGATTGTATGTTTCTCTTATGAGTCATTATTAGTATGCACGGCGTGTGTATTTTGGTTTTATTCATGCGAATGCGAAATTCGTCGTGGTCGATAAATGGTGCTTTTATTCAAATTCATTTTTGTAGGAAAAGGGGCTAAAAGTTGTTAGATGTTTTACGAACATGTTTTTATTCATACTAGGGTTGCCGAGCGCTACAAATTAAGATGTCACTGTAGAACACCTTAGTTCTATATTTTTGAGGTTTTTTTTAGTCCTTTTCAGGTTCTTTAGTCACGGTCTAGATTGGGAGCGCAAGTCGGTGGAAGATATTTTATGTCCTTTATTTCAGGTTTCTGTCAAACCTATACGTGTGATTCTGGTGTATGTATTGTGTCAAGGTGTGTGTATTGATTCCTCGTGATGAGGGGTAGAATGTGTCTACCGCCCTCAAATATTGTGGTTGTATTTTTATGGAGAGGCAGAGCGCTCTCCGAAGCTACTGTACCTTGTCCTATGCTAATTCTTGGATTTCCTTGGGAAATGCTAAGATATTTTATTTTGACACACACACGTATATTATGTGCTATGGGAGCACGCTTCTTCGAGACTCGAGCCATTGCTACGGCAGGTCGAGGTAATTGACACGTGGGTTGACAGATGTGCAGATTCCACTTTGCGCCCGTCTATGTCTGGTGATTCATCGTTTAGGCAGTCCAGCTGACCGACTGACCCCTGTAAGCTATCTGTAGCAAACCTGTTCTTTTAATGGTCATTGGATCATAATTAATTGGGAGTTCGCCATGTCCGTTACGAATTACCGCATATCGTATGAAATGAAATATTTGTTTTATGATGTAAATGTTGGCTTTGAGCCTAGTTATTCCTATGACTCATTTCATTGTTAGATTTTGTCTGTTGTGACACCGTTGGGTGTATTTTTGTATTTTCTTGTAAAAATGGCAAGCGGCCATATGTGTATTTTTCTTGATTGGTCACGTGTTGATTTACTTGTGTTGATTTGAAAAGTCCTAATTTTAGGCGTTAATGTTGTTTGCTACGGCAGTTTTTTGATTCCAATTTCATGCGGAAATAATTTTTGTTTATTTAGTGTAGGAAGTGTCGGATTAGTTTAATTAGTGTTTAGTTGGTTCCTCGTGTCTGTCTAGCTCTAAGACAATGCAGATTCGTCCCCTGAAGGTTCACTGGATGGTAACGAATCTCGCATTAATTTGTACACATCGTAACGCATGTAGAAAAGCCGCACACGCACATGTCATTGCAGTATTTTGGGACATTTGGTCCAGATGTTTACGATCTCTCCTGAGATCAGGCCTAGTTTGGCATTTTTATTTAATTCAAGAGGGTGTCATTTGGGAGACCTTGTTTTGTTTTGTTTTGTTTTAATAGTGTAAATTTGTTGATCTGTTATTAAATTCATATGTTTTAATCCTGGTATTCACTTTTTCCTGCATGTTATTTTGTTATATGTTACCCTGCATGTTATAAGAAGCGCTTAGCAACAACTTTACGAAATGGACTGTTATACCCCCGAAATTGAGTCTCATATGCTTCTTTGCAAGGGTTCAGTACATCTTAATCACATGTAATTTATTTTAGGTTATTTTTCACTAATTGACCGACTAAAAGCTACAATATTAATTGTTAGAAAGGCAACAATGAAACAATGAAACAATGAAAAATGGCTTTAAAGCAGTCCCATTTCCCCATTTTAGTTAGTTACCTTGATAAACTAACCTAACTAACCCCGCGGCACTACAGCTCATGAAGGGCCTTGGCCTACCAAGCGACCGCTGCCCAGCCATTTGGCCTGCAGATATTGGGGTGACACGTGGTCAGCGCATCGGATCCCCTCGGCCGTTAATCTTGGATTTCGTAACCGGGGCGCTGCCTCACTGTCAGCTACTCAATTGTCCTCACGAAGCTGAGAGCACCTCGTTCGAGCCATCACGTCAGTTTCTAAAATCACTGATGGAGCCGGGAATCAAACCCGGGCCCTCCGGGTATTTACGTGGTTAGTTATTATTATTTTAATGGCTAGAACAGCGAGGTCATCTGCCACTGGTTTCCCATTTTTACCACCAGGCAAATGCCGGAACAGTTCCTTTCAGCAGGTCCAAGGCCGACTTCCTTCCTAAATTCCTTCCCTGGCCCTTCCTCATTTAGATCCAAATGGTCGCCTTGGCGATCGGCCTGTCGCCCTCCCCAGTTGTATCTGAATTGTGTGTCCAGCTCCTAGATACTGTCCTTGCGGCGATAGAGGAATGATCCCTCGCACAGTCCGTGGGTGAAGCCGAACAGGGAGAATAAGCAATTTAAAACAAGTACTTCCATGAAGCACTAAATAGCCTATTTTCATATATCCTACTGGTCTTACTTAGGACACGAGAAATGAAAACTAGATTTAAACAAGTAGTTCCATGAAGAACTAAAGCCTATTTTCATGTATCCTACTTATGTTAATTGCCTCTATCAACATACAAAATATAGAGAACAGCCTAATATCTCCGATTGTCGCCTTGTTGGATTTTTATATATGTAAGTCCTAGAGTTATGTACTATTACATGAAGATTATTGTGTACGTATAGTATTCAAATTTCAATCACATGATTAGGACACAAGAAGCAAAAACGATAAATGCAATGTCGCACAGTTGCAATCCTGTGGTTATGGAAACAATTGAAATAAATTAGATGCAGGTGGATTAACATTTCTATAAGCATTTACCGTACCAAGTTTCACTGCATTCGGATAGTTAAATCGCGAGAAAAGGCCATTCTAATATTCATATTTCGCATCGCCGCCATGTTGGATTTGTGCTCACCAGGTTATTGAAAGTCCTATAGGTGAACTTATGTTTATATCCTCTATGAACATAAAAAAAAAGTTTGATTGCTGTAAAAGATTCGTAGATATTAAGAACCGTCTAAATATTTTGATGTTCGCCATGTTGGATTGTCATATGTATAGGCCATCGAGTTATGCACCATTAAAGGAAAATTATTGCATTGGTTCATTATTCAAACTTTCATTTCTATCGCATGATTACGACACCAAAAATAAAATCTTAATTTTGAAATTTCACACAGCCATCATCTTGAGGTTATGTAAACAATTCAACTAAATTAGATGCCAGTGCATTGCAATATGTATAAACATTTACTGTGCTATATCTCACTGCGATCAGATGGTTAAATCGCGAGAAAAGTCTATTAAAATGTTTAAATTCACTTGGCCGCCATGTTCATTTTGTACATTACTGGTCACATAGATAAACTTGTAGTAGTGCCCTTTATCACCGTACAAATTTAAGGGTGATACTGTATCAGGAATAGTTTCGGAGGTATAGAATGCCGGTGAAATATTTCACACAGCCGCCATCTTGAGGTTATGTAAACAATTGAACGAAATTCGATGCCAGAGTATTGTATGAACATTTCCTGTGCAAAGTTTAATTGCATTTGGATGGTTAAATTGTGAGAAAAGAATATTTAAATGTCTTAAATTCGCTTGGCCACCATGTTGGTTTTGTAGTTACCAGGTTTTCGAAAGTATCATAACAGAACTTCGAGTAGTGCCCTTTATCTCCGTACAAAATATCAGGGTGGTATCGGTAATAGTTTGGGATATATTGAATCCTTGTGAAATATTTCTTACATACGCCATGTTAAATTGGTGAGACGTAATACAATTTGAAGGGCATGGTCGGGGTCGACTAAAATGCTGCTATGACCTCACCGAGTTTCATTAAAATCGATCATCCATTTAGAAGGTATTAGAGGGGGAACACACACACACACACAATGAAAATAGGCTAGAAAATTGCACATCCACCAATTTTTAGCCTATTTTCATTTTATGAAAAAAAAAGGCTGATGAGATCACCTTTTGTCCGTGTGTGTGTGTGTGTGTGTGTGTGTGTGTGTGTGTGTGTGTGTGTGTCCTAATAACATCTAAACGGCTGGAGAGATTTCAATAAATCTCGGTTAAGTCATAGCATCATTCTGTTCTACCCCGACCGTGCCCTTCAAATTTTATTGTGTCTCACCAATCCAACATGGCGGCTGTGCAAAATATTTCACTAGCATTCAGTATCTCCGAAACTATTACAGATATCACCCTGGAATTGTGTACGGTGATAAAGGGCACTACTAGAAGTTCACTTATGATACTTTCAAATACCTGATAACTACAAAACCAACATGGCGGCCAAGCGCAAATGAAACATTTAAATAGACTTTTCTCGCGATTTAACCATCCAAACGTATTGAAACTTGGTACTGCAAATGTTTATACACATTGTAATGCACTGGCATCTAATTTAGTTCAATTGTTTACATAGCCTCAAAATGGCGGCTGTGCGAAATATTTCACTGGCATTCTATATCTCCGAAACTAATACAGATATCACATGCAATTTTGTACGGTGATAAAGGGCACTGGTACAAGTTTATCTATGCAACTTTCATTAACCTGTAAAGTACAAAACGAAAATGGCGGCCAAGCGAATTTGAAACATTTTAAAATACTTTTCTCGTGATTTAACTCTCTGAGCACAATGAAATGTGGTACAGTAGGCTAAATGATTATACATATTGTATTGCACTGCCATCTAATTTAGTTCAATTTATTACATAACCTCAAGATGGCGGCTCTGCGTAATTTTAAAATTAAGTTTTTATTTCTTGTGTCGTAATCTTGCAATCGAAGTGAAAGTTTGAATAATGACGCTACGCAATAATTTTCCCTTAATGGTACATAAGGCTATGGCCGATATATATAACAATCCAAAATGGCGAGCATCCGAGATATTTAGACGGTACTCAATATCTACGAATCTTTTACAGCAATAAAAATGATTTTTTTTTATGTTCATAGAGGCATAAACATAAGTTAACCTATAGGACTTTCAGTAACCTGGTGATCACAATTCCAAAATGGCGGCGACGCGAAGTATAAATATTTAAATAGACGTTTCTCGCGATTTAACCATCCGAGTGCAGTGAAACTTTGCACGTTAAATGCTTATACAAATGTTAATCCACTGGCATCTAATTTATTTCCATTGTTTCCATAACCACAAGATGGCAGCTGTGCGAAATTTCAAAATTAAGTTTTTATTCCTTGTGTCGTAATCATGCGATCGAAGTGAACATTTGAATAATGAAACTACGCAATAATTGTTCTTTATGGTACATAACTATATGGCCTATACATACAACAATCCAAAATGGCGACCATCCGAAATATTTAGACGGTTCTCAGTATCTACGAATTATTTACAGCAATCAAACTGATTTTTTAATGTTCATAGAGGCTATTAACAGAAGTTCATCTATAGGACCTTCAATAATCTGGTGAGCACCAATCCAACATGGCTGCGACGCGAAGTATACCTATTTAAGTGGAAGTTTCTAGCGATATAACCATCCGAGTGCAGTGGAACTTTTTGCAATAAATGCTTATACAAATGTTAATCCACTGGCATCTAGTTTATTGCAATTGTTTTCATAACCACAAGATGGCAGCTGTGCGAAATTTTTAAATCTCGTTTTTACTTCATGTGTCCTAATCATGCGATTGACCTTTGAATATCACACGTACACAATAATCTTCATGTAATAGTACATAAATAAAAATCCAACATGGCGACCATCTGAAATATTTAGACGGTTCTCAATATCTACGAATCTATTACAACAATCAAACTGAAATTTTGTATGATGATATAGGCTATTGAGATGAGTAGGATATATGAAAATAGGCTGTATAATTCTTCACGGAATTACTTGTTTAAGTTCTCTTTAGATTCCATTGAATTAGACGTCGGTATATTAGGGATTGTATGAAGATATACCGTGCCAAGTTTCACAGCACTCGAATGAAATGTCGCAAGAAAAATCCATAAAAGTATTTAAATTTTGCGTCGACGCCATCTCGGTTTTGTGCTCACCAGGTTATTGAATGATCCATACGTGAACTTATGTTAATTGGCTCTATCAGCATACAGTCTTTCAGTTTGATTACTGTAATAGATTCGAAGATATTGAGAGCCGTCTAAATATTTCAGATTGTCGTCTTGTTGGATTGTTATATGTGTAGGCTATAGATTTATGTACCATTAGATGCTTAGGTTCATTATTCAAACATTCACTACGATCGCATGATTAGGACACAAGAAATAAAAAGTTAATTTAAATTCACTGCACAACGGCCATCTTGCGGTTATCAAAACAATTGAGTTTATAAATGGCTGTCAGTAGATTAAATTTCTTATGAACAGTTACCGTACCAAGTTTCACTGCGCTCGAATGGTTAAATTGCAAGAAATTTTACTTAAATGATTCAACTTCACTTGGCCACCATGTTCGTATTTTACTTAACAGGTTTATGAAAGCCACATAAATAATTTTCTAGTAGTGCCCTTGATCACCGTACAAAATGTCAGGGTGATATCTGTTAATATTGTGGAGGTATAGAATGCCAGTGGGGTGCAAGGCATTTGGATGCGTCTCAAATAGCCTCTCCAATTGCAAATGTCAACCTCACCTTCTCGCGGTGCACCCTGTTACCACAGACGAGACTCTGGCGACCGAGAATATGGCGGGATAACCACATAATGATGCAGTAAATGGCATCATTTCCACCCACAGCATCTTGGGAGGGAGCAAGTGCCAAGGCTTAAAGGTGGCAGCCCCACCATGGCACTCGGCAAATGTTGGCTAATAACTCGCAGTTGCTTAAAAAAACACATATTAAAGAAACTAAGAAAAGCAGCCGGACGGATCCTACGATGACGACCTTTGGCTTGAAAGAGGACATGAATATTGGGTTTTGGAATGTTAGAACATTGTACCAGACTGGAAAACTAAAGTAGCTTGCTACCGAGGCAGAACGGTACAGATTGGATATCCTAGGAGTTAGTGAAGTAAGGTGGAACGAATTTGGAGTGATGAGAACATTGAGCGGACAAACTTTCCTCTACTCGGGTAAGCCAAATGAAGACGACCCACTTCATGAGGGAGTGGGATTGCTCCTAAACAAGAGAACAAAGAGCAGTTTTCTGGACTGGAAGCCCATTTCATCAAGAATTATCACTGCAAGGTTCAAGGGGAAGATCAGAAATGTTTCGGTGGTCCAATGCTATGCACCTACCGAAGAAGCCGAAGCAGAGGACAAGGCAAAATATTATTCAGAACTCCAGACTTCTATGCTGACCATAAACACGAGGGATATTGTGATAATCATGGGAGACTTCAATGCCAATGTGGGAGCTGAAAACCTAGGACTTGAATAAGTAATGGGCCAACATGGATTGGGTGTCATGAATGAGAATGGAGAACTGCTGGTAGACTTTTGTACAAGAAATGAACTCGTTATCGTTGGAACCCTCTTCCCTCATAAAGAATGCCACAAAGTGACATGGGTATCTCCAGATCTGCGGACCGAAAACCAGATTGACCACCTGACAATTAGCAGAAGCTGGAGAAGGTCACTTCTGGATGTCAGAAATCGTCGAGGAGCAGATATAGGCAGTGACCACCATCTAGTAACTGCCCGCATCCGAGTTAAGATTGTAGCTGCAAAGAAACGGTTTGAGCAACAAATGAAAAGTTTTGATGTTGGAAAACTACAGAATGAGAGAAACAAGGAACATTTTAAGATCAACCTCAGTAACAGGTTTATAGCCCTGCAGGTGGATGGAGATGATGTTGAAGAACACTGGGAGAAAGTTAAGACTACGTTAACAAACACAGCAGAGGAGGTACTTGGCTTCAAGAACACCAGGAGGAAAGAATGGATGACAAAAAACACTTGGGAGTGTATAGAACAACGTAGAGAGCTGAAACTCAAGCTGAATAATTGCAGGACACGAACCCAGAAAGTTGAACTCCAAGCAGCATATCGTGCTAAAGACCGGGAAGTAAAGAAGAATGCAAAAGCAGACCGGAAAAAGTGGGTATCAAACCTTGCTGAATTAGCAGAGACTGCAGCAAGAGAGATAAATATGAAAGGCTTGTATGACATTACGAGGAAACTCGTCAAGAAGAAATTTAAACAAAATAGACCCATTAAGAATAAACAAGGAGACATGCTCACTAATGACGAAGCAAAATTAAACAGATGGCAGGAACACTTCATGGAGGTGTTGAACAGAGACGACGTAGAGGAAGATATGCAGATGCCATATGTAAATGAAGATGGTGAGACGGGCGGCATCAACACAGAACCACCCTCAAGAAGTGAGATCAGAGAAGCAATCAGACAAATAAAAAATGGAAAGGCCCCAGGAGTGGATAACATAGCACCTGAGCTTCTAACCGTTGATCCTGATATGACGGCCGATATGTTGCATCCACTGTTTACAAAAATCTGGAACGAGGAAAAATTGCCAAAGGAATGGAGAGAGGGACTCCTTGTCAAATTAACGAAGAGAGGTGACCTGATCAACTGTCACAATTGGAGAGGTATCACTTTACTTTCAATTCCCAGTAAAATGATGACTCGCGTGATACTCAACAGAGTAAAAACAAGGATAGAAAAACGACTTCGCAAAGAACAAGCAGGTTTCAGGAGCAACCGCTCATGCATCGACCAAATTAACACTCTACGGATCATTATTGAACAGTTTAATGAGTACAATGCTATCTTATTTCATCTGTTCGTGGACTTTGAGAAGGCTTTTGATTCATTGGAAAGGAACGCCATGTGGAGAACATTACAAAGTTATGGCATACCAACGAAAATAGGCAAGATCATCAAGCAGACCTACGACGACTTCACATATAGAGTAATCCACGAAGGGAAGCTCTCGGAGCCCTTCTCCGTAAATTCTGGTGTGCGACAAGGGTGTGTCCTATCACCGACTATCTTCCTCCTTGTCCTTGATGATGTCTTGAGAAAAGTTGTTGAGGGAAGGCAAAGAGGCAACCAGTGGGGACTGGTCGAGAGATTGGAGAGTCTAGAGTTTGCCGATGACATATGTCTATTGACTCAGAAACATACTGATATGGAGGGAATGCTGCAGGACCTGGAGAGAGACTCGGGAGCAGTGGGCCTAAGAATAAATGCTCAGAAAACAAAGGTGATGAAGGTCAATTTGAAGAGCAAGCAGAAACTCAGAGTCAATGACGAAGATGTTCAGGAAGTCGAAGAGTTCACATATCTTGGCAGTGTGACTACGCAGGATGGAGGAGCAACAGCTGATGTCAAAATGAGGATCCAGAAAGCCAATGTGGCATTCATACAGCTCTATCAGATTTGGAGGGCCAGAGAAATATCAATGAAAACGAAACTGCGCATTTTTCAAACAAATGTGAAAACAGTACTGCTCTATGGCTGTGAAACGTGGAAAGTTACCTCAGAGATCACCCACAAGCTGCAAGTATTCATAAACAGATGCTTACGAAGAATAAAGCGCATCTTCTGGCCAAGAGTCATTTCAAATGAAGACCTTTGGAAGAAAACCAAAGAAGAACCTATTGGTATACAAATAAAACGGAGGAAATGGAAATGGATTGGCCACACCTTACGTAAAGAACAAAATGAAGTGGAGAGACAGGCTTTGTTCTGGAACCCCCAAGGACAGCGGAAGAGAGGAAGACCGCGGAAGTCATGGAGACGCAGTGTGATGGATGAGGAAAAACAAGAAGGAAAGACCTTTGGCGAACTCAAGACCTTGGCTCAAAATAGGATACGCTGGCGCTGCTTTGTCGAAGCCCTATGCTCTGCAAAAGAGTAAAAGGACATAAGTCAAGTAAGTCAAGTCATAGAATGCCAGTGAAATATTTCGCGTGGCCACCATGATGGATTTGTGAAACGTATTAAACTTTTTAAGGTACGATCGAGGTGGGCCAAGATAGTAATATTTCACTTACAGAGTTTCATTGAAATCGCTTCGGCCGTTTAGATTTTATTAGGTGGACACACAAATGCATACACACACAGAAAAAGGTGATCTCATAAGCCTACTCATTTTTTTCATAAATGAAAATAGGCTTAAAGAAAGTATACTGTAAAATAAGATGAGGATCCGGTAGTTGAGAAATGTGTGGATGAAAATTATAATAGTAATTAAACAATAGAAATTGCAGTCCCCGCTGCGCATCCTTGCGCGTTCAATCGCATCATGTTGTGACTAACAGAAAATTCGACATATCATCGTGTTTCTCATCCCCCAGAACTCAAGACCAATGTTAGTTTTAAACTGTATAACCTACACATCACGCTGAAAGACAGAATAAGGAACGAGGAGATACGTAGAAGAACCAGTATTAAAGACGTCATCAACACCGCGAACATACTAAAATGGAAATGGGGAGGCCACGTAGCGAGGATGGAGCATAGGAGGTGGACGCACAGAATAACGATGTGGGACCCCAGAACCGGTAGGAGAAATGTAGGAAGACAGAGGACACGCTGGGCTGACATATTCATGAAATTCGCCGGACCATAATGGACAAGAAGAGCAAGAGACAGACAAGAGTGGAAGACCATAGAAAAGCTCCTTTCCAAAACATAGTATATGCGAGGAAAGGAAACGAGCAACTCAGTGCAACATAGTGAACCCTTAAATACAATAGCGATAATGTATTGAGGACAGTTAAAACTCTACTAAAATAAAGTGAACGTGCTAGAAACATTAACAATTTTGCAAATATTAGATATAAGAATACATAACATAGAGATACTGTAAATAAGTTAGGAATAGATATATCAATAGCTATAATAACAATCCAAGAACAGAGACTAACATGCCAGAAAAGTGCACCACTAGGTGCCTCACTACTCTTTAGGACTGCTCAACTAATGAGTGTAATGGAGCAAAATCCCTGCCTAGGCAGGAGGCCATTGTCCTTAGGGGATTAAAAGGCTGTATTTATTTTCTGTATGTTAAGTAGTCAGTCTGAAGGCTGGTTGGATCCTCAAAAAGTACCGCCGTTAGGTTATGTGGGTAGTTTCCCACAAAAACCCAAGGCAACGATATGTTGAGGCGTTTCTTCTCGAAACAATTACTACCGTTACTGTATACCAATCACTTTCAAATTTCTACACAAACTATAGCCATTCCAAATCTCAGTCAAGTTCGAGAATGGGTAAAATGAGACCCGGGAGTGGAAATGGGGAGCCTTATTCTTTTTTTCGAAAAAGTGAAATATTGCTATAACTTTCTTAGTACCGTATGTGACATATGGAACTTCGTACTACTCTTTGGACAAGGGCCAAAACCTTATCTCAATGTCAATATTCTTTTTCTTGGACAACACCAACCATTGACCAAAGTGGTCGGAAAAATGGAATTTTGAAAGAAATAAAATCATATCTCCCTTAATTGGCACAATATTGGTTGGTTGGTTCCTCAGTTTAGGGGCTGCGACAACGCGGTCATGTAGCCCCGTGTACTTTGGGTGTGTGTAGAATCTGTCTGATAACCGGTGTTAATTGTGATGGCTGTATTAGTGTGTGTATCTGTTTTCTAATTCATGTAAGGACTGCAACTTTGAATTTTTCAAATAGTTCCTACTTTTGCCGCCAAACGCCACCGTCAACGGCTATTAGGCCTAGTTCAGAACTTAGCTACTAGACGCCACCGCAATCGGCTCTTGGCAACGAACGTAGAAACCTAAGAGCATTGTTTACATTCTTAACCTATACAATTTAGCTTCATACAGGTGTAATTAGTGGAAGGTTCTTTAAAATGCCATAAATCTATGACATGGGACCTCCGGCTTTACTTCCCCTCTGAAGGAAGGCATACTGAGGGATTTTTAACGCTCTTAAAAAATCCGACGGCTTCAGCTGGGTTTGAACCCGCTATCTTGGGCATAGAAGCTCAGCATGCTACCAACTACGCCACCGAAACCACCCCGCTGAAAGACTATAGAGAACCTATAAATAATTAAATAAAACTTAATAAGGAACCAGAAAAGCAACCACTTTGACCGAGCTGGTGAATCGCTGGCGGCGTTGACAGTCATCACAATGTATCACAGTCAGAAGTCATAACCGTTTAAACTGGTCAATATTCCACTAAAAATTACCTAAACTGTTTTGTCTAAACGCATTTTTGATATGACCCAAGGGATGAGCATAATGTTTCAGGATTAAAAGAAGATACGACTTTTGTTTGCTCAACATGCGGAACTGTTGTAGGTAGGATGTCTACAAAAATTGGCACATGTAGGGAATTCGCTATATTTTTTCTTGCCTGGTGAAATCTACCTCCACCTTCCAGCGTGCCGAGAGGGATATTTGTATCTGCTTTGTTAATATCTTATTATTAACATCAGTACAGGTTTAGTACATCATGGAACGAGCCTATAATGGCAAAATTTAAGACACGAGTAAGTTTATAAAACGAGAGTAGCTAGTTTTATAATTTCCATACGAGTGTCTTATCCCTTTCAGTGCCAGGGAGCCGATATATCGGCCGACGGAGGTGTTGCTAAAAATGTTACAGACTAATCCATCGGCCCTGTTTCTTTTTAAAATTATTATTTCCAGCCACGCAATGCTGTCACTATTGTGAACAAGACAACGCAGGAATCGTTCTCTCTCTGGATATATCAATTAAGTTCCGTAAATAACTGAATTCATAATAAGTAACGTATTCTTTGAATTAGCTGATTTCCTGCGCGTTTTATCTTTTGAAGTAGTACCGGTATTTGTTTTCTTTGTGCTCGGAGCTAATTAAGATACGTGGAAGTAAATATGTCTAGTTCTTTGAAGTAAGAGAAAATAGATATTGTTTTAAACGCTTAGTGTAGTGTGTGAGAGTACTTTATCGACTAATTAGAACGACTTAGAAATATTTCCACAATTAAATTTGAAAATTAAATTACTTTTTATTTCTAATGAAAACAAATAAAATTTAGCAACTAATACGTTTAAAATGATTTACCTGCTTCAGGAAAGATTTGTTATTTCACTGAACGTTTTAACACAACCATTCATCAAAAGCTTGGCATCCGAAGGGTTAATTTTCATTTTAGGTGAGTTGCATACGACTGTTTATGTTCGACGATAATTATAACTTTATTATATGTTTTAACATAAATATTCATAAATATCTGTAGGATTCAGTAACTTCCGTTAGTGAACAGCGCGCGCTGGGTGGTTTATTGACTGAACAGAGCGAATGCGTGGGTCAAAGAATTTCGAAAGCAGAGACCATTTACTTTGCTTGGCAAAGCTATTTCTTACAGCCTGCATGATGTCTAGTGCCAATCAGAACTAGAATTCACTAATATTGTCACCGAAGTCGTTTGAAAGCAATGCGCTGTGTAGAAATTGGAATTGGGGATATTAAGGTACAGTACTATTTCGTGTCTCTTATTCGCCAGTTTATTTACGCGAACATACGGGGCGGGGCACTGTCCATGTCGGTAATTTATGTAGAAGGATGCTGTGTTGCTAATTTCTGGACGTAGATTCATTATCTCTTGCATAGTCATAGTATTTTCTTGTTACCGTAAAGGTTCGTGCTGATTTTGTCTTTGTGTTTGGGATTGTAACTACAATGGTTGATCCGATATCCAATTTGAACTTTCAAATCATGTAATTCATGTCCGACATGTTGGATTTTGACCGCATGCGCAAAGCTATCCTTACTTAATTTGTCAATGAATGAGCTCTGATTCGCTGGAGAAACTGTTTCATAATGAAGAATAGAACTATAATGACCCTCATTAGGACGCAGTTTTCTGACATATAATATTTACATTTCGACATCGTCGAACATAAACACTTTTATTTAATAGGTTTCGAACCTTTAATCATCGGACCTACCATTGTAGTTTTGTAGCGTGACACAAAACGCTAGGCTACACTGCTGGATGATCGAAAGACTATATCGAGCAAGGCACAAAACATTACCTTTTAGCTTATAAATTGCGATGTTTACTTAAAAGAAGATGAGAGATAGGTATTTAACTTGTAAATTAGCTCCAGCGTTTCGTGCGACCAAGTATAATGATACAGACTCAAGATATCCATGCGTCAATAATAAGGTAAAGAGCAGATAAAATTACTCCAATTTATATTTTGGTGGAGGAAGAAGTGGAGCGACCCAGGTGCATGAGGTCACGCGAGGTCAGGCAGGGTCATGGTAGGTCACAACATCGATTGAGCGCGTGGTACGCATAGTAAGCAGTGCGGGGGAGTATACCGCGCAGCAGGTGGGGGTGGGTGGAGACGTGGCCATTCAGGAAGAGACACGGCCACATTAATGAAACAGCACACTTTATTAACCAACTTCTACAATATAACATCCGGCCGTAAATATGAAATGAGGGCTGGGGAAAGAAGAGAATGTGTAATGAAGGAGAAAATAAAAGGCAAAAAAGTAGCGAAAATTAAAATCCTCATTTGTCTCTTGGTGAATAAAGATGGTGGAAAATTGCGAGGAAAATATGTGGTCTGCCATCTTCTTCTTAGTTGCTGGTCCGCCTCGTTGCGTAGTGGCTAGCGCTCTTGGCTGTCACCGTGGAGCACCGTGTTCAAGAAATGTAGAGATTTGAAGCCATTCTTTTCAGTGTTGCCTAAACAAAATTGACATTTTTAGCTCTACAGTCGGTCAACACGTTTGTGCCCAATGCATGGGCGGGGTACAAAATATAAATATGTAAACACACTCCTGTCATCATCATCATCATCATCATCATTTATTGTACATATCAGGCCATTAAGGCCCATGATAGAAAGCAAAGAAACATAACAAACACATCAAACATACGATATTACATAACACTATCCTAATGAATCACACAGGAGGCATTATTCCGATCACAATCTCAAGCATTTGTTACAAATGCTGTTCCATTTTTAGCCTATTTTCATTTATGAAAAAAAAAATTAGCTTATAAGATCACCTTTTGTCCGTGTGTCTGTCTGTGTGATGGTGTGTGTGTGTGATGGTGTGTCCGCCCTAATAACTTCTAAATGGCTGGAGCGATTTCAATGAAACTCGGTAAGTTCATAGCACTATTGCGGGCTGCCCCGACCGTTCCCTTCAAATTTTGTTACCTCTCACCAATCCAACATGGCGGCTGTGCGAAATATTTCACCAGCATTCAATATCTCCGAAACAATTACCGATATCACCCAGGAATTTGGTACGGTGATAAAGGGAACTACTAGAAGTTCACCTATGTGACTTTTGAAAATCTGGTAACTACAAAGCCAACATGGTGGCAAAGCGAATTTGTGACTTTTAAATAGACGTTTCTCGCGATTAAACCAACCAATCGCAATGAAACTCGGTACAGTATATGTTTATACAAATTGTAATGCACCGACATCTAACTTTGTTCAATTGTTTACATAACCTCAAGATGGCGGCAGTGCAAAATATTTCACCGGTATTCTATATCTCTCAAACCATTACCGGTATCACCCTGACATTTTGTACAGTCATAAAGGGCACTACTAGAAGTTCACCTATGAGACATTCAAAATCCTGGTAACTATAAAACCATCATGGTAGCCAAGCGAAGTTGATACTTTTAAATAGACTTTTCTCGCCATTTAACCATCCAAACGCAATGAAACTTGGTACAGCAAATGTGTATACACATTGTAAAGCACTGCCATCTAATTCAGTTCAATTGTTTACATTACCTCAAGATTGCGGCTGTGCAGAATACTTAGAGGCATTCTATATCTCCAAAACTACTAGAAGTTAATCTATGAAGCTTTCAAAAACCGGTTAACTACAATACGAACATGGCGGCCAAGCGAAATTGAATGTTTTAAATAGAATGTTCTCGCGATTTAATTATTCAAACGGAATGAAACTTCGTACAGGAAATGTTCATACACATTGCAATGCACTGGTATCTTATTTAGTTCAATTGTTTACGTAACCTCAAGATGGCGGCTGTGCGAATTTAGAAAATTAAGTTTTTACTTCTTGTGTTCTAATCATGGGATCGAAATAAAAATTTGCATAATGAACGTACAGAATAATTATCATCTAATAGTACATAACTCTATGGCCTACATATATTAAAATCCAACATGGCGACCATCCGAAATATTTAGACGGTTCTCAATATCTATTAATCTACTACAGCAATCAAACTGAAATTTTGTCAGTGTATAGTGGCTATAAGCATAAGTTCCCCTATGGGACGTTCAATAACCTGGCGAGGACAAATCCAACATGGCGGCTACTCGAATTTTAAATATTCAAATGGACGTTTCTTGCGTTTTAACCATCCGAGTGCAGTGATACTTGGTACGGTATATGCTTATACAAATTATAATCGACTGGCATCTCATTCATTTAAATTTATTTCATAACCACAAGATGGCGACTGAGCGAAATTTTAAAATCCCGCTTTAATTCTTGTGTCGCAGTCATGCGATTGAAGTTTGAATGAAACACCTACACAATAATCTTCCTTAAATCTTCCTTAAATCTAAGGCCTATAATATAAAATCCAACATGGTGACCATCCCAAATATTTAGACGATTCTCAATATTTACGAATCTATTACAGCAATCAAACTGACAATTTGTATGTTGATAGGGGCAATTAATATTAGTAGGATATATGAAAATAGGCTATTTAGTTCTTCACGGAACTACTTGTTCTCTATCCATTGCATCATCCAGCACTGATGTTGGTTCCATCTGCTGCAACGTTCTCATCCCCCTATCCTTCCATCTCGTCCTTGGACGGCCTTTCGGACGTTTGCCAATCAGCTGAGCATTGAACACTCTGTTAGGGATAGATTCCACAGCTCTTACGATATGTCCCATCCACTGGGGTCGTCTTCCCCTAATGATCCTACCCACATCAGCTTTCCCAAAACATTGGTATAAGTCCTCTTTTTCCCTCCTTTCCCATCTTCCTCCTTCCCTGTTGTAAATAGGTCCATATATCTTTCTGAGCATTCCTGTATTAATTAAATTATCACAATAAAATGGGGAAAATAAGGATTAACCGTTTTGACCCTCAAGCGGTCATCATCTGATCCTGATCTCTGTGTAGTGGTTAAAGTTTACACTAAATAATTAATTACGCTACTACAGTATACTACTTATACACACATACATTCAAGTTCATGGGACTACAATGATCCCGGTGCCACAAAGCCCCTAACGTGGGTCGACAACAACATTAAACAACACGATTTACACAGATGTCCCGGGACTTAAAATAGGGTGCAATCCTGGAATTTTTCTGTAGTGAGGGATGAAGATAAAAATAAATTAACACAATATTTATTATTTATTTATCGTATGGATTTTAGTGCCGGGAGTGTTCGAGGACATGTTCGGCTCACCTGAGTCTGTAGCTGCTTTCAGTGGACACACTTAGGGTGAGCTACAAGTTCTGTTCAATTTCAAGTAGTTCCAACTTTCGCTACCAGATATCAATGATACCTAGTGGTGAACGTTGGAACTAGGATAGAGCGTTCCGACTAAATATATCCTAACAATTTAGCTTCGCACAAGTTTAGTCTGTGGAAGGATCTTTTACATGCCATAAATCGATGATATGGGACCGCCGTCTTTCCTTCCCCTCCGAAGGAAGGCATACTGAAGGATGTTTAAGGCTCTGAAAAAAATCCGAGACTTCGGCCGGGTTTGAACCCGCTAACTTGGGCACAGCAGTTCAGCATGCTACCAAGTACGCCACCGAAGCCGCTTAACACGATAAAGGTGGTCTTTAACAGCACTAATATTCAAATTTACGTTCTTTGAATACTTGCTACCAAATTGTGGGATATGGTGAAAACCCCTCGCAAAGAGATTTTGTCAATGAATGTGTACTGTATATTGAAGGGCCTTGGGTCTGATTTTTTACCGGACAGTGGGATCCATAACCTCCTATGGTTGATTATAGTTATTTTATGTTCAACACGACGCCACACAGAACTAGTCACCCATGGTCTCTAAATAAAAACATCTGCACAACAAATACGATTTAGACAGTTGTCTCGAACCCACCTCTTCTCATTTTTTCCCACAATTAATTAATTAAATAATTAATTAATTAAATGTAATTAAATAATTAATTAATTTGTTTGTTATTATTTATTTCTTATGCTTCCTTGACTTACAAGGCTGCCAATATACAAAGCTTAATATTCATAATGAGGTGAAAGAAGAACAAGAAGTTCCGTGAAGAACTATACAGCCTACTTTTCATGCCAATGATTATTCTACAGTATATGAACCTATCTAGAATAATGACGAAATTAAGTTGGTAATATCGAAATATCTAATTAGTTCAAAATATACCTGGTATAATGTAGCCTAATAGAGCACTACAGTTGGCAGCCCTGGTGACTGAATATATTCTTAGTTCCACCTCTTAAGGTACAGAATACAAAATTTGGTTGAAGTCCAATGGACGTTACATGCAGTTAGACACTGGATCTATCAGTACGCGTAAAAGCATGTTGCCAACAATGTCATGCGTGTGCTGGTCAGAAATAATCTGAATTATTATGATATCTTGTTGTGGCAATTTTGGATGAAATCCATTTGTTAGTATAGAAGTTACATGTATTTTAAAATTGGACATATCAGCAGGCATAGAATCATGTTGGCAGCACTGCCTTGTATTAATTACTCCAAATCAATCTAGAATGTCAGGTGCTATACGTGTGCAAAGTATAGAGCTGTTGGCTTGCATACTTTATGATATATTGATAATAGGGAAAAAAGAATATAGACAGCATTTATTAACAGTTGGCAGCCCTGATTGCTCTTAACAATACTTATAGTCATATCTGATATGGGTCACATAGCACATACGAAATTCGGTTGAAATCCAATTGATAGTGTAGAAGTTATATGCATTTAAACATTGGACCTATCAGAAGGCTTAAAATTATTTTGGCAACACTGCCACGTCTGGTCTCCTGGACATTTAACTGCAATATTATTGTCTATACGTGTGCAAATTTTGAAATAGCTCCCATTCATACTTTCCATGATATTCAACATGGAGCTGAAATTTCAATTGCGATTTTTCAGCAGTTGGTAGCACTGACATCATTTTCAAATATGGCCGTGAGATATTCAGATATAGATCTTTACTCCTACCAAATTTTGTTTCGATTGATGCAGCCATTTAGGAGTTGATAGGGGGGGGGGGGGTGGACACACACACAGCCAGCCAGACAGACAGACAGACACACATTTTCCCGGATCGATCTCATAAGTCTACTTTTTCCTTATTTTTGCAAAATGTGAAAAGTAGGCTAAAAATTAGTAGGTTAACACAATATTAAAGATAAATAAAATAGCTATTCTGCCTTAAAATACACACAATTTACGAAGTTATGCGAATTCTCAAAATACTAATGGATCCATTAAGGGCTGTTACTGCTATGGTATTAATGGTGGCATTTGGGATACGAAATTTTCATTCATTTATTTATTTGTTTATATATTTACATAATCATTTATTGATTCATTCAATCATGTCCTGTGATCCTACTGTACAGTAGCCTGTGACCCGCCAATAACAGATACCTAATATTGATATTAATAATGGCATGTGGTCTCCGTAGAGCTCTAGTAAATATATTTCAAGTTGACGCCATAGGTGATAAGGCACCGTGATAAGGATGAAAAAATGTTGTTGTTATAGTTGCTTGATTTAGGTGATTTTTAGTCTATTTTAGTTTTATGAAAAATAGGTTTATGAGATCATCCTTCGTCCGTGTGTGTATGTGTGTGTGAGTGTTCCTCTCTAATAACTTCTAAACGGCTGGGGCGATCTCAATGAAACTCGGTAAGATTATAGCACCATTTTGGCTGACCCTGACTATGCACTTCCAATTTTATTACTTCTCACCAATCCAACTTGGCGGCTGTGCGAAATATTTCACCAGCATTAAATATCTCCGAAACTATTACCGATATCACCCTGAAATTTTGTACAGTCATAAAGGGCACTACTAGAAGTTCACCTATGAGACATTCAAAATCCTGGTAACTACAAAACCAACATGGGCCAAGCGAAGTTGATACTTTTAAATAGACTTTTCTCGCCATTTAACCATCCAAACGCAATGAAACTTGGTACAGCAAATGTGTATACAGTACACATTGTAATGCACTGCCTTCTAATTCAGTTCAATTGTTTATATAATCTCAAGATGGCGGCTGTGCAGAATATTTTAGCGGCATTCTATATCTCCAAAACTATTACTGATCTCACACTGACATTTTATTCGATGATAAAGGGCACTACTACATGGTTAGCTATGTAACGTTCAAAGACCTGTAAAGTACAAAACGAACATGGTGGCCAAGTGAATTTGAAACATTTTAATAGACTTTTCTCGCGATTTAACCATCTGAGCGCAGTGAAATATAGTACAGTAAATGTTTATACATATTGTAATGCACTGGCATCTAATATAGTTCCATTGTTTACATAACCTCAAGATGGCGGCTGTGCGAAATTTTAAAATTAATTTTTCATTCTTTGTGTCGTGATCATGCGATCGAAGTGAAAGATTGAATTATGAACCTAAGCAATAAATTTCCTTTAATGGTTCATAACTCTACGGCCTATACATACACAATCCAACATGGCGACCATCCGAAATATTTAGACGGTTCTCAATATCTACGAATCGTTTACAGCAATCAAACTGAATTTCATTATTTTCATAGAGGCCATGCATATAAGTTCAGTTAGTTATTGTTTTAAGAGGTGGAACTACAAGGTCATCTGCCTCTGAATATAAGTTCACCTATAGGAGTATCAATAACCTTGTGATCACAAATCCAACATGGCGGCGAAGCGTTGTATAAATATTAAAATGGACGTTTCTCGTCAATTAATCATCTGAGTGCAGTGAAACTTGGTACGGAAAATGCTAATACAAATGTTAATCCACTGGCATCTAATTTTTTCAATTGTTTTCATAACCACAAGATGGCAGCTGTGTGAAATTTTAAAATCTCGTTTTTACTTCTTGTGTCCTAATCATGCGATTGAAGTTTGAATGCTATACGTACACAATAATCTTCATGTAATCTATATATATAAAGCACAAAGTTTGTCTGTCTGTCTGTCTGTCTGTCTGTCTGTCTGTTATGTATACAAATCTACACCGTTTCACCGATCTGAACCAAAATTTGTATACTTACCCTTTGGAACCCTGCGGGTAACCCTGTCAACATTAAATTTCGGACAGACCACCCCATGCCCTGCATTTAGGCCCTTTTGCACAAATCTACCCCGTTTCACCGATCTGAACCAAAAGTTGTGTATTTAACCTTTGGAACCCTGCGAGTAACACTGCCCACTTGAAATTTCGGACAGACCACCCCATTCCCTGCATTTAGGCCCTTTGGTCCAAATCCAGACCGTTTCACCGATCTCAACCAAAATTTGTATATTTACCCTTTGGAACCCTGCGAGTAACACTGACCACTTAAAATTTCGGACAGACCACCCCATTCCCTGCATTTAGGCCCTTTTTGCACAAATCTACACCGTTTCACCGATCAGAACCAAAATTCGTATTCTTACCCTTTGGTGCCCTGCGAGTAACACTGTCTGCTTGAAATTGCGGACAGACCACTCCATTCCCTGCATTTAGGCCCTTTGGCCCAAATCTACACCGTTTCACCGATCTCAACCAAAATTTGTATATTTACTCTATGGAACACTGCGACTAACACTGTCTGCTTGAAATTTCGGACAGACCACTCCATTCCCTGCATTTAGGCCCTTTTTGCACAAATCTACACCGTTTCACAGATCTGAACCAAAATGTGTATACTTACCCTTTGGAACCCTGCGAGTAACACTGTCTGCTTGAAATTGCGGACAGACCACTCCATTCCACGCATTTAGGCCCTTTGGCACAAATCTACATCGTTTCACCGATTTCAACCAAAATTTGTATATTTACCCTATGAAACACTGCGACTAACACTTGAAATTGCGGAGAGGCTACTCCATCCCCTGCATTTAGGCCCTTTGGCACAAATCTACACCGTTTCACCAATATGAACCAAACTTTGTATACTTACCCTTTGGAACCCTGTGAGTAACACTGTCCACTTAAAATTTCGGACAGACCACCCCATTCCCTGCATTTAGGCACTTTGGCACAAATCTACACCGTTTCACCGATCAGAACCAATATTCGGAAACTTACCCTTTGGTACCCAGCGAGTAACACTGTCTGCTTGAAATTGCGGACAGACCACTCCATTCCCTGCATTTAGGCCCTTTGTCCCAAATCCACACCGTTTCACCGATCTCAACCAAAATTTGTATATTTACTCTTTGGAACACTGCGACTAACACTGTCTGCTTGAAATTGCGGCGAGGCCACTCCATCCCTTGCATTTAGGCTGTTTGGCACAAATCTACACCGTTTCACCGATCTGACCCCAATTTTATATACTTACCCGTAGAACCCGACAAGTAACACTGTTCACTTTAAATTTCGGACAGACCACACTATTCCCTGCTTTTTGGACCTTTGGCAGAAAACTACACCGTTTCACCGATCTCAACCAGATTTTACATAAATACCCTTTGGAACTCGACGAGTAACACTGTCCACTCGAAATTTCGGACAGACCACTCCATTCCACGCATTTAGGTCCTTTGGCACAAATCTACATCGTTCACCGATCGAAAACAAAATGTGTATACTTACCCTTTGGAACCCGATGAGTAACACTGTCCACTTTAAAATTTGGACAGGCCACTCCATTCCCTGCATTTTGGCCCTTGACACAAAACTACACCGTTTCACCGATCTCAACCAGATTTTACATAATTACCGTTTGTAACTCGACGAGTAACACTGTCCACTTGAAATTTCGGACAGACCACTCCATTTCCCGCATTAAGGCCCTTTGGTACAAATCGACATCGTTCACCGATCGAAAACAAAGTGTGTATACTTACCCTTTGGAACCCGATGCGTAACACTGTCCACTTGAAATTTCTGACATACCACTCCATTCCCTGCATGTAGCTCAGGAATTCCTCGGGGTTGCCAGCTTCCTAACTCACCAGTCATGAGCCCTTGAGGGTGTACCAGAAGTGGTGGGTCTACACACACCCTGCCTCTTTGAGGGCCTTGAGCAGAAGACAGGAGATATTATGAAAAGGAAAAGAAGGCAGACCCCTCGAAGACTGAGGGTATCAGGAAAGATGAGACAAAGCCAATTAAGGCGGGAAATTGAAAGACTCCCTAGCCCTCGGATATCCTATTACAGTCTGGGTCGGAAGAGAACAAGAGTTGACCAAGGGAGGCCGACAGGAAAGAGAACTGAAATGAGCCCGGCACCAGGAAGTGGAAGCGATGCCAGACTCAGCTGGGGTTCCGTGGTCGCCAACCCACGTCCCACAAGTTGTGAGACCCTGGGGGGTGGTCAGTTGTGAGAATAGCTTGCTGATTCATCGCGAGGTGACTTGAGAGTTACTTTCCAGAGCCCACCGTGTTATCTCCTGCTGTCTATGCTGATGCCAGCAAAGGGCCGTTGCGAAACAGTGAGTGATTCCCGGTCAATCTGTATAGGACGGGGAACCCCGAACGTGTGTCATCATATTTCGTCATCATCTGCGATCATCTCAGGTTCGTGCAGCTTCGACCTATATTCTTTGTCTTTGCCGAGCAGTACGCTCTTTCACTAGACGCATCCAGTACAGGCCTAAGCCAGAAAATAAGGTTGAGACTTTGGAAGACATCGAAGCTAGACACCTGAATTACCTATATCAGTTTTAAAATAACACCATGTTCGTTTAGTAGTCATTTTTTCATTACCTTATTATTATCATCATAATTGAAAATGACCTAGATGTTACGCGCATCATACCAATAATCACCGCCGCATAAAGTCTTTCTCGACTGTGATTTTTAAAATATTTAATTTTGGTTGGTTGGTTCTTAAGTTTAGGGGCTGCGACAACGCGGTCATGTAGCCCCGTGTACTTTGGGTGTGTGTAGAATCTGTCTGATAACCGGTGTTAATTGTGATGACTGTATTAGTGTGTGTTATCTGTTTTTAAATTTAAGTACAAACTGCAACTTAGATTTCTTCAAATAGTTCGTACTTTTGCCGCCAAGCGCCACCGTCAACGACTACTAGGCCAAGTTCGGAACTTAGCTACTAGACGCCACTGCAGTCGGCAGCCCTGGTTACTCTTAAGTATCGGCATAGTCATATCTGTTATGGTACACATAGCACACACGAAATTTGGTTGAAATCCAAATGATAGTATAGAAGTTACATGTATTTGCTCTTGGCAACGGACGTAGGCATCTATGAGCGTTGTTTACCTATCAAATTTAGCTTCACACAGGTGTAATTAGTGGAAGGTTCTTTAACATGCCATAAATCTGACATGGGACCGCCGTTTTACTTCCCTTCCGAAGAAAGGCATACTGACTGATTTTTAACGCTCTTAAAATATCCGACGGCTTCGGCCGGGTTTGAACCCGCTATCTTGGGCATAGAAGCTCAGCATGCTACCAAATACGCCACCGAAGCCGCCATATAGTTATTTTTATTACAGTACATTGTGTACATTATACGTTGAAGTGTCAATTCAATACCGGTAGTAGTTTCCCTTATCATCCTCATCATAAGAGCAAATGACCTACAGTAGATGTTACGCCCATTACACCATTAATCACCACACACAATAGGTCTTCCTCGCCTGTGAATTTTGAAATATGTATTTCTATTACGGTAGTTTGTAAGTTTGACGTGTCAATTCAGCAGTAGTTTTTATTATCATCCTTATCAAAAGGGAAAATGACCTAGATATTACTCCCTCATTGTCTTTGGGGGCAAATGACTTAGATTTTAAGTCCATTATATTTCTAAGGAGACCTTAAAACATTATCATCATTCCACCGGGCGAAGCCGGGTACTACTGCTAGTAGTACATAATTCTAAGACCTACATATATAGAATTCCAACATGGCGACCAACCGAAGTATTAGACGGTTCTCAATATCTACGAATCTGTTAAATGACATAGAGGAAGCAAAACGACTCCAAAAGGGAAAGTTTTATGCAGTCTTTATAGACTATACAAAGCCCTTCGACCTAATTGGCAGAAGAAAGCTCACATCGAAACTTCAAAATATCATCGGAAATCACAATCCTTTAACAATCTTAGTAAAAAATATCCTGGCATACAACCAGATCACCATAGATGACGCAGTATGCAAAACAAAGGAAATCACCCAAACTAATGGAGTGTTGCAAGGTGACCCCCTCAGTTCCATACTGTTCAATATTGCCACAGCCGATGTAACAACAGCAATCCGAGAGAAATCAAAGGACGCAGTGATCTACATATATGCGGACGACATGGTCCTAGGATCACCAAATAAGGAAGAACTCCAACACGCCTTCTCAGCACTGGTAGAATGGGCAGGAAATAACAGTCTGAAAATAAACTGGACAAAAACCCAACAGATGGTTTTTCGGAAAGGTGGGCGTGTAGCAGCAAACGACAACTTGCAATATGAAGAGGTCAAAGTGGAAATAGTGAATGCTGTTAAATACCTTGGGATCACTTTACAGACTACCGGAACATTCAGACTACACATCCAAGACAGAGCAGTGGCTTGCTTGAAAGCCATGTACGACATTATCAATCTACAGCAGCTATCCTTAAAAACAGCTATGCATCTGTTTGACGCAAAGATCCTACCAATTCTCACGTACGGGATCCACTTGATATGGGACCGACTAACGAAGAGAGATCTGGCCACCATCGAAAGAGTTAAAACCCAATTCCTGAAAACCTTAATGGGCATCTCAAAATACACGCGCTCCCGCCTAACATATGAATTAGCACGGGAACCCTTCCTCGTCGAAGAAATAAGAACAAAATTACAGCTTCCATCAACAAAGAATGCTGAAGCGCACCAAGCAGAGAAAAGAGATAAGAGAGAAGGCATTCTGCTAGAATTTTACAGCACGGATGCCATGATCAACCGGAACTGGACCAGCGCCAATCAGAAACTAAGACATGTGGTGATAAAGTTAGCAGTGCATGGGTACCACCATAAAATATGTAAAAACATGTCCTACCACGCCCCAAATGAACTCTGCGTGTGCTCGTTATGTGACCAGTTCTGTGACACATATCACATCACACGATGTAAAAATAACCAGAAATCACTCCGTGATTATAGCAAGGACTAACATTTAAAATGAACAAAGCATCATACAGTGTTGCTCTATTTCACAAATAACATTCAATTCACAATATAATGACTGGTCATGAATGAATGCTTTAATGCACACATTCCTGATTGATTACTGGATCATGATGTTTTTCACATCAATTAACTCTTTTGTAACATGTTTGTTTCACTAGTGTAAATCTATGTTATGCACATTCGTGCGCTTTTCTGTTAATAAATAAATATATCTACGAATCTATGAAAGCAATTAAACTGAAGTTTTGTATGTTCATAGAGGCAATTAACATAAGTAGGATATATGAAAATAGGCTGTATAGTTCTTCACGGAACTACTTGTTTATATTTTATTTTATTTTACTTTGTTTATTTTTTTTTGATTTTGTTATGTTTTATTTTCTTTTAAATTGCTTTGTTTTATTTTTGTTTTGTTTTTGTTTTGGTTTGTTTTATTTTATTTTGTTTTTGGTTTTATTTTGTTTTGTTTATTTTGTTTTGTTTAGTTTGTTTTGTTTTATTTTGATTTTACAGAAAACAAACACATAGCCAAAACAAAAACACGAAGCACAAAGTAAAATTAAAAATTAAAAGAAAAATCAGAAAACAATAAACAAGAAACACTAAGCAAAAAGCAAAATTAAAAAAAAAAAAAAGTTGAAATCAAACAAAAACCAAGAAAGAAAAGTAAAAAGTAAAATTCAAAAGCAAAAGTACCAAAGCAATTAAACTGAAGTTTTGTATGTTGAAATAGGCAATTAACATAAGTAGGATGTATGAAAATAGGCTTTAGTTCTTTCCGGAACTACTTGTTTTGACAATTTTGTAATTTACGTCCTGGTACAGTACATGGTTATACGTAGTATTTGGTATGATAACCTTTGTTATTGTGGTGGCTGTAGTAGCGTGTGTAATTGTAATGGACACGAGAAATTTGTACCAAAAGTGTGCTAATTAAGTGATAAATAAGTCATGTAATATTTCTTCCAGATTAGGGTGTTTAAATATTTGTGATCCCGCCTAGTATACGAATAATTGTGTACAATCATGATGACCAACTGAAAAGCATTGTATGATATGTTCTACTTGTGTCTCAACATTGCATACTCCATGTGGCCATGCAATGGATCTCGCCAAAAATCACGAGGATCAGAGGCCACTCACGGAAAACCTGGCTAAGAACTTTCATGAACTATATCAACCTTAAAACTCAGCAAGTTTTCTAGGTTTAAGCCGTGTCTTGTGCGTGGTTCCGACTAGGAACAAAAAGATAGGCTCATCAGCGGGCTCTTGGTGTCCTTGCGTGGACCACCACAGTAGTAGCGAACTGTGCGCTGCCTCCCTTCTTATGAAGCGCACCTGCGCTTCTTTACTGCGTGAGATAAATCTTCAAGAAGCCTTTCACCTCCCTATAAAGGCTTCCAAAAGATGGTTATTGGCTTTCACGGCTACCACGGACATGGACACCAAGGGCGTGCTGATGACCCTATCTGGTTGTTCCTATTCAAAAGCCCCCACAAGACACGGCTTAAACAGAGAAAAATTGCTGAGTTTTAGTTCACTGGCCGTGAAATCCAATATAGTGTTACGTGCCACCCCCCTAGTGACACTTTTGTTAACTGGATTACGGTGGGTGGTAGCACAACACAGATTGTTCCTATAAAGAAAGAATTAACTTTATTTCGGCCAAAAAGATACACTACTCATCAGCAAATACAAGCAATTAGAACCTTACTCCAGTTTCCTCATGTCTCTTCCGTATGGAGAGCTCTTGCCCCCTTTCACTTGTCAACAAACCACAGAAGTTAATCCGTCCTAATGAGTCCGGTGGCCTTGACAGGAACTACCTGCACCTCTTCCTTATGTACACAAACTACAGTTACTTACGATAACCTGCTACACGCTGCTTCGCTGTCCACGAGCTGGGAAACAATGTCACTGGATTTCGTAACTCGCACGGCACTTCGCCACAATACCTCTGTCGCTCAGTGAAATCACACTCGCTCAAAACACAGGCAGTCCCCTGTATGCTTCTCACTCCCTCGCTCTCAAGAGAATCGGCTTCACTAGGGGTTTCGCAAGTCACCACACTTCTGTCGCTCAGGATAAACGCTCGCACTAGCTCGTAAAACACACACACCCTGCTTGACAGGTCGCTCTTATATAGCAGGCCGGTGACTCAATAAATGCTTCTAGACCCATCCAGGGTTCACGGCTTCTCGAGGTTTCCATCACTGGCTGAGTCACGAATATTCTGGACCATCCCTTTGTCCTAGTAGTCCTGTTGCATAAGGCGCACGCCTGGGAGGACCTAAGACTAACTCTAAGACAATTCATAATGTCACCTATGCTATCCATCCCTCTTCTCATTACAATCACAAACTTGCCACGCACAGGAATCTGATTTGATACTGTTGAGCTATTTCTAACTCAAATCCCTCCCTCTATCCACGCACACGCATACATACACAATTTTAGTCAATACTTGATCATTCCATCCCTTTAAAACTGGCAGCCGATGACGCCTGATTGAAAATTCAATATTTAACGGGGTATAATCCACAAGCTGATAATGGGATTTAATCAAAGTTGAAAGGTAGGAAGGGTTGTAATTACTTGTTGACCGTAGTCGGCCAATTGCAGATAGTGCTCGTTTTATAAAAAGAAGTTTAGAGTGAATGGAATCGGTCGAAACTCTACAGGCTATATTACTCTATATTATGGTGGCTTCGGTGGCATAGTTGGTAGCATGCTGAGTTTCAATGCCCAAAATCGCGGGTTCAAACTGTCCGAAGTCGTAAGATTTTTCAAGAGCGTTAAATATCCCTCAGTAGGCCTTCCTTCGGAGGGAAAATAAAACCAGCTGGTCCATGTCATAGATTTATCCATTGTGGGGTTTGAAGCCATTTTCCAGTGTTGCCTTAGTAAACAAAAGTTTAGTGCTTTTCAATCGGTCAATACCGACCGCGACTGAAAATCACTAAATTTTTGACATTTATCCATGTAAATGAACGCTCCACTAACTACAATTAGGTGAAGCTAAATTAGTATGTTTGATTTGGTTAACGCTCTATTAGTTTCAACGTTTGCCGCCAGGTGCTCGTTGCGGTGGTATCTAGTAGCCAAGTGTGCAGCTAGGTGTCGTGAACGTTAGCATATGGTAGTAAAAGTATGAACTACTTGAAAATATCGTCTGCAGTCCTTACTTGAATTAAAACAGATAACACACACTAATACAGCCATCACAATTAACACCGGTTATCAGACAGATTCTACACACACCCAAAGTACACGGGGCTACATGACCGTGTTGACGCAGCCCCTAAACTGAGGAACCAATCAACCAACTCTATATTAATTACACAAAGACAATGAATGAAAGGCCATAGGTGCCATAATTTGAAGAAAAAAAATGTGTCTGTGTCTTGTGATGACATCAATACATAAGTAACTTACTTGAAGTAATTGATTTGCTATATGGAAGTGATAGCTGGGTAGGTTCAGAAAATTTGATACATAAGCCAGACACGTAACTGACATGAAGGTAGCACGACTGCTGGGGCAAAGAGGCACTGGCAGGAAGGTATTCGTAATGGAGATAGGAATGTTGTGAATGTATTTTAGAGATATTAAAATAAATTGAACTATTAAAGCCTGTTGGGAAGCCATCCTGGAGGCTGGTCGGATCCTCAAACAAGTAGTTTGGTAAAGAACTATATAGCCTATTTTCATTTATTATTTTGGCTTTCTCTATTAAACATTTTCCCACCTGCTAAAGGATCACCATGTTGGATTGTTCTGTATGCAAGCCGTAGAGTTATGTACCATTAGATGGAAATTATTGCGTAGGACTGTGGACTATTGCTGCACATGAGGACTACCAGGCTCTCGTTAGACCAGGAACACAGCCATTTGGCATGGAACTACCACGACGTATTCGGAAGACACTTAACAGGCTCCGTACAGGCCATGGCATCTGTGCAGAGAACCTTCGCCGATGGGGCTTAGCGGCATCTTTCCAATGTGACTGTGGCAGTGAACATCAGATCATCAAGCACATTGTAACATGCTGCAGCAGACGAGCTTATTCTGGAAGCCCAGAAGATTTCTTTGAAGTGATGGCTTCAGCCCTTCAATGGATTAACTTGTAGATTCTTCGTATTTGTAAACTATGTATATTAGTTTCTGTTCAGTTGCCATACGCTAAATAAATAAATAAATAAATAAATAAATTGCGTAGGCTCATTATTCAAACGTTTACTTCAATGGCATGATTAGGACACAAAAACCTAAAAAACCTTTTTTTAAAAAGGTTGCACAGTCGCCATCTAGAGGTCATACAAACAATTGAATTAAATTAGATGCCACTGCATCAAAATGTGTATATGCATTTACTCTTCCAAGTTTTCCTGCACTCGGATGCTTAAATCGTGAGAAAAATCCATTAAAATGTTTCAGCCTCGCTTGGCCACCATATTCGTTTTGTACTTAACAGGTTTATGAAAGTTACATAGATGAAATTGTAGTAGTACTTTTTCTCAATGTACAAAATTTCAGGGTGATATCTATGGGTATTACCGTTGCGGAGACATAGAATGCCAATGAAATACTTCGCGTGGCCGCCATGTTGATTCAGAACGTATCAACATTTGAAAGACACGGTCGAGGTCGAACGAAGAAGTAGTATGCACTTACCGAGATTCATTGAAATCGCTTCGGAAGTTTAGATTTTATTATGGGAGACACACACACATACACGTACAAGGACAAAAGGTGATCTCATAAGGCTATTTTTTATTAAATAAAAATAGGCTAGCAATGCCACTATAGGTTATGTGGACTAAACCCCACAAAATCTTAAATGAGCACTATAAGTTGAGGAGTGAGATAATTTGCCATTGTTTTCCTCAATGAACCAGTACAGCAGTACTAACCCTACTAGTAGAACCTTTCACAACATCCAGAGGCACTGGCTGTGCCCTGAGGGCCATTACTCAGCACCACCCATACCTCAGTAGTTTCCATATAATGAAAGAGACTGATACATCGGTGGAAAGCCACATCTTACTCTAGCCTGTGCCAACAGACAATTGCAAATAATAATTAACAATTCATCTATTGCTTGAATAAATAACACAGGGGAACAATTTGTAACTTAAATTCTGTTGACTTCGATTTTTAGGCTGTTTTAGAGGTAAATTGACATGCTGATTTCAAAACTGTAATTAGTTTTTTCCTATCACGTCAAGTTTTTTTTCTACAGTTGTTGCGCATGTGATTACGTGGATATACCAAGTATCCTTGTTTTCTGTGTATGTGGGACAGCAGAGCTCGTGAGAAGCATTAGGTGCAGTCAAAGTGGCCGCCAAGATCTGACCTGAAACCTGGTGATCCTAACATTGTAAGTCAGCCACTTGTCGACAGAAAAAAACATATTTCCGCCTTTGCATATAAAACTAGGTCTCATGAAGCAATTTGTTAGAGCTTTGTCAACTAAAGGGGACTGTTTTAAGTATATCATTTCGGCATTTCCTAGCTTGTCATATGAGAAGATAAAGTCTGGTGTCTTTGATGGGCCACAGATTATGAACGTTTCATAGAAACAATGACCGAACTTGAAAAGAATGCTTGGTTGGAATTCAAAAGTATTTCAAGGACTTTCTAGGAAATACACGAGCCCAGAATTACGTCGAAATTGTTCAACAACTCTTAGAGAGCATAAAACTCTTTTAAAAAACAGGGTGAGCGATTCCACCAAGATTTTAAGGTCATGGAGGCAAGGTATCAAGGCAGATGGGATGTCAGTATGATGGGTGACTACTGTTGGAGCATCAAGCGAGAATGTCCCCAGATTGAACATTGTTCGAAAAGTTAAAAGCGAAAATTTGTACCCTAATATCTTTTTAGCCTATTTTCAATTTTGAAAAAATAGGCTTATGAGATCACCTTTTGTCCGTGTGTGTGTGTGCGTGTGTGTGTGAGGTGTGTGTGTGTCCCTAATAAATTCTAAACAGCTGGAGCGATTTCAATGAAACTCGGTAATTTCATAGCACTATTCCGGGCGACCTCGACCGTGCCCTTCAAATTTTGTTTCGTCTCACTAATCCAAAATGGCGGCTGTGCGAAATATTTCACCAGCATTCAATATCTCCGAAACTATTCCCGATAATACCCTGGAATTTATTTCGGTGATAAAGGGACCTACTAGAAGTTCACCTATGTGACTTTTGAAAAACTGGTAACTTCAAAACCAACATGGCGGCCACGCGAATTTGCGACTTTAAAGAGACGTTTCTTGCGATTTAACCAACCAAACGCAATAAAACTTGGAACAGTATATGTTTATACACATTGCAATGCACCGACATCTAACTTCGTTCAATTGTTTACATAACCACAAGATGGCGGATGTGCGAAATATTTCACCTGCATTCTATATCTCTGAAACTATTAGCGGTATCACCCTGAAATTTTATACGGAGGTAAAGGGCACTACTGGAAGTTCATCTATGAGACTTTCAAAAACCGGTTAACTACAAAACGAACATGGCGGCCAAGCGAATTTGAAAATTTTAAATAGACTTTTCTTGCGATTTAATGTTCCAAACGCAATGAAATCTGGTACAGGAAATGTTTATACACATTGTAATGCACAGGTATCCAATTTAGTTCAATTGTTTACATAACCTCAAGATGGCGGCTGTGCGAATTTTAAAATTAAGTTTTATTTCTTGTGTCGTAGTCTAACCATGCGATCGAAGTGAAAGTTTGAATAATGAACCTACGCAATAAGTTTACTTTAATGGTACATGACTCTATGGCCTATACATTTAACAATCCAACATGGCGACCATCTGAAAAATGTAGATGGCTATGAATATCTACGAATCTATTATAGCAATCAAACTGAATTTTGTTATGTTAATTGGGAGTATGAACTTAAGTTCACCTATAGGACTTTAAATAACCTGGTGATCACAAATCCAACATGGCGGCGACGCAAAATATAAATATTAACATGGACGTTTCTCGCAATTTAACCATCCTCGTGCAGTGAAACTTGGTGCAGTAAATCCTTATATAAATTTTAATCCACTAGCATCTAATTTATTTCAATTGTTTCCATAACCAGAAGATGGCAGCTGTGCGAAGTTTTAAAATCTAGTTGTTACTTTTTGTGTCCTAATCATGCGATTGAAGTTTGAATGCTTCACGTACACAATAATCTTCATGTAACAGTACATAACTCTAGGACCTAAATATATATAATCGAAGTAAATTTCGATATAATAATTTGTGGGGATGTAAATGTGGATTTCTTAAAACTTGATAGAAATTGTGAATTATTAAACCAGTTACTAATTTCCTATGGACTGAAACCTACAGTAAATACACCAACAAGAATAACAAAATTTAGTAAAACCACTCCTGATCAAATTTTTATAAATACAGATAAATATCACCATTCAATAGAAGTCTATTGTCCGGGTTTTAGTGACCACCATGGACAAATACTGAGTTTTGAAGTATCCGAAGTAATCAATAATAATGATAATGGAGTAAAATCAAAGTGCAGGTCATTCACTGAAGCAAATGTTACATATTTCAATGACTTATTAAATAAGGAAACATGGTCAGAAATTTATGAACTAGATAATGTAAATGATAAATTTAATGCATTTAACAGTACCCTAAAACACTATTTTGAAATAGCATTCCCCTTTAAACGAAGAACTGTTCAAAATAACAAAACTAGCAATTGGATAACAACAGGGATTATAAATTCATGTCAAAGAAAGAAATTTCTACACAAATTATATAAACAATACCACACAACACCTGAATTCAATTTATACTACAAAAAATACACTAGCATATTAAATAAGGTAATAAGACTAGCAAAGAAAATGCATAATGATAATTTTATTTCCCAATCATCTAATAAAAACAGGGCTATGTGGTCCGTAATAAAGAAAGAAACTGGAAAATATGCTAAAATACAAAGGAACATTACACTGACCAGAAATAATAAAGTGATTAATAATCCAGAGGAAATAGCAAACACTTTTAATGACTATTTTCTGGAAATTCCGCAAAAATTATTAAATAAATCACAGGTAAATACACTAAATTCTAATAATAAAATAAATATATGCAGTGATTCTTTATTTATAAATCATGTCACAAGTGAAGAGGTAAGAATAGTTATAAAAGAGCTAAAAAATAAATTCTGTGCTGGCATTGATGGCATCCCTGATGCAATTTTAAAGAAATGTGCCGAAAATATAATAAATCCACTTACGCACTTAATAAACAGTTCAATTCTCTCAGGAACTTACCCGGATATTTTGAAGTTATCAAAAGTAATTCCAGTGCACAAAAACGGTTCAAAAGATGAATTAGATAACTATCGTCCTATTACCTTACCAACTGGTATTGCAAAAATTGTGGAAAAAATTATGTATAAGAGACTGATAAGTTTCATAGAAAAAAATAAAATATTATCAAACTCACAACATGGATTTAGAACGGAAAAATCTACACAGACAGCAATTTACGAATGTAGTAATAGTATACTGAAATTAATTGACAATAAGGAACATGTAACTGGCCTATTCTTGGATTTATCGAAAGCATTTGATGTAGTTGACCATAAAATCCTCCTTACCAAACTAAATCAATATGGTGTTAGAGGTCTAGCTAATAAATGGATAGAGTCTTACTTAACAAGGCGTAAACAAATAGTAAGCTTGAGACACAAGGATGATGGAACCAAATTACTTAATGAAACATTGTCCAATGAGGGAATTATTGAATTTGGAGTACCCCAGGGATCGGTTTTGGGCCCACTACTCTTTCTTCTATATATCAATGATATAACACAGAACGTTCATTCACATAAGGAAATTTTGTTTGCGGACGATACAACACTCGTAATAAAAGGTGAAACTAAACAGGTCATACAGCAGTCTGCTGACTCCGTTACAGGAGAGTTAACCAAATGGTCACAAGATAATCGCCTCATAATAAACTATAAAAAGACAGTATGTCTAAATTTCCACACTATACAGAATAGGAATCCTGCGATGCCCAATATAACATTAAATGGTCATCAAATAGAAAATAAATCAGAAACAAAGTTTTTAGGACTATGGATACAACAAGACTTGAAATGGAATAAACATATACAATATCTGAATACTAAACTGAACTCGATGTGCTTTGCGTTACGTATTTTGAAAACCTGCACTAGCATGCACACATTAAGAAATACTTATTTTGCTTATTTCCATTCATACTTAAGATATGGGATCATATTTTGGGGTATGTCGCCAGATGTACTAAGCACGTTTAGGATACAAAAGAGAGCGATTAGAATTATGGCAAATGTAAACTCGAGAGAATCATGTAGACCTCTGTTTAAAGATTTAAACATTCTCCCACTGCCCTGCATATATATCTTTGAAAGTATTATGTTTTTTAAAAAGAATTTAATGAATAAAGATGTTTTTCTTAAAACAAACAATGATGTTCATAGGCATAACACAAGACAAAATCAAAACATTCATATTTCACACACACACACAAGCATATATCAAAAAGGAACTTTTCACACTGGAGTTAAATTATACAATAAACTACCCCAGTATATAAAACTGGCCCCAAAAATAAAAACCTTTGATAGAATGTTGAAAGCTTATCTGCAGTGCCATTGTTTTTACTCAGTAGTTGAATATTTTAGCGTATAGGAGTGATGGAATCTATAACTATATTTTACTTTTTTAATTTAATTGTAATACCTAGCTGTATGTTGTTGTATTTATAGAATTAAGTTTTCATATTATGATAATAGAGTGAGGTGTAAATAGTTGTGCAATAAGATTGTATCTATTAAGATTTGCTATTATAATAAGTTATAAATAGTTATAATCTTAGTAATATATACCTGTTAGTTCTTTTATTTTATGCATGTAAATTCTGACGTGTCCTATATCAAAAATGTATTGAATGCATGTATTTGATCAAATGGAATTAATAAAAATCTATCTATCTATCCATGGCGACCATCCGCAATATTTAGACGGTTCTCAATATCTACGAATCTATTACAGCAATGAAACTGAAATTTTGTATGTTGATAGAGGCAATTAACATAAGTAGGATATATGTAAATAGGCTGTATATTTCTTCACGGAACTACTTGTTTTATTTTTATAAACACAATTTAACTTTAAATATTATAATGACCTTTGAATAAATGAATAAAATTGTCTAATATTCTAATACGTGTGGTTAGCACCCACTTTATTTTCCTCTGTATCCCCTGTTTGTATAACCTATAGGGTAGAGAGTATCCTGTAGTTTAAACACTTGACGTGATAGAGAAAAACTGCTAACATTTTTGAATTCAGAGACCAAAAATTAGTTATGAAAAAGTCACAGGCCTAAGACAACAAAATGGCTGTTCCCCAGTGTAATCATTATAAATTAGAATTGAAAACACATGATAATAATAATAATAATAATAATAATATCGTATGGCCTCGGGTGCCGGATGCAAGCTTTGTGATTTGACACCCAGAGGGTAGCTTGCATGTAGCGCTTTCTAGTAGAGAAGTGAGGAACGTTGTGTTGGTGGAAACTCCAGAGAATAATTTTGCCATTATGAACACGGTCTACTGAATTCAAATTGGTTCTTTGACATTCCAAAATCGTATGACATGCGTGTCGAATTTTTGCCGCCTTTCAAAAATCACTTATCACGGCCAGGAGCGAACCTGAAAGCTTGGGGTTAGTAGACCGACACGTTGACCACTCACCCACCGTGGCAAGCTAGCACACATGATGAAGCTGTTTGCATGAGCTGACTCAGATGGTGGAGTAATGTATTGAACATGGGGACGAAAAGATTACTTACAATAAGAGGTTAATGAGCTCACCTGTAGAGGGTAAGAGAAGCAGAGGTGACCTAGGAGACGATGGTTAGATTCAGTGTTGAACGATTTCAAAGTGTGATGCGTAGAAGCAGAGGAGGCCACTGTGGTAGCTGTTAACAGGAGATCATAAAGGCTACTTGTTCGCAAACAGAAGCTTGCAGACTAGGCAGGATGCTGGAAGACAAAACCGTCTCAATTAAATATGCATGTTAGCTTCCTCGGTGTGACAGGGGTAAAATGTCTGACTCATGATCCCAACATCACGGTTGGATTCTCGGCCCTATGTGTCGAATTTTTGAAGAGCGAAACTACCAACGGCGGTAGTAAGGTGTTGACACATTAAAGACCTCCCATACCATATTTGATGACCCAACTCAATTTTATTCAATATCTGTTGAGTATGACGTGAAAATATGACTGATGTCGGGATTCAAACCCTAATTTCGTGCCGTCTCGACAAGTGTGGTTAGCCACTGACACCAATGTGGTCACGCTGGAAAGGCGATTTATTTTCAAGTCTTAGATGGGGAGAGACTGTTGCGGCGCCATCTGGAATGACATGGTGATTTCGGTGATCTCCAGACGATACACTGTGCCCTTTTAGCAAGAAATAAGCCAATCACAGTATACCAGCGTAGCTCAATTCGGGATTTTCGGGGTAGCGGTAAGTTCACCCACTCTGTGACTCACATATTTTGGATTAATTAGAGGATACACTTGCAAAAATAACAACAAAATCAACTCCTATTTTTAACCCATTTAATTAATCAAAATGATGGCGCTACAAACAATTAAACAATTAAATTACTGACCCATAATCATCTACTTGTTCCAAATGAACAAGGAATAACATAAGAATAAAACAAATATTGTATTAAAACATCTGGTTTCCATATAAACCAACAATTCCTAATTATTTTTACTTCCATAAAGCATCAACTGTAAGTTTCATATAAATCCGAGCTCTTTTGGCTCAATGCTTTCTATAATAATGGTGTCATTCTTTGTACACCTCAAATACTACTTTTTTATATTTTCTTAATCATCAAAACAAATGTATAATTACATTTAAAATTACATGTTAATTATCTAACTCAATATTTGGGCATTTCACATGTCTTCAGCTTTTATCATCTCTCTCTAGTTTTACAAATACATTAAGGTAATCAGGAAATTACTTGTGTACTCCAGAGTATGAAGATACTTGACACAGTCAAAAAACTATGGTCACTCCCAGAACCTAGTTGCCTTCAATTAACTAATGGAATCCTACTTCCATACAACATTACAATAGGGATTGTTATTTATCTCATATGTCTTATAAGACCATTATCACATTAAAAAACTACGATCTGAACAGGCAAGCGGAAATATCAATCTACAAGGACCTCGGTTCAACGCCCGGGTCGTTAACAACTTTAAACACTCACGGTGTATTCATTACTCCTTACAAGGCGGCCTTCAGACACCCCTCCTACTCCGAGGGTCTGACCGTGAAACTCGATCGTTATTTATGACTATGCGGGAACCCTCCCGTCTAGCCTAAGCTAGAGCTCTCTTTAATGATTTTACAAAACAGCTTTTCGTTCATTCTCAATTCTTTGGGGAGACCTGGCATTCTACTCCTCGTGTACATTCGACAATATTATTGGGCTCATAAACCACATTCGTAATCTTGGCATTTATTAATTATGAAAGGTCCTCATTGATTGGGGAAGAGTAATACACATTCTACGACGAATAATAAAGGGGCTTTCACAATAAGAAGATTCTGAGTTCGAATCTCTTCACATGCCTCGGGAACCATTCCCATATAGAGGACTATACAAAATGCGATTTAGGGTCAGCCTATAGCTTATAAGACCTACGCTCAATACCATACATTTGCTCCCTTTCAATACAACATACACAATGGCCTCGTGATACTACGTCACAATTAGAGGACTTATACCAATTCTCAATTCATTACAATCAACTACCTCTCATAAGTAATTTACCAAGTACATTAACTTTTACGCGTTCCTAGCGTGACATTTTATTTTAATTGCGCTCGTTTGCGCTATACTTTATTTTTAAGCCTAGCGTCATCCAAAGAACTGATAATATCATATTAACAATTGATACACATCTCAATTTTTTATATTATTCTTTTCCTTTGACAATAACTTTCTCTCTTTTTAAGAACATGCATTTGAACATCATGTCTATACTTTTTATTAAGGCTCTAACGCTCTTATGTTCACATCAATTAATTTGATCTTTATTTAATATTACCTTACTTGGTTATTATTATTATTATTTCATATCTTCATTCTTTACACAAGCTCAAAAGCTATTTCTTTCATATAACTCAAATTTACTTTTATTTAAATATCTTTCATGATAATTATTAATATTTCGCTTGCTCTTATGACATTCGTCAAATACACTGACATTTTATTCATATATTTCCTCTACTGGATTTATTCTTTTACATAATTATTTATAGTTTCTCAAATTTCTATTATTGTTCAGACCGCGTTTTATTTATTCAGTATTTATTTATTTAAACACATCCCTTTTACTCAAAAACTCCGGTGGATTTGTACACAATCATTTCCCGACACCAAAATATAATGAAATTCATTACTCACATGTTTTTAAGGACGTCTCATGACCTTTATCCTTGTGCGGTGTTTCATTTTGGCCCACTTTTAACTTACTCCATATTGTAGAAATTCATCTCATGTACAAACACTTCTTGACACATATTCAATACACTTAACATTGACAACATTTTTAATACACTGGTGTATCCTTTTAGAACACACAATAAACACTAAAAATATTATTTTTACACACAATCTTGATAGATTTACACTTCACATCTTTTGATCACTAGGCCGTATTTTCCTAGCCTATCACACGTGACCTCTTAATCTCCCGTTTCCAAGGGTGAAATTTATTCAATGTCGGCTTCCTATCCTGCAGAATACGAAAGTCTCGAATCATCTACTTTTCCCTGGAATCCTAATTCTTCGAATCCTATTCTGGATGACCGGCTATTTCTCTAGCTTAAACGGCTTCCTTTTTAGATCTAGTTTATCGATCCTAGTGAAAGTCTGTTCGGATCGAGGTCCCCTCGATAACCTATCGATGATCGATGGATTTATTTTATAGCAGCTAGTACTTCTCGAGTCTAGTGCTTTAGAATGGTTCGTCTGCTTTCTGGAGATAATGTCTATAGTCTCCGTTCTTCTTTGTTTATTCGGTTCTCGCACTCCTACTTTTCTGAAATACGTTGCGAACCTTACTCTGTTTTTCCCTATTTGGGTTCTTTAAATTAGATAACTGTTTATCTTTATATTACGGTACTTCCGTACGTTATGATATTTTCGGTCGTTTATTTAAAGACCTATCGCCTTAAGTCCAACGTTCGCAGCCTGCTCTGACTATATTTTACGAACTTTTCACTGTAAACTTGTGTACTGTCGGACCTAAATCCTGTAACTAGGATTTTCCTAATTTTTCAACACGGCGATACTTTAATATTTCTTCTTTACAACTCCTTATGGAGGCACGCAAGTTGTTAATACTGCGACGCCTATGGCTATCAGATATTAATTCTGCGGTGTAATACAGCGTTTCTCCCCTCAAGGAGTACTGGTAAACTGTCTTCGGTGTGAAGCAGAGTAACGCCCCACACGGCTGTCTGAATACTGATGCGTAGCAACGCCCCCTCGGGCTGTTTGTAACTGCTTGTACTGATGCGTAGTTCACCCCTCACGGGCTGTCAGAATAACTGAATGTGTGGCTTGGTGATGCCAGGAGCTTTATACTCTTTCGCTACAAAAAGATAAGACTCTAGCCCTTTCCGTGCCCAACTTTTAAAATAATGGTTGCACCATTATAAAAATTATACCTTCAAAAAGCTCGTCTTCTCAATGTTAAATAATCTCATTGCGCATAAGAATCGATCGTGCAATTCGGAGATATTAATTAATTTCTCGTCCTCAACTGTGTGGGTGTTGCTGTTCATTTGCATTCTCCCCTCTCCACAGGCCTTGGTAAATCCCCTATGACGTCTACTTGCGTTTGCAGTTTTCTCCTGTGCAATTATTATAGGGTTTTTCTTTACACAAAAATCTCTAATTCGAAATGATTCACCGTACTGTAATTGTTTACTTATTTTTATACTCGTAAACGGGTTAAATTTAATTATTCCTCTTCTGGCGCATAGGCGGTGTTGTCGTTTTTAAGCAAGCTCAGCTCGATTTCCGAGTCAGGCTTCCTTGTCTAACAGCCGAAATTTTCCACTCGGTTATTAATACTCATGACCAGCTCCTTCTGAATGTCAAGAGGCGTGATCTCATCTCTCGAACACCTGGCTCGCGCTGCTTGCACAATGTTAGGCTAGAATCCTGGCTTGATCTTTCTCTATGTTACAGTAGAAACTGTACGTTTCTTTCATTTCTTCCCCAAATACATGGATTCGACCTCCTTGGACCCTATGGCACATGGGTTCATCTCTCCCCTCCTTAGGTAAATAAATTTTCGAAAAATTTTGAGGAAATTTATTTCAATTAATCTTATCTTTCTTTATTCGTCGAAGCCATCATAACGTTGTCCGTACCTTCCGTCTCTTTTTATTTCTTTAAAGTCGTATCCGGTAATTGTGTAGGTCGGGTATGCTCTGTCCCTACCCTTTCTTTCTTTTTCCTTTATTCGTCTGGGCTATAAATCTCCAGAAGCTCATTCTTCCTTACGGGTTTGGTCTATCCTTACCCGTTTCCTTATTTCATCATTCTCCTTTCTTAAATTGAAATTTTCTTCTTCAATAAACTCAATTATTTCTTTGATTTCCCAATACAACTTTTCCAATTCGCATTCGCACTCGAATGCTTGAGCTCTATTCTCTATTTCTTCCTTATTCTTGTTTATGTCAAAAGCGGATTCATCTCTAAATGTTTCCATAACCAGGGCTTGTTCATTTGCTTCATCGAAATCTTCGGGAGGGTAATATAATTTCAAATTTGCTGAATTCATGGTCACTTCGTGATCCGTTTCACAGTGCCGAATTCTATATGCGTTATTCCTCAAATCTCTGATTATTTGATACGGTCCGTGGTACATTTTCTGGAACATCTTGTACACACGGTTCCCTGGATCCGAAATGGCTGGTCTTTTTACTAACACCATTTCTCCTGCTAATAATGGTCGATGATACCTCTTATGCCTATTTCTTCTTTGCCTCCTGTCGGCTTGAGCTTTTAGATGCTCAAAGGCTCTTCTAATACGTACATCTCTTCCAGGCTGAGCGTCTGCTGGCCTAGGAATTACCAGACTCCAAGGTCTCTCTGGTTGCTCATTCCGATGTAACGTTATGGGTATCTCTCCCGTGGATTCATGGATTGTATTATTTATACAAAATTCGATAATATCCAAGATATCTATCCACTTCCAATTTTCTTCGGCACAGTATATTCTACAGTACTTGGCCGTCTCCCTCATCACTCTATCTACAGGATTTGCCTCAGGATGGCGAATACTTGACAAAATCTGACGTATTCCAAGTCTTTCTAATTCTCGTCTGAACTCTACACTGGTGAAACAACTGCCGTGATCCGACAACAAATTCTCAGGTTTTCCCAGAATCGGTATCACTTTTTCTTTTAGTCGTTTTAACACCTGTTTGGTACTAGTCTTCTGTATGGGAGCAAGGACAACCATTTTAGTGAAGACATCCATAGCCACCATTATGTGTCGATTTCCTCTTCTTGCCTTTGGCAAAGGTCCGAAGTTATCAATAGATATGATTTGACCTGGCCTTTCGGGCAACAATGGTATAGGCTTTTGCCTCATCAGAAATGCATTAGGTTTGATCCTTTGGCATAAATCACATGTCTTTAGCGTGTCCCTTACAGTTTCTCTCAGTCTCGGCCATACAAATGCTTCTTTCAGCATCGAGACTGTTTTGTCGACTCCCATATGTCCGAACGATCTATGGGCTAACCATACTATTTTCCTCTGCAAAATTGCAGGTACAACAATCCTTAATTTGGTATGGTCAGAGTCCACAAACTTATATAATAATCCATTATAAAACGTGTAGTCTTGAGCTATCTTATTAGCTTCCGTGTACGCTGGTGTTCCCCTTATCAAGCTTCCCTCTAGGAAAGATATGAGCATGTTCATCCATGGATCCTCACGTTGCCTTTGACTAATGTTTCTTAACTCATTTAGAGTACGCTGATCCCTATCTTCCAAATCTATAGCCATTACTTCCTCTTCTATGGACTCTGGCTGTCTACTTAAATAGTCTGGAACTATATTTTCTTTTCCTGGACAGTATTCTATCTTGACATCAAATTGTTGGATGTATAAAGCCCAACGCATCAACCTTTGACTGGATAAATCAGTCTTCATCAAAAAGGTTAAGGCTTTATGATCCGTTCTTAGGATGACCTGAAACCCATATACGATTTTTCGCCAATATTGCAACGCGTGCAATATCGCTAACAGCTCGATTTCGCTGATCGTATAATTTTTCTCGTGTGGTTTCAGTCTCCGACTTGTGAAAGCTAGATAATTTTTCTTATCAGGGTTATCCGGGTTTTCCTGATATAGCATTGCCCCTATTCCAATCTGGGATGCATCTGTTTGAATGATAAATCTCTGATTAAAATCAGGATATCCTAGCTTCACGTAATTTAAGAGCATTTCCTTGGCCTCCACGAATGCTTTTTCTGTTTCCTCCGTCCATTTCCACTTGCCCCCCTTCTTCATAAGGTCCTGTAGTGGTGCAACAGTTTTTGTGTATGATGGACAATGTCCTGAGAAGAACCCAATCAATCCCAAAAACTGGCGAACGCTCTTCACCTTCAAAGGCCTTGGAAAATCACTTATCGATTCCAATTTGCACGGATTTGGTTTAACACCATCCTTGTCAATCACATGCCCTAAAAATGTTACTTGTCTTTGACAAAAATTTGACTTCTTTAAATTTATTTTAAAATTAGCCTTCCTTAAATCTTCCAAGAGTTTCTTCAGCTTTTCTAAATGTTCCTCAATATTCTCCGAGGTCAGCAAAATGTCATCCACGTATCGGATAGTGCAATCTTTCACTTCCTCTGACAGGTTTCGATCAAGCGCTCTTATTAAGGCAGATCCCGCGGTCTTTAATCCAAACGGACATCTCCTAAAACAATAGGTTTGTTGGTCGAACTGAAATCCAGTCAACAAGCTGGTTTTCTCTTCCAGTTCGAGATGATGATACGAAGAAGTCATGTCAATATTCGTGAAAATCTTCTTGCCTTTGAACTTCCTCAGTATTTCTTTTATGGGTGGTGCCGAATCATTTTCTGGTATGATTTTTGCATTTAGATTTCTCGCATCTAAACACACCCTTACTGAGCCATCCGGTTTACTCACAATCACTAATGGACTAACATATGGTGTCGCCATCTTTTCTATAACACCTGCATTCATCATCTCCTGCAGTGTTTTCTTAGTTTGTGGGTAATGTTTTTCCGCAACCGGGTATGGTTTTTGTCTGAACGGTGCCCAATCATTGACTTGGAACGCGTATTTAAAATTTTCAATCTTCCCTGGCTTGGAATCAAATACGTCCCTATAATTCAATAATAATTTCTTTAATTGTTCCTTATTTTCGAGGTTCACTTTAGCTTCCTCTACTTTTCCTGACAGGTTGGTCTCGAACTCAGTTTCCAAATTATCTTCGAGTTCTATGTTGAGGACTTCAAATATCTTTTCTATGTCCTCATAACCTTCCTCAATCACTTCTTCCATATGCCATACCTGTTCTCCTATTTTCGCATCCTGTTCCTGTAGGTTAATGTTTTGTTCATCCACATCCTCTCTTTGAATTCTAATGCAGTTTTGCGCTAGGTCTATAATGACCTTGTTCTCACGGATAAAATCAATACCTAATATGACATTATACGGTAATTGATTTACCAGCAAAAAGCACTGCGAAATTTCAGCGTTACCCATGATCAGATCGATATATACCTGAAATTTACATGTTAAAGATTTTTCAGGGATAATCCCCTTAATCTTTACACTTGATGTGGGAATCTTTAATATTCGGCCCCTTATTTCCAGTTCATTTAGAAGGGTTTGTGTAATTAGACTTATTGTGGATCCGGTATCAATTAATGCTCTGACCAGTAATCCTTCTATCCTTAGCATAATTATAGGTAGTTCTCTTTTAACAGGTGGGATTCCTTCCACATCCTCGTTAATTAGCTCATCTGGTCTTGTTATCCAATTCACAATTTCTACCTCCTCCCAGCTCCTGGTATGTTTCCACATTTGACAATTTAAATTTGGAGTTTTTTTTTATCCTGAGGGCTTCCTTTCCCCTCATTCTTTAATTGAGCTTGTAGTTCCAAGCTTTGAGCTCCGTCTAGTCGGTCGGGTGATTTCCGGTCCTTGATTGCCTCACTCCAACGGACTTTTTGCCCATCAGGTTCATCTGGTCGTTCGTTCATATAACGAAGACTTTCCTGATATCTTTCCTCTATTTCGGCCCGATATTCATCATCCCTATCCTCTGGCCTTACATTCCTTCTGGGATAATTCTCCCATTTCTTTCTGTTTTCTTGCTTTTGATGGTTATTGTTATAGGGTCGGCTCTCTTGTTGCCTATAACCTGTATTCCTAGGATTTCTTCCTCGATATCCTCCTCTGTAATATGGCTGTATTCCTCTAGGCTCCTGGTGCCCATACTCTCGACCCAGTCCCTGAGTGTCAGTGCTAGTGGACTGATTCCTGGTCGCTGGTTTTTCTCTGGTTTCCTGACTGCTGGCCATATGTACTTGCTCAGTCTGTCTTTGATGCCGAGGAGTTACGTGCGAAGTCATCATATCTAATTGACTTAATACACTCTCCACTTCCACAGCACTTCGTGCTTTGGATGAGATTAACAGCTTCTGAATCTCATACGGAAGTTGTCTTGCAATGGCGGCACACAGGTCGTTCTCTGCCGGAGCAATGTCGAGTTCGCGGAATTTACATAACTGAGCGGTGAAAAATTCCGAGTACTTAGTTGGTGCATTCGTGCTGTACTTCCTAAAGTACAGATCTAGCCTTAAATTTTCTTGGACGTCTGCTGCCCAATATCGTTTTAAAAATGCTTCCCTAAAGCCTTCCACCGTATCAAAGGTGTACCTGAAGCTTCTGAACCAGGTGAGACAATCACCTGCCAACAGCTTTTCAATAGCTCTCAGTCTCCGATCCTGAGGAACTTTCATTACGTTTAAATACTCTGCAACTTCCTTTAGCCAGTATTTTGGAGTAATTGACATGTTATTACCCGTAAACTTTACTGGTCTGTCCTCATTCGATTTAATAATGTTTATTATCTGGCCATTTGTCTGATTCATGTACGGGGTTGACATCGCCATCGGATATCCTGGGTTCTTATAAGGGCTCTCCCCTCCTAAGTCCCTCTCCGTATCTGTGCCTTGTTCACGGGAATCTACCCATCCTGTCTTTGGAAACTCCTCCTGATTCTCAAATTCTAACTTCCTTTCCCTTCGGGCACTTTCTTCATTAGCCATGAGTTGGATTTCCATTTGACTATTCTTATGTTCAGTCCTCTCCAATCGGGATCTTAATTCATTCTGAATTCTTTCTTGATTCCTTTTACTATCTTCCTCTGCTTTTTTGAGTTGGAATTTCTCCTCCCTGTAACTATCCCTGAATTCATTTAGTTGGTCTTCTACCTCTTTCTTAATGACCATGGCCTGTTGATTGATAATTTCTGGCTTAACGTCACCTATGGTCTCCAGGCCCTCTCGTATCTCCTATATTTGCTTCTCCACTTCTTTCCGACCTTTGACCATATCTAATTCAATTCCTTTCAACTTTTTATCCGTCTTCTTAGACACTTCCGATAAGTCATCTTTAATCAGTTTTACTTCAGTATTAGTTTTTCCTACTCGCCCCTCTAACTTTCCGATAGTTTCCTGGACCTCATTAATACCCTTGCTTATTTCATTTATCTTCTGGGTATTTTCCTTACTTTCGTCCTCTCGTTGTTTTCTTTCACTCTGAAGATGCCCCTCGTATTCACCGAATCTTTTATCTATTCCTTCCTCATGCTTCTTTAAGGTCTCATCTACCTGCCTAGTAAAATGATCAATCTGCCCTTTCATATCCTGTACATCCTTTTGATTCTGAATTCTCATATAATTTACTTCGGTCTGAACTACATCGACTTTTTCCTCAACCCTTTCAAATCGGGTTCCTAGCTCACTAACACTTTTCTTTATCTCATCCCGGGAACTTTCACAAATACTCTTGTTAGATTCTATCTGAGCTTTCAATTTTTTCTGCACACCTTGGATCTGGGTTACAAGTTCATTTCTACATCTGTCTACATTCTCTTTACATGCTGTTTCCATAGAACCAATTTTATCCTCTATAATTTTAAAATTATCTTGGCACTCCTTTTTGGATTCTATACTATTTTTTTCTATAGTACTTATCTGGGTTCTCAATCCTGCATTAAACGTGTTACTCTCAGTTTGCAATGCCTTTAACTTGTCCCCAAATGTTTTATCCAATATTTGAAATTTGGACTCTATGTTTCCTTCTATACTTTCTCGGAGTTCATCTGACCCCTGTTTTATTCCCCCTTTTAATTCATTTAACTTATTCCCAAAATCAGTGTCAAAAGCTTGAAATTTGTTATTCATTGTTTCTTCTAATTTCTCATTTATATTACTTTGTATTTTAGTCTCCATGGCCTCTAATTTAGTGTTCATGGCTTGACTTTTCCTAACATTATCGGCTATCATCTTCTCCTGAAACGAATGTAATTTATTTTCAAGTTTCACTTCCATTACTCCTAGTTTATCCTCCCAATCCTTGGATTGCGCTGAAAAATGATCGGTATTCTCTGTCCTTATATTATCCAACTTACTTTCTATCTCAGCCTTCAATGTACTATTCATGTTAATACAATCGGCTTGGATAGATCCTAACTTTTGATTTATGGATTCGAACTCTTTTTTTATTTTCATCCTTTTGGAGACTCAATGTATTGTCTATTGTTCCCAATTTATTGTTCATGGTCTCCCACTTTTCTTTGCTATCGGCTTTTATAGCGTTCAAAAGTTCCTGCCTCTCTTCCCTATTCTCTTTTTTTGCATCTTCCGTACTTTTCGTACTTATTTTTACTATCTCGTCCCTATTCTTTTGGAAATGTTCATCCAAACACTCCTTTAACTCCATCATCGTCACCATCTTTTCTAATATAAGAATACAGTGGGCCACTCATGCCACCACACTAGTACATGCTTGAGAGATGATAATCTGAACCATTGTGTCCCAATTTCTTCAAAAAAATTTACTTTGGTACGGGTATTTACTACAACGTACCCTTTTGATACTTTTAGTCAATTCAAAGACTTTTATGGAAGTATTTAAAATTCAAAATTTCGAAAAACCATTTTAAAAAAATGAAAATTTTGATTTTTCGAGAAAACTCGGGTTTCCCTAGGAAAACTCAGCCCTGCGTACTGGGCGCCATGAATAAGATTTGCTAGGGGGGTTAATGATATAATTCAGGGCTGCTCGGTATGAGTTTCCAGGGACCCATGCGGTCAGTTAATATTTTACGTTGTAGCTATTCCTATCATTACTTTAATTGATACCCGTGGCGCATAATCACAAGATTCACGGTCACGTAAAACTACAATCTTCCTTTTTTTACTTTAATTGATATGACCGTCTTAAGTGTTACTCTAGTTATTAATCCAGCACATTACTTCTATGCCCCCCATGTGCCCTTTTAGCAAGAAATATGCCAATCACAGTATACCAGCGTAGCTCAATTCGGGATTTTCGGGGTAGCGGTAAGTTCACCCACTCTGTGACTCACATATTTTGGATTAATTAGAGGATACACTTGCAAAAATAACAACAAAATCAACTCCTATTTTTAACCCATTTAATTAATCAAAATTATGGCGCTACAAACAATTAAACAATTAAATTACTGACCCATAATCATCTACTTGTTCCAAATGAACAAGGAATAACATACGAATAAAACAAATATTGTATTAAAACATCTGGTTTCCATATAAACCAACAATTCCTAATTATTTTTACTTCCATAAAGCATCAACTGTAAGTTTCATATAAATCCGAGCTCTTTTGGCTCAATGCTTTCTATAATAATGGTGTCATTCTTTGTACACCTCAAATTCTACTTTTTTATATTTTCTTAATCATCAAAACAAATGTATAATTACATTTAAAATTACATGTTAATTATCTAACTCAATATTTGGGCATTTCACATGTCTTCAGCTTTTATCATCTCTCTCTAGTTTTACAAATACATTAAGGTAATCAGGAAATTACTTGTGTACTCCAGAGTATGAAGATACTTGACACAGTCAAAAAACTATGGTCACTCCCGGAACCTAGTTGCCTTCAATTAACTCATGGAATCCTACTTCCATACAACATTACAATAGGGATTGTTATTTATCTCATATGTCTTATAAGACCAATATCACATAAAAAAAACTACGATCTGAACAGGCAAGCGGAAATATCAATCTACAAGGACCTCGGTTCAACGCCCGGGTCGTTAACAACTTTAAACACTCACGGTGTATTCATTACTCCTTACAAGGCGGCCTTCAGACACCCCTCCTACTCCGAGGGTCTGACCGTGAAACTCGAGCGTTATTTATGACTATGCGGGAACCCTCCCGTCTAGCCTAAGCTAGAGCTCTCTTTAATGCTTTTACAAAACAGCTTTTCGTTCATTCTCAATTCTTTGGGGAGACCTGGCATTCTACTCCTCGTGTACATTCGACAATATTATTGGGCTCATAAACCACATTCGTAATCTTGGCATTTATTAATTATGAAAGGTCCTCATTGATTGGGGAAGAGTAATACACATTCTACGACGAATAATAAAGGGGCTTTCACAATAAGAAGATTCTGAGTTCGAATCTCTTCACATGCCTCGGGAACCATTCCCATATAGAGGACTATACAAAATGCGATTTAGGGTCAGCCTATAGCTTATAAGACCTACGCTCAATACCATACATTTGCTCCCTTTCAATACAACATACACAATGGCCTCGTGATACTACGTCACAATTAGAGGACTTATACCAATTCTCAATTCATTACAATCAACTACCTCTCATAAGTAATTTACCAAGTACATTAACTTTTACGCGTTCCTAGCGTGACATTTTATTTTAATTGCGCTCTTTTGCGCTATACTTTATTTTTAAGCCTAGCGTCATCCAAAGAACTGATAATATCATATTAACAATTGATACACATCTCAATTTTTTATATTATTCTTTTCCTTTGACAATAACTTTCTCTCTTTTTAAGAACATGCATTTGAACATCATGTCTATACTTTTTATTAAGGCTCTAACGCTCTTATGTTCACATCAATTAATTTGATCTTTATTTAATATTACCTTACTTGGTTATTATAATTATTATTTCATATCTTCATTCTTTACACAAGCTCAAAAGATATTTCTTTCATATAACTCAAATTTACTTTTATTTAAATATCTTTCATGATAATTATTAATATTTCGCTTGCTCTTATGACATTCGTCAAATACACTGACATTTTATTCATATATTTCCTCTACTGGATTTATTCTTTTACATAATTATTTATAGTTTCTCAAATTTCTATTATTTTTCAGACCGCGTTTTATTTATTCAGTATTTATTTATTTAAACACATCCCTTTTACTCAAAAACTCCGGTGGATTTGTACACAATCATTTCCCGACACCAAAATATAATGAAATTCATTACTCACATGTTTTTAAGGTCGTCTCATGACCTTTATCCTTGTGCGGTGTTTCATTTTGGCCCACTTTTAACTTACTCCATATTGTAGAAATTCATCTCATGTACAAACACTTCTTGACACATATTCAATACACTTAACATTGACAACATTTTTAATACACTGGTGTATCCTTTTAGAACACACAATAAACACTAAAAAATATTATTTTTACACACAATCTTGATAGATTTACACTTCACATCTTTTGATCACTAGGCCGTATTTTCCTAGCCTATCACACGTGACCTCTTAATCTCCCGTTTCCAAGGGTGAAATTTATTCAATGTCGGCTTCCTATCCTGCAGAATACGAAAGTCTCGAATCATCTACTTTTCCCTGGAATCCTAATTCTTCGAATCCTATTCTGGATGACCGGCTATTTCTCTAGCTTAAACGGCTTCCTTTTTAGATCTAGCTTATCGATCCTAGTGAAAGTCTGTTCGGATCGAGGTCCCCTCGATAACCTATCGATGATCGATGGATTTATTTTATAGCAGCTAGTACTTCTCGAGTCTAGTGCTTTAGAATGGTTCGTCTGCTTTCTGGAGATAATGTCTATAGTCTCCGTTCTTCTTTGTTTATTCGGTTCTCGCACTCCTACTTTTCTGAAATACGTTGCGAACCTTACTCTGTTTTTCCCTATTTGGGTTCTTTAAATTAGATAACTGTTTATCTTTATATTACGGTACTTCCGTACGTTATGATATTTTCGGTCGTTTATTTAAAGACCTATCGCCTTAAGTCCAACGTTCGCAGCCTGCTCTGACTATATTTTACGAACTTTTCACTGTAAACTTGTGTACTGTCGGACCTAAATCCTGTAACTAGGATTTTCCTAATTTTTCAACACGGCGATACTTTAATATTTCTTCTTTACAACTCCTTATGGAGGCACGCAAGTTGTTAATACTGCGACGCCTATGGCTATCAGATATTAATTCTGCGGTGTAATACAGCGTTTCTCCCCTCAAGGAGTACTGGTAAACTGTCTTCGGTGTGAATCAGAGTAACGCCCCACACGGCTGTCTGAATACTGATGCGTAGCAACGCCCCCTCGGGCTGTTTGTAACTGCTTGTACTGATGCGTAGTAACACCCCTCACGGGCTGTCAGAATAACTGAATGTTTGGCTTGGTGATGCCAGGAGCTTTATACTCTTTCGCTACAAAAAGATAAGACTCTAGCCCTTTCCGTGCCCAACTTTTAAAATAATGGTTGCACCATTATAAAAATTATACCTTCAAAAAGCTCGTCTTCTCAATGTTAAATAGTCTCATTGCGCATAAGAATCGATCGTGCAATTCGGAGATATTAATTAATTTCTCGTCCTCAACTGTGTGGGTGTTGCTGTTCATTTGCATTCTCCCCTCTCCACAGGCCTTGGTAAATCCCCTATGACGTCTACTTGCGTTTGCAGTTTTCTCCTGTGCAATTATTAAAGGGTTTTTCTTTACACAAAAATCTCTAATTCGAAATGATTCACCGTACTGTAATTGTTTACTTATTTTTATACTCGTAAACGGGTTAAATTTAATTATTCCTCTTCTGGCGCATAGGCGGTGTTGTCGTTTTTAAGCAAGCTCAGCTCGATTTCCGAGTCAGGCTTCCTTGTCTAACAGCCGAAATTTTCCACTCGGTTATTAATACTCATGACCAGCTCCTTCTGAATGTCAAGAGGCGTGATCTCATCTCTCGAACACCTGGCTCGCGCTGCTTGCACAATGTTAGGCTAGAATCCTGGCTTGATCTTTCTCTATGTTACAGTAGAAACTGTACGTTTCTTTCATTTCTTCCCCAAATACATGGATTCGACCTCCTTGGACCCTATGGCACATGGGTTCAACACATAGGGCGTACTATAACAGCGCCTATCCATCTATGAATTGAAACCGAATCTCAGTTGGAGTGTGCCCATATTTGGTGTAATAGGTGGCTAAATACGCCTGCCCAAACAGCAGGATATTAGAGTTCGAATCACGACTGCAGTCTTACTCAACAGGTAGGACCGTTCCGAGCAGAGCTATGCCCAAAAACCATTTCTATTTTTCTATATTATTCAAATTTTAGCCTCGGTTAGATGGTTCTACCCCAAGAGATCTACATCAAGAAGCGGAGGCTAGGTTATTATTACATTGTGTTGCATTGCAATATGCAAACCAGCCAAAACTAAGTACCACGCAAATATCATTTCATTTTCATCTCATAGTTCTTTCTTCCGTTCTCCTCCTCACACTTCCTTCATTGTTTCAGAGTGTTGCACCTTTCTCTCTGCTGTCCATCTTCCTCCCCTGCGTTCTCCTTTTTCTCCCATAAGAACCTTTATGTTCGAAAGTATTTGCCTGAATTGTATTCGGTCTCGACAGTCACCTCCGTAGCGTAGCAGGCAGCATGGTTAGCTGCCGCCCCGGAGGTCCTGGGTTCGATTCCCGGCTCTGCCACGAATTTTTAAAAGTGGTATGAGGACTGGAACGGGGTCTACTCAGCCTCGGGGGGTCCAAATGAGTAGAGGGGGTTCAATTCCCACCTCAGCCATTCTCGAAGTGGTTTTCCGTGGTTTCCCACTTCGTCTTCGGGCAAATGCCGGGATGGTACTGCCCCCGGAAATTGAATTATTTTGGGACAAAATGAGAGTATTTTCCGTCCCCATGATAAAATTTAACCAGCAAATATAATTTCTGGAAGTGTGACACAGGAGGGTAGTGTTACATGCTCGAGGCTATGGGAGAGCCCGATCACGTGATATATTGCACAATAGACGCTTCTAGAAGGCTAAAATTTGCATAGCAACAGCGAGTTTGGAAATTAATATTATAAATATTGTTATAAATTATGCTATTGGATCCCAGCCCAGAGCCAATGAGAAGAGGTCTTATTGAAAACGGGTTCAACTTCAATTATATAATATGATGAAATTATGCATTTAGGCCCTTAGAAGAAGATTTTCTTATTTGGTAATGAAGAGAATATTAAGAGAAATTATGTCTGATACTTAAGAAACCGCAGATAGGTTAATCTACGCAGTAATAAGCATTAGTAATCTACGCGCTAAAATTATGGTGGGAGATTGATATGGCCGCCAAAATTTCGACTTGGAGGGGGAAATCCAAGGATCGATGTTCTTATTCCTGCAGTTTTTAAAGAGTGAGGAAGTGTTTTTACTGGGTTAACGGAGATCCCAAGGCTTTGTCCGAGTGCGGCGACTGTCGACTTATGGAGACGCGAGGATAGCTAGGTGGAACGTAGGAGATTATCGCACTCCCATTTTATGTGAAGTTGTGAGGAACATTGAAATAATTATATCTCTTATATAATTGAGATTTGAATTTAACTAAGCGAATATATATTAAGAACAGGTTGAATACTATATCCTGCGAAAAGTCGAGCGTTCTAAAACGTACCGTTTCGACAATATAAGCCTGTTAAGACAGATTTTCAAATGTGTTGGAAATAAAGCTGAATATCATTTTAAATTGCAACGTGAAGTTGGCGAACGCAGTTCAAGTGAACAGTAGCGAAGAACTTGTAACATTGGCGCAACACATAAACAGTATCAGAATGACTATTATTATTCTTCAAGTGTCTTCATTCAACATAATTAACATTATTGATATGATGAACTAAATAGTCATGCGCCAGAGACATATTCGATAACAGGAGTTATGATACAACGATGGAACTTCGTTAGACAACGTATTCTTGAATACAGACGTAGTGTACGGTCCATCTTGTACATTTTCGTCAGTCTACGAACACTAAAGTAACGTCAATTAGCAATGGAAATATTTCATTCACCATTTATATGAATATTTCTGTAAATTATATTCCAATGATGAGGCTGATACATATTTACGACGGAGAATGAAGACTCTACAGAAGAGATTTGTCAAGATGCTAGGGGTAGCCCAGCAACACAGAAGAATTTGCCAGAAGGATGTCGTTCGAGCCCAGGCGAATGTTGGTGAATTCCAGAGAGGGACGTTTCCTATCTCTGAGGTCGCAGATCCGAGGTTCGAATGCAGATCCATCTCAGTATCTTGAACTGAGGAAACAACTAAAGTATTGTGGGAATACTTACATAGATCTTCAAGTTTTCGTCCAAATAAGGTAGCAGTGTATCTCATTTATAGTATAGAACTTGATTAGTGACATCCTGAGCCAACGATCTTATTCCATATTTCCATATTTTCACATTTCATGTATTTAAGTGTTTTCATGTATTTTACACTTCAGATGTGTGTTAAGATTTTTATGCTTCAAGATTATATAGGAGATGATTGCCTTTCATCTATTTTTCAATTTTATTCTACGGATCAGTTGTGGAAATGACATTAAAAATTTTGTTTGAGGAATCATATTGCCTCATAGAAGACTAGTCGCTTCGACTCTCGAATTTTAGTAATGTTATTTAAACCAAGTATTCTGATTTTGTGTCATAGCTTCAAATTAAATTCTTATTAAATTTAATTTGAGCACTTTAATGTAACAACATCTAACTTCAAGAACAGAAGAAACATCGAATGATATTGTTATATCATTATTGTACATAAACTGTCGACGATCTAAGAAATACTAGTCGTTTGGTAAGACCGAAGTCTTAATCCCTATGAACATTCTTTGTGTAGAGTGGAAAAACATTACGACGTTGACAAAACTTTTTATTATTTGTAAAGCTGAGAGATTTGTTCATTTAATATGCTAGAGGAAATACCTTTTGATAGAAGATTATTCAAATCTTTGGCTAGGAATTCAAAGCTAGTTTAACCCGGTCAAGATTGAATTCTATCTGGCACTATAAATAACACGTGTGTTATTTTATACTATATGTGTAACATCACGTCATTTTGTGGACCTGATATTACAACGATAAACAATTTAAAGCTTGACAAGTGAGATGAGACAGGAGTATTATTTTTATTATATGTATTTGCGACAGACGAGTTAACAGATAATTATCTTGTTGTGGAGTAAACTTTAGGAGGTTAATCACGACTGTCTAATATCGTTCATTACAATTGGAAGTTTCGTTTGAAGAACTTTACCCTCTCAGTGCCATAAGCCGATCAGATCGGCTCTCGCTGCTAGCGCCAAAAGTGCCAAAGCCGATTCAATCGGCGCGCAGTTTATCATATAATTGTAGATTTCTCTAGGCATATATCCGTGATTATTTCATATGGTTGGAAAGGCGAGGTTCCAAGCTTGCCTGTGCGGTGTTTACTTTTTTCCTTCGAAGTCCGTTACGCGATATGTTTGAGTTTGTATTCACGCCCTCCTTTGCGCTCCCCCAATCACGCGCATTCCCGCCGAAATTGCGGTGCAGTTGTTTCTTTTTGTTGAAGTTTTCTGTCTACAGATGTATCTAAGAACTTTCTTCAGCAGGAAACGTAGTGTTTCTTCGAATATGACTCTTAGGTGTACTTAATTTAGGCTCAAAACAGATTCTTTACAACAACAAAATTGAACAATTATCAGAAAAAACTCAATTAAAAAAGTTTTGATGCCATATTTACTTTTAAGAACATAATTTATGAAAGAATTAGATATTGGTTATAATGAAGAGCAAAAATAATGATTCGATTGTTTGAGATGTGGTATTTGTGATTTTTTTTCAATAGTCTGCATGACCATTGAAAATGGCTTGGCATTCTTGGCAAGTATTTCAGGAAATCGCTTGGCACTAAGAGGGTTAAGCATGTATATTTGTAGTTCAGTAGTCATGTGGAATGATACTGAGGGTCATGAGATTATTTGAGAGAAGTTCCTACAGAAGGTATGTTAATAACAATTAATCCGTTTTTGGTTATTGTTTAACATAGTGGATGATAATTGTTTATGCCATATATAGCCTACTGTTATATGAGGATTTGTAGAGCTATAAAGAAGGCTCGTGTGAAGGGAGTTCCGCACTTAAAAGGGAAGTCAAAGTATTGTTGTTCTTTGATAAGAAGGCATGGATCATGATAAGAGTCATTGTATACAAGCAGTCCAGTTCATGTGAAGTAACGATTTAGCTGTGTTGTCAGGAGGGTTTTAGCGGAAATACAACTAGAGAAAGATTGTCTACTCATGTCTATAATACAATTATTATATTTTATTAAACCCGAAGTTATGTAATTACGTACAGTTAACTTTAATTAGTCGACTGTATTATACCGACAATGTTATGAAACCTATATAAGACGATGTGTTAGCAGTATATCAAAACTACGGAAGGTTAGAGAATGGTTATGTGGATAAACCAGTGTATATAATTAATTGATAGATGTATTGTAACCGAGAAGCCAGAATCTCGAAAGTAACGTGTTAGCAACACTAAATAATGAATATTATTATGAACATATTACATGTAAATATTTTTTCGAAAATGGTTTAATTAGTTAAATAATTTAGTAGGATTTATTAATCAATTGTTTTGGAATAGCGCGTGTTTCATGAGCGGATGTTTTTGGTATGAATGATTATCCACTGTTAAGAGTAATTGTCGAACCGAATTGTTCATGAACAATTGCGGGGTGCGAATGAAAGAGTGTATAAAAATTTTCAGTATGATTGATTAAGAAACATAGAAGTTATGTGCATTTTTGTAAGATCTAAATGTTAATTTTACGTGTTTTATAAACGCACTCAAAAGCAGTCTCAATTTGGGCTGGCTAGAATGATTCATCTTTAGAGTTGGAGAACGGTGTGACATAATATAAGCAGGTGCAGACTCACCGCCTTGTATGTATTTAGTTCCGAGTGCAGCGAGGTGCTAGGGTTTCATTGATGAAACAAGCTAGTGCACGTGCGTTCTTTAAAAGTGGGCTAGTGAATGAAATCAGATGTTAGGAATGCCACGAATGTAAGTGCCTTCATTAAACGTTTTCATTTTAAGCAGTGTAGGCCTAAAACAAGCCATGATCTTATGCTCATAATATTTTTTTACACAGCATTGTAGTAAGATGTGGAGTAGAAAGGAAGTGTGAATGAATGGCGTGTTTTTAATTTAATTTGATTGTTAAATTAGTTTATTGTTATTTGTTTATACTAGGTTAGTTTACACCATTGTTAATAAATTTTATTCAGTTCGTCATTTGTTGTTGTTGGCGTTTGATTCATTTTAAATACAAGAACTAGGGTATTGTGGATGTATTGGAGGCGAAGCTGAATTCCCAGTACCCGAGAAGGTAAGTAAAGGTAGGTGTGCCCCGTGTAGTTGGTTGTTGATCCACAATATTCTTGTAACTGCTGTACGTAAATTCCTAAAGGCCATGTTGGGAGTGATTTCTAATGTAGTAATTTTCCGGTGCTGTTAGAAATAGGCAATCCAGCTGGGGCAATGGATATTCCAACAGGCTACTTTCGGAGTTTCGGGTACAGTACCTCCTGTAAGGCCACGGCCGCCTCCTTCCCCCTTCCTCGCCTATCCATCCCAATCTTTCATCCCTTCCCATCCCTCATGTGGCCCCTGTTCTCTTTGCAGGTGAGGCCGCCTGATCACACCTCCCCAGTTGTATCCATCTCGACCAGATGTTCCAGGCTCCAGGACACTGGCCATAGAGGCGACATGCGATATGTTGTACAGAAGGTCTATTATATCTCCAAACAGCAACATTATTTCCAAAAAAACCTGGGTTGGAATGGTGTTTTTTGCAGCTTTTGGGAATTTGGGCCATTTGAGGCTAAAATCCCGAATTTACATGCACCACAAGCCTTTATAATTTATTAAAGTTAACTACTGTTAGCGACGGTGTCACGCTCTTTCTATTCCCACAGTAGTTGAGAAGCGGGTAGGTTAGTCTTGTTGGGTTCATCCATGAGACATGTCCGTAGAAAGCCAGACGTCTCTTCCTGGCCACATATGTGATTTTCTCAGTATATCTATATAGCTCCTGATTTGGTCTTCTTCTGTACTCGTCATCTATTTATTAGTTTACTAAATGAAATTAGTTTTCTGGGAATATCTCAGAAACGTGGTTTTAGAGCCTTAAAATATAGTATAGTAGCCACCGAGGGGCTGAAAATAAGTTTTGTCTCGTCCTTGTACGCCATAATATAATCATAATCTTAATAATAATTTAATAATATTAAATAATATAATATAATAATAATATAATAATAATATAATAATATAATGTAGTGTATATTATGAGGTGTATGTTTGAAAAGTGGGAGGTTGAAGGTTTACTAACGGAGCAAGTATCTCTTAAAAGACAGAGGCATAAAGTATGAAACTCAGGGGGAAAAATCAGCTTGAAAAATAAGTAAATAGGTGGTCGACCGTTTTTTCATAAATCCAATTTAAGGGGCCCATGGGGAGGGGTGAAATTCTGGGGAGAGAAGTCCACCAAGGAAGGATTTTTGGATATTCACTCATCATCCCCCAGCCAAACGTATTGCAGTTTAGAAACTTGAAATTTTGGTGATATGTTTGTTGTATGTCGAAAACGTCCACTAAGTATGGATTGTGGGATATTCATGTTCTGAAAGGGTGTTAAGGGGGTTAAACTTGCATTTCATTGAGTGAAAGGGAGCTGTGTTGGAAATGTTTCTCGCCAACTTTTCTCAGAATTCCTGCTGGCAGGATCTACTGGTCAGTTCTTGTGAAATAAGACAGCAAAGGTTCGAGTTTATTATTCTTGGATTGTAGGGAGCAATGAATCGACTATCGATTTCAATGTCAATGCCTCGAATTGTTTTTATAATAATCCGTCCATTATTTCTTCTCCTGTACGAAGGATAACCATTGGCATTATCTTTGCTCTCTTCCTGTAAGTATTTTCTATCTAAATTGCATTTTGTAAATATTGTCAATTCAAATAACAGTACAATAAGTATGTAGTTAGTTGTAAGTAGGTAGTTAGTTTGTCTATTAGATATATGTCATTGTTCTATTAGACTGTGGTGTATGAGTGTGTCTGGTAACAGTTGCATTGTTTATTAGTTATAGTTCATTGTTTCAGTAGACTGTGATGTGTGATTGCATGTGAGTGTGTCTGGTGACAGACTGTTTTAGTGGTAGTATTTGGTGTTGGTGGAACTTTAGTATTTTTACGTTAGTAGAATTTTGGTATTTAATTGTTAGTACAGTAGAAGGTTAGTATTTTTGTTAGTAGAATTGCCCTTTACTTATTCTGAAAGGGAGTAGCAGCCTTTCAGAATAAATCAATTCTTATACTAGTTTTATAGACGGTTAAGATATTGATAATATAAGCCAAATAATGGCTACACTGCGTCCTGCTGCACGGCTGAAAGCAAGGGGAAACTACAGCCGTTTGCTATTCCCGAGGATATGCACCTCTCTATGCATAAATACATGTGATGATGGCCTCCTCCCTTGTAAAATTTCAATCCGGAGGTAAACTAGTCCCCCGTTCGGATCTCCGGGTGGGGACTACTCGAGAGGGGGTTAACATCACAGAAGTGACAAAGAGGAACTCTGACATTCTACGGATCGGAGCGTGGAATGTTAGAAGTCTGCTAGGAAATGGAAGGTTAGAAAACTTAGAAAGGGAAATGGATAGGTTGAGGTTGGATTTGGTTGGGATTAGTGAAATGCGCTGGCAGGAAGAACAGGACTATTGGTCAGGAGACTATAGGGTCATTAGCACTAAATCAAACAATGGCCAAGCAGGGGTTGGCCTCATATTGAGTAGGAAACTTGGACAGCGGGTGGAATATTATGAGCAATATAGTGAACGGATTATTGTAGCAAAAATAAATACTAAACCTACCTGCACCACAGTGGTACAAGTCTATATGCCTACCAGTCAAGCTGATGATGAGGATGTTGAAAAGGTCTACGATGAAATAGACGAAATTCTGAGGTATATCAAGGGTGATGAAAATGTTATAGTAATGGGAGATTGGAATGCTGTGGTAGGAAAAGGGAGAGAAGGGAAGATAGTAGGAGATTTCGGATTAGGTGAAAGGAATGATCGAGGAAGCAGGCTGGTAGAATTCTGCACTGAGCATGACTTGGTCATAGCTAACACCTTATTCAATAACCACAATAGAAGAATATACACATGGATGAGACCAGGAGATACAGGGCGTTACCAAATCGACTTCATTATGGTCAAGCAGAGGTTTCGAAACCAGATTTTGGATTGTAAAACATATCCTGGTGCTGACATAAACTCTGACCACAATCTGGTTGTAATGAAATGCAGATTAAAGTTGAAGAAACTGAAGAAAAGTCAAAAGCCAAAAAGGTGGGCAATAGACAGACTGAAAGAGAAGGATGTAAACGAAAGATTCAAGAAGAGTATAAAGGAAGGACTAATGAAAAACCCTAAACAAACTTCAATTGCAGACGAATGGGCACTTTTGAGGAATGAAATAACAAAATCTGCAGAAGAAAACATTGGTAGGAAAGAGAGAATAGGTAGAAAACCGTGGATCACTCAGGATATACTCGAATTGATGGATGAAAGGCGGAAGCACAAGAATGTAAGAGATGAAAAGGGGAAAGCAGAATACAGACGTCTGAGAAATGAGGTTAACAAGAAGTGCAAGGAAGCGAAAGAAGAATGGTTGAAAGAGAAATGTGCTGGTATAGAAAATTGTCTGAAATTAGGAAAAGTAGACACAGCTTATCGAAGGATTAAGAATACTTTTGGGGAAAAGAAGACTAAGTGCTGTAATATTAAGGACACAAATGAAAAGCCTCTAACAGATAGGGAAGAAAAGGTTGAGAGATGGAAAGCTTACATAGAGAGTTTGTATAAGGGAAAGGAGATTGAGAATCATGTAATGGAAAGGGAGGAGGAAATTGATGAGGATGCGAAAGGAGATTTAATATTGAGATCAGAATTTGATAGAGCTTTGGAAGACTTAAGCAGGAACAAAGCACCAGGCATAGATGATTTACCGATTGAGTTGCTACGCTGCATAGGAGAGGAAGGTCTGATCAGGTTATTTCACTTGGTGTGTAGGATTTATGAGACAGGTGAGGTACCCCCTGATTTCAAGAAGAATGTAATCATCCCTATACCAAAGATAGTGGGAGCTGACAGATGTGAAGATTACCGTACAATCAGCTTGATTACTCATGCTTCAAAGATCCTGTCTAGAATAATTTACAAGAGGATTGAGAGCCAGATAGAAACGGAGTTGGGTGAAGACCAGTTTGGTTTCAGGAGAAATGTAGGAACAAGGGAAGCTGTACTAAGTCTTAGGCTGATTTTGGAAGGTAGAATAAGGAAAGATAAGAGAACGTTCGTGGCTTTTGCAGACTTAGAAAAGGCTTTTGATAACGTTGATTGGACTAAATTGTTTGACATTTTGAAATCGATTGGAATAAAGTACAGGGATAGGAGGGTGATATACAATCTATACAGAAACCAGACAGCAGTCATTCGAGTTGAAGGACATGAGAGAGAAGCTGGTATTCAGAAAGGTGTAAGGCAAGGCTGCAACTTATCACCCATACTTTTCAATCTTTACATTGAACAAGCAATGAAGGAAATTAGAAAAAATTTAAAGTGGGAGTGAAGATTCAAGGAGAAATAATTTCAACTCTGAGATTAGCTGATGACATCGTCATATTGGCCGACAAGCCTGAGGATTTGAATGAGTTTTTGAATGGTATGGACTCCGTCTTACGGAAAGAATTCATGATGAAAATTAATAAATGTAAAACAAAAATACTGGAATGCAGCCGAAATAAATCAGAAACCTCTATGGAGATCAAATTGGCAGGTGAAAAGCTGAATGAAGTAGGAGATTTCTGTTACTTAGGAAGCAGAATAACCAGTGATGGACGAAGCAAAGAGGATATAAAAAGTAGGTTGGCTCAGGCAAGAAAAGCATTTCTACAAAAAAGGAATCTGCTGACATCGAATATAGATTTAGGTATTAGGAAGTCATTTTTGAAAGCCTTTGTCTGGAGCGTGGCGCTCTATGGAAGTGAAACTTGGACTATTGGTGCAGCAGAAAAGAGGAGAATTGAAGCATTTGAAATGTGGTGTTACAGGAGAATGATGAAGATCAGATGGGTAGATAGGGTTACAAACAAAGTGGGAGAGCAGAGATGTTTCTGGCGACTGCTAATGAAGAGAAGAGATAGGTTGGTAGGACACATACTAAGACACCCATGAATAGCAAGCTTAGTTATGGAAGGAAGGGTCGAGGACAAGAACTGTAGGGGTAGACCAAGGTTAGAATATGTTAAACAGATTGCCTCGGATGTAGGGTGTGGTAGCTATGTAGAGATGAAACGATTAGCTCAGGACAGGGAGGCATGGAGATCTGCATCAAACCAGTCAACAGACTGAAGACTCAAACAACAACAATAATATAGGGATAGGGATATAATAGACCTTTAGTACCACACACGCCCGTGTAAATCATGTGAAAAAATTCAAGAGTACCCCTTGACCCCCTTAAGCGCATTACATACGTATTGATGAATTTTACATCTTAAGTTGGTTCCGCGATAACCTTCTAGCCGTTTGCGAACGTTCACAGTAATATAGTTGCGTCTTACAGAAATAGATGGACTTCTGAGATTGTGTTGCCATTGTTACCGGCTCGCATCCTTTCAATAGCTTAATACATGACATTAGTTTTCTGGGTATATCTCAAAAACTGTTGCTTTTAGGACCTCAAAATGTGGTTTTCGAGGCCCGTAGGGCTCCCGACTTTTGTTTCTCACATTGAGACGCTGAAAATGAGCTTTGCCTCGTCTTTCTACGCCCACTTTAGCATGCATTTTAAGGGGGTACGCTCTCTTTTATGAGAGGTATGGAGAAGAGTTACATCAATGACTACTTTTGTGCCTCTGATGTACATCTGTACCAAATTTTACGTTTATCCACTGAGCCGTTCTCGAGTGATGCGCGTGCAAAATTGTACACAAACAGAGAAACAGACAGACAAAGATATTGTTTTTGCGCGCAACCGTCATAGACCAGTCTGAAACGCGTTAATAACTCAAATTTCCGTGGAAATTCAGAAATAACAGACAAACTTTCACTTTTAGCCTATTTTCAATTTTGAAAAAAATAGGCTTATGAGATCACCTTTTGTCCGTGTGTGTGTGCGTGCGTGTGCGTGTGTGTGTGTGTGTGTGAGGTGTGTGTGTGTGTGTCCCCCTAATAAAATCTAAACGGTTGGAGCGATTTCAATGAAACTCGGTAATTTTATAGCACTATTCCCGGCGACCTCGACCGTGCCCTTCACATTTTGTTACGTCTCACCAATCCAACATGGCGGCTGTGCAAAGTATTTCACTAGCTTTCAATATCTCCGATACTATTACCGATATCGCCCTGAAATTGTGTACGGTGATAAAGGGCACTACTGAAAGTTCATCTTTGAGACTTCAAAAACCTAGTGACTAAAAAAAACAACATGGCGGTCAAGCGAAGTTGAGAATTTTAAATAGACTTTTCTCGCGATTTAACTATCCAAATGTAATGCAACGTGGTACAGCAAATGTTTATACACATTGTAATGCACTGGAGTATAATTTAGTTCAATTGTTTACATAACCTCAAAATGGCGGCTGTGCGAAATTGTTCACTGACATTCTATATCTCCGAAACTACACACATCAAAAAAAGTTTTGCATCAACTCGGTTCCAAGAGTTCCGGAACCTTTAAATACAAAGGGAATAGAGATCAACACAAACAACATTTCAGCTCGTTTTATTGCTCATGAGACCCACACATTGCATGTTGTACCATCATACAGCTAGACTTTCAGCATTTGTGGTCCAGATTGCAGTACACACCACTACCTCTAATACCCAGTAGCACGTCCTCTTGCATTGATGCATGCCTGTATTCGCCGTGGCATACTATCCACAAGTTCATCAAGACACTGTTGGTCCAAATTGTCCCACTCCTCAACGACAATTCGGCGTAAATCTCTCAGAGTGGTTGGTGGGTCAAGACGTCCATAAACAGCCCTTTTCAACATATCCCAGGCATGTTCAATAGGGTTCATGTCTGGCGAACATGCTGGCCACTGTAGTCGAGCGATGTCGTTATCTTGAAGGAACGCATTCACAAGATGTGCACGATGAGGCCGAGAATTGTCGTCCATGAAGACAAATGCCTCTCCAATATTCTGCCGATATGGTTGCACTATGGGTCGGAGGATGTCATTCAGGTATCGTAAAGCCGTTTCGGAGCCTTCCATGACCACCAGTGGCGTACGTCGGCCCCACATAATGCCACCCCAAAACATCAGGGAACCACCACCTTGCTGCACTCGCTGGACAGTGTGTCTAAGACGTTCAGCCTGACCAGGGTGCCTCCAAACACGTCTCCGACGATTGTCTGGTTGAAGGCATATGCGACACTCATCGGTGAAGAGAACGTGATGCCAATTCCGTGGGGTCCATTCAGCATGTTGTTGGGCCCATCTGTACCGCGCTGCATGGTGTCGGGGTTGCAAAGCTGGACCTCGCCATGGACGTCGGGAGTGAAGTTGCGCATCATGCAGCCTATTGCGCACAGTTTGAGTTGAAACACGACGTCCTGTGGCTGAACGAAACGCATTATTCAACATGGTGGCATTGCTGTCAGGGTTCCTCCGAGCGGCAATCCGTAAGTAGCGGTCATCCACTACAGTAGTAGCCCTTGGGCGGCCTGAGCGAGGCCTGTCATCGACAGTTCCTGTATATCTGTACCTCCTCCATGTCCGAACAACATCGCTTTGGTTCACTCTGAGACGCCTGGAAACTTCCCTTGTTGAGAGCCCTTCTTGACACAAAGTAACAATGCGGACGCGATCGAACTGCGGTATTGACCTTCTAGGCATGGTAGAACTACAGACAACATGAGCAGCGTACCTTCGTCCTGGTGGAATGACTGGAACTGATCGGCTGTCGTACCCCCTCCGTCTAATAGGCCCTGCTCATGCATGGTTGTTTACATCTTTGAGCAGTTTTAGTGACATCTATGAACAGTCAAAGGGACTGTATCTTGGATACAATATACACAGTCAACGTCTATATGCCGGAGATCTGGGAACCGAGGTGATGCAAAACTTTTTTTGATGTGTGTATTACAGATAACACCCTGCAATTTTGTACGGTGATAAAGGGTACTGACACAAGTTTACCTATGTATATTTCACAAACCTGTAAAGTATAAAACGAACATGGCGACCAAGCGAATTTGAAATATTTTAATAGACTTTTCTCGTGATTTAACTCTCTGAGCGCAGTGAAATGTGGTACAGTACATGATTTCGCAGATTGTAATGCACTGCCATCTAATTTAATTCAATTGTTTACATAACCTCAAGATGGCGGCTGTGCGAAATTTTAAAATTAAGTTTTTATTTCTTGTGTCGTAATCATGCGATCGAAGTGAAAGTTTTATAATGAACCTAGGCAATAATTGTCCTTGAATGGTACATAACTCTATGGCCTATACATTTAACAATCCTAAATGACGAGCTTCCGAAATATTTAGACGGTTCTTAATATCTATGAATCTTTTACAGCAACCAAACTGTTATTTTCATGTTCATATTGACTACGAACATAATATGTTCACCTATAGGACTTTCAGTAACCTGGGGAGCACAAATCCAACATGGCGGCGACGCGAAGTATACATATTTAAATGGACGTTTCTCGCGAATTAACTATCCGTGTGCCGTGAAACGTTGCACGTTAAATGCTTATACAAATGTTGATCCGCTGGCATCTAATTTATTTCAATTGTTTGCATAATCACAAGATGGCTGCTGTGCGTAATTTTAAAATCTCGTTTTTACTTATTGTGTTCTAATCATGCGATTGAAGTTTGAATACCACACGTACCCAATAATCTTAATGTAATAGTACAAAAATAAAAATCCAACCTGGCGACCATCTGAAATATTTAGACGGTTCTCAATATCTACGAATCTGTTACAGCAATTAAACTGAAATTTTGTATGTTGATAGAGACAATTAACATGAGCAGGATATATGAAAATAGGCTGTATAGTTCTTCACGGAACTACTTGTTATATATATATATATATAGATGGTAGCTCCAGCTGGTGTTCAGCTCCTTTCCTTTCTATTCCTCAATATTCTGCTATAATTATTGTTATTATTATTATTATTTACGCCTCATGTATTCAAATTAAAGCCTTTTGGAGATATTTATTGTTATCACTGCTATTCGAGCTCAGAAAATTCATCACGTTCTGTCTTCATATGTCTACCCCTTATTATTCCCGTTTTCCAACGGGGTCGGGGATGAGATGCGATGGAAGTCTTTGTGGCAATGGTTTTTACGGCCGGATGCTCTTCCTGACGCCAACCTCATGAAAGGAGTTAATGAGAGATGAAATGAATGATAGTGAATGAAACTGGGCAAGGATGTGGAAGGAAGCGGCCGTGGCCTGTCAGAAGGTACCGTCCCAGCATTTGCCTGGTGTTGAAAATGGGAAACCACGGAAAACCATTTCAAGGACGGCCGACAGTGGGGCTCGAACCCACGCGTATACCGAGTCAGCAGAGAGCTTGGCCCCATTACCTAATGCCGCGCTTTAGCCAGCGTAGCCACTACTGTCGGTTCACGTTCTGTCTTCATCTATGAAGTAAATTTAGAAGCATACGCCAAAAGAAAGTGTGTACATTACCTAATTTTCTCATGATGGTTGGTTGGTTCTTAAGTTTAGGGGCTGTAACAACGTGGTCATGTAGCCCCGTGTACTTTGGGTGTGTGTAGAATCTGTCTGATAACCGGTGTTAATTGTGATGACTGTATTAGTGTGTGTAACTGTTTTAATTAATTTTCTCATGAGTATTGTGCTTTGGAGTATATTATAGAAATAGCCTGACTTCGAGAGTGAATAAGAGACAAGGGGAATAATACATGCTCATGCCAACCCTCGGGCTTTGGATCAACGCTGCTCTTATAAGAAAGGCATTTGCATGTTTAGTATTCCTGAAGAAGACCTGTGTTTAAAGCAAGTATGCTGTTCATGTCCCTTCGCAAGGCGGAAATATTTCCCAATGGCATGCTGATGCACCACGATCGGGAATTGATGTGGAAGACCTTGGCCATCTTAGATGTTAGATAGTGGCACTGGGGTGAGCACCGGGTAATACTTTTTAACAACTACAACATTTAAAGCTGTAGGAAGCTTATGGTTTATAACTCTCTTGTATATTGAATTGTTAAATTGTTACCAATGCTGCCTCATTATTCAGGAAATGCTGAAACCAGATATGAAATATACTGCTCGGGTCCAAGCTGCGAGAACCTGAGAGGAATGTGGATCGCGGACTATAAGAAGTGATAGTGGCGAGTGCTAAGGTTTGTCAGTCCGTGCGTAGTAACAGAACCAAATTGCATTATCTGGTGACTCACTCATTCGCAACACCACAGTGGTTTGAACAACGGCCCTATATTATAAGTATTGGAATAGAATGGAATACCAGATAACACGGTGGGCTGTTGACAGACCCTTCTCTTCTCGCCTGACCCTTCCTTGCCCCTTCCCCTTATCCCGCAAGTTCACAGAGCTTGGACCCGAGCAGTACAGATCCCTTATAAATGTATGAAATCCTACCCTGATTATTCCAGTTTCTTCGGGTCGGGGTTGAGTTGAGATGAATGCCTGTCAGATTGTTTTAACTGCCGTACGCTTTTCGTAACGCCAACCTCATCCGAGAAGATAATGAGAGATTAAAAGAATGAATATAAAAGAAACTGGGCAACAAATTGGAATATAGCAATTGTATCTTATTAGCAGGCAATTTTCTGAGGTTTTCCAGGAGTTTAAGATGAAAACCATGGAAAACTACTCCAAGGACGATCGACGGCAGAGTGTTCTGAGACCCTGGCTTTATATCCTTGCATTTTAAAGCGCTTGGTTACCCCAATCTGAACGAACCAATTCCTACTGATGAAATGATATAAAATAGGATGAGTCGATTGCGGGATTATCGCGTTCAGACAGGTGTTCTCTTATATGAAGTACGATACCATCCCGGTATTTTCCTGAATGATGATGATGATAATTGTTGTTTTAACGCGCCTGACATCTGGGTGATCGGCCCCTACTGGTTTGGGTGATCGTGAAGATGAGAATGAAATGTAAACTAGAACTAAAATTAATACTAACTTATATACTAGAAGAAGAAATGGAAAACAAAAGGAGAATAAGGCAAATAAAGGACAGGAGGAAAAGAAATGCCCTTAAACCTCGAAGAATGCGGATTGAGAGACATGTATGGAAGGAGAGCCATGAAAGGCAGATAGGAAAGTGAAAGACGAGATGGTCCGCCCCAGAGGTATGGATAAAAGGGGGAAAACTGGATCCAGGTCAGGACACACTCGTGGTCGCCAACTCCCGAACTCACCAGCTGTGAGCCCCTGAGGGTGTAGCAATATCCAGGGTGCACCAGAAGTAATGTGGATACATACACCTTGCCTCCTTGAGGGCCTTGGGCAGAAGGCAGGAGATAACATGAAAAGAAAAAGAAGGCTGACCCCTCTCAGAAGGAGGGTATCATAAAAGATGAGACAAGGGCCAATTAAGGTGGGGAAGGAAGAGACTCCCTAGGCCTCGGATACCCTAATACAGTTGGGGTCGGAAGAAAACAAGAGTTGACCAAGTCAGGTCGACAGGAAAGAAGACGGAGAGGAGCCCAGGACAAGTAAGTGGAAGCAATGCTGGACTCAGCTGGGGCCCCGTGGTCGCCAACCCACACCCCACTAAATGTGAGCCCCTGGGGGCAATTTAGAATGATGTAACAACAACAAAAATCGTTAATACAATATCATTGGTGGAAGCAATCCTCAGAGGAAATGTAAACTCGAGTCTGAGGAAATATTTGAAACTTTACTATATATATCTTATGTATTTGAGGGGGATATCTGAATTGAATAACCCTGTGTATCATTTAGCGATTAATGTCAGTAAATTCGTATCAATATTTTATACCTGGACGTCATCTGTATGCCAAGAACTGCATATAATGTGTTAAAATTATATTAAGGATTCGATTTGTACCTTCATTATCATCGTCGTTTAACCTAAAAAGTAAATATCCGTTCGTCTGAGATCAAGCAAGACCTTACCATTTGTTAATGAATCGTATTTACGAATGGTAGCCTGTTCCTAGGGTTAACCACCTAAAACCATGTGCACACATAATAGAATATACTAATGGTCTGGCAGTCACACTATGCTTTGCCAATAGATCCATGTATTTACATGTCAGATGGCCAATGCTCTTCAGGAGATTATGCATTCAAAGTAATAACCTACAGCCCTTGAAAGGCCTAGTCCTACCAAGTGACCGCTGCCCAGCTATTTGGTCTGCAGATATTGGAGTGACACGTGATCAGCGCATCGGGTCCCCTCGGCTGTTAATCTTGGTTTTCGTGACCGGGGCGCTGCCCCACTGTCATAAAGCTACTCAATTGTCCTCACGAGGCTGAGTGCAACTCGTTCCAGCCCTCAAGCCAGTTTCTAAAATCCCTGATGGAGCCGAGAAACGAACCCGGGGTCTCCGGGTGTGAGGCAGGCGTGCTACACCAACACCACGGTGCTGGAAGGCATTCAATGTGGCGACTGTAATTATTCTCTCAAGATATATAGGGATAACAATACATTTTTGTCTGTCTGTCTGTTTGTGTGTCTGTGGACAACCTTGTCCCCTTATAACATGAGAACAGCTGGGTGTATCATCGTAAAATTTGGTTCAGAGGCATGACACCCATCATTGATGTATCTTTTCTGCGTACCTCTCATAAAAGGTGGCCTACCTCCTTAAAATACATGCTGAAATAGGCGTAGAAGGACGAGACAGAAAAATAATTGTTTTTCAAAAATTATTTTTCATTGTATTTAATAAAGCTAACGCTAGAGTGTGACCTAGAATCATTGGAATCCAAAAATAAACAAACATTTTTTCAATAGATTATTTTTAAGTGAAACCTTGTTTGCATGTTTTTCCTATCAATAATGTTTTAACTGAATTATGATATGAACGGTAACAGTTCTAGGTCATATTGTTCTTCCCTATCAGATTTATACACATGTATACAACATTTTGCTATATTATATTGAAAACTCTGGGAGTTAATAAGGAAATGTATTTGAAACTCCATTGTTTCGGAAAACGATCAATAAAGTGACCAATGTGTCACCACTTAGGTGACAGTCCAGCACGTTATTGTTCATAACTTCGAATGCATGCCAAAGAAATGTTGCAGTGATTTTAAGAGGAAGTTTTCATGAAAAAAGAAAAAGAATTTAATTAAAATTGAAATATAATGACCCTTAAAGGTGTAGGTACCCCACTAACTCGACCTAATCATGTGAATATAGTTCTTTAATAATCTAGCTAATTGTTCCGTTGTTCGTCTAACACAGGGTGAATTTATTGTTATTTCATTCTTCTTCTTCTCCTTAAGACGCCGTCTCCAAACGAAGGTTGGCGATCCACGTAGCCAGCTCTGACCTTGACATTGCAGTATGAAATGCTTCCTCCGATATACACCGGTGGTGCCACCTTCTAATGTCCTTCAACCATGAATTTCTGCGTCTCCCAACGGATCATTTTCCTGGTATCTTTCCTTCAATAATTAGCTGTAATAATTGGTACCTCTCTTTTCGCATGATGTGACCTAGGTATTGTGTCTTTTTTTGATTTATATCATGTAGCAGTTCTTTTTGCTTATTCATCCGATGTAGGACCTCGACATTTGAAATTTTCAATATCCAAGGTATGCGCAGGAGACGACAATATATATACATTTCAAAGGCATTGATTCGTTTTTCAATAGAAGGGTCCATGGTCCAGCATTCGCAACCATATAGAAGAACAGAAAATATGTAACAACGGATCATGCGGATTCGCAACTGTAGACTGAGATCTGATCGTACAAAGAATTTCCGCAAGGTAAAGAATTGTTTCCTGGCCTGTTCAATTCTAAATTTTATTTCTTGTGTTATTTCATTATATTACGAAAAATAATTATTCTCTCAAATTATATAGGGATAACAATACATTTTTGTCTGTCTGTTTGTGTGACTGTGGACAACCTTGTACCCTTATAACTTGAGAACAGCTGGGTGTATCATCGTAAAATTTGGTACAGAGGCACGACTCCAATCATTGATGTAACACTCTTCTGCGTACCTCTCATAAAAGGTGGCCTACCTCCTTAATATACATGCTGAAATAGGCGTAGAAGGACGAGACAAAGATCATTTTCAGCCCCTCAATGTGAGAAACAAAACTCGGGGGTTTCTCAATGTGAGACACAAATTTCGGGAGTCTATAAATGGTCCCCGAAAACCATATTTAAAGGCCCTTAAATTAACAGTGTGTGTGATATTCCCAGATGACTAACTTCGCTCTGATAAACTTATGAAGGAATGGCAAACCACTAACCATTCCCACAGTAGCTCAATTGATAATGTCTGGTGTTAACACCGAAGACCGTTTGACGAACGGGTACTTCTGCTAGTTTCTTCTGCTTCCTCTTCGCGAATGGGTCGCTGAGGACCACACGAAATCAACACTTTCTAGCCTTCCTGTTGTCCCAGTATTCCTTCATTCGCAACGAGTGGGTCTGTTTCCGTTGCTCTGACCATCGATGTTGTGTAGTCTTCTTCTCATCTTCCTCGAAGCCCCGCGTCTGAGTGATTTCCTTCCGGTCATGTAAGTTTGGTGATCCTAATTCCTTTAAGTCTCTCTCTGTAAATTTATACCAATTCGGTCTAGTAGCCTTGTTCTTTAAGAAAGTATGTATTTTGTGTGTCAGTCTGTTCAGGTCCATTCTTTCTATGTGTCCCATGAAATGGATTCTTCGCATTCGCATTGTGTCCGTGATTTTGGAAACTTTTTTTTTTATTTCTGTATTAGACTTTGGATAATGTACACCAACCTTTGTTCATGGTCCAAGGATTTTTCTCATTATTTTACGTTCTTTCACTTCTATTTGGTGCCTTAGTGTTTTGTGTTGGAGATTGAGTGCGTCTGAAGCATAGAGAGCTTCAGGTTTGATTACAGTTGTATAGTGACGAATTTTGCAGTTCCAGGAGAGACTCTTTTTGTTATAAATATTTTTTGTTGATCGAAAAGCAGTTTCCATTTTCTGAAGCCTCAATTCAATTGCTTTCCTTTCGTTACAGTTTGCTGTAATCCATTCATCTAAATATTTAAATTCGTTTACTCGAAAGATTTTGTTGTTGCCAATTTGAAGATCATTTGATGCGGTTTTGATGTCAGTCATAAATTTTGTTTTTTCAAACGAGATTTGTAATCCAATTTTCGCCGCTTGTTCTTGTAGTAGTTCAATTTGCTTTTGCGTGTCAGAGATATCTTGGGCAATTAGTGCCATGTCATCAGCAAATGCTAAGCAGTCTAATTCTATGCCTTTCAGTTTTGGCCCCAGTCGGTGTGTTGGTGCAGCAGCTTTTCGCCATTCCCGTACAACTTTCTCAAGAGCACAATTGAAGAGCAACGGGGACAGTCCATCGCCTTGTCGTACTCCTGTTTCTATTTGAAAGTCTGTGCTCAGTTCTCCCATAAATTTCACCTTGGATTTGGTCTCCGTGAGTGTTTCTTTGATAATGTTTGTCGTCTTCTGATCAAGTCCAAATTCTGCTAATACTTTGAAAAGTGATCCTCTGTCTATACTATCGTACGCTTTCTTGAAGTCGACGAATGTGATGACATAATTCTTGTTTGATGAACTGAGGAAATATTTCATACAGTTCTGCTAGTCTCATTATATTACGAAAAATAATTATTCTGTCAAGTTATAAAGTATATATTCTAATTCTATATCTCTGAGCACACCTTCATTAATATGCAAGATTGATGTCATAATTGTTCAATTGCTGTTAAAGTAAATAAATGTACCGTAGAATAGCAAAATACTGTACATGGGAAGTGAGTCAATAAACTACTACAATTCTTCTTGTTTTTTATGTCTCAAATCACATTAAGTCATTAGCAATTTTATACCAAACTGTCCTGGCGGAACATACGCAGTCATCACAGAGGCTGATTGGATCATTAGAAAGCATAGCTAATGTGGGTAAAAAGAAATTGAAAAACTCAAGGGAGCTCGCCGTCGTCAAGAAATCATTATAATTCGTCAGTAATACGTGATAATGTCCTAGCAATTTGAGTACAGTGTCGATTAGCGATAACATTGTCTCTACTGTCATGTCCACCTTGCGAAAGCAAGAAGCCCTGCTGAGCTGCAATCTTAATAGAGCGTTCTAACCGTGACCTTAGATAAGTAACTTACACCAGTATACGAACACACGAACGTCGTGAATCAACGTCTTGTAGAGAGGCTTATCAGTCGCATTGAATTTTTCATAGATAAATAAAACAGTAATGACAACACCGGTATCATTTTAACCTGGTTTTAATGGTCCATACCTACCGTTGTCCTTCACGCATAAGATCCATCACGGTGTATATTGTCGTGAAGGATGATGAGAGTCCTCATCAGCAAGTGCCGTACTCCCTTGATTTGAGTACCCGCGGATATAATCTCTTAGCAAAAACAAGATGTTCAGCAAAGAACATATAGCCTACTTTCTCCTAAATGCATGGGTATAGTTATAACTCTTTGTCCTTTTCAAGGAGTATGATTGAATGCTGGTTGTAGTAGCTTGTTGAAATACAACTTGCTATACGGATAATAAACGTTGATTGATTGAATCCCCACCTGAATTATATATACACACTAATACAGCCATCACAATAACACAGGTTATCAGAAAAAATCTACACTCACCCAAGTACATGGGTCTAAATGACCACGATGTCCAAGCATCTCAAATGAAACTACAACAACAACAGCAGCTTCCTAACCAAATCCTTCCTCGTATGAAAGTACACACACTAGTAAACCTACAGACATCATAGTGACACAGGTTATCAGACAACTTCTACCCACACCCAAGTAAACGGGGCTACAAGACCATGATGCTACAAAACCCCTAAGGAAACAACAACAGAAACAACAACAACAATAGACTCTACCGCGGATCAAGGACAACGAATTTTAATCGCTGCAATCGAGTGTTGAAATATGTGGTGTTATTAGGTAGATTTCATTAGAAAGCTAACTATTGCAATGGGTCCCATGTTTCGACTTCCGGAAAATTTCGACATATCTTCGCGTTTCACATCCCCCAGACCCCAAAACCACCGTCAGTTCAAAAGTTTATATATAATTTATGTATGTATATAGGCTATATATATATATATATATATATATATTTATTTATATATACACACATCAAAAAAAGTTTTGCATCACCTCGGTTCCAAGAGTTCCGGAACCTTTAAATACAAAGGGAATAGAGATCAACACAAACAACATTTCAGCTCGTTTTATTGCTCATGACACCCACACATTGCATGTTGTACCATCATACAGCTAGACTTTCAGCATTTGTGGTCCAGATTGCAGTACACACCACTACCTCTAATACCCAGTAGCACGTCCTCTTGCATTGATGCATGCCTGTATTCGTCGTGGCATACTATCCACAAGTTCATCAAGACACTGTTGGTCCACATTGTCCCACTCCTCAACGACAATTCGGCGTAAATCTCTCAGAGTGGTTGGTGGGTCAAGACGTCCATAAACAGCCCTTTTCAACATATCCCAGGCATGTTCGATAGGGTTCATGTCTGGCGAACATGCTGGCCATTGTAGTCGAGCGATGTCGTTATCTTGAAGGAACGCATTCACAAGATGTGCACGATGAGGTCGAGAATTGTCGTCCATGAAGACAAATGCCTCTCCAATATTCTGCCGATATGGGTGCACTATGGGTCGGAGGATGTCATTCAGGTATCGTAAAGCCGTTTCGGAGCCTTCCATGACCACCAGTGGCGTACGTCGGCCCCACATAATGCCACCCCAAAACATCAGGGAACCACCACCTTGCTGCACTCGCTGGACAGTGTGTCTAAGACGTTCAGCCTGACCAGGGTGCCTCCAAACACGTCTCCGACGATTGTCTGGTTGAAGGCATATGCGACACTCATCGGTGAAGAGAACGTGATGCCAATTCTGTGGGGTCCATTCAGCATGTTGTTGGGCCCATCTGTACCGCGCTGCATGGTGTCGGGGTTGCAAAGCTGGACCTCGCCATGGACGTCGGGAGTGAAGTTGCGCATCATGCAGCCTATTGCGCACAGTTTGAGTTGAAACACGACGTCCTGTGGCTGAACGAAACGCATTATTCAACATGGTGGCATTGCTGTCAGGGTTCCTCCGAGCGGCAATCCGTAAGTAGCGGTCATCCACTACAGTAGTAGCCCTTGGGCGGCCTGAGCGAGGCCTGTCATCGACAGTTCCTGTATCTCTGTACCTCCCCCATGTCCGAACAACATCGCTTTGGTTCACTCTGAGACGCCTGGAAACTTCCCTTGTTGAGAGCCCTTCTTGACACAAAGTAACAATGCGGACGCGATCGAACTGCGGTATTGACCTTCTAGGCATGGTAGAACTACAGACAACATGAGCAGCGTACCTTCGTCCTGGTGGAATGACTGGAACTGATCGGCTGTCGTACCCCCTCCGTCTAATAGGCCCTGCTCATGAATGGTTGTTTACATCTTTGAGCAGTTTTAGTGACATCTATGAACAGTCAAAGGGACTGTATCTTTGATACAATATACACAGTCAACGTCTATATGCCGGAGATCTGGGAACCGAGGTGATGCAAAACTTTTTTTGATGTGTGTATATATATATGTATGTATGTATACAAGCTGACCCGACAGACGTTGTCCTGCCAATCAAAGAAAGTGTTTTAACTTTGTTTCTTGAAGTGCTTTTGGATACACAATATTTTTTTCAATTTCTTTTAACTGCCTCTAAACTATCGTGAATTGAATTAACTAATTTAGAAACATTCGTTGGAGCGTGCACAACAACTCTCCAAAGTTTCATCGCAAACGGATAAATGGCATTTAACGCATACGGGATTTGGTTTAAATGATTGGTGCGCTGTCACTCATTTGTTGAATCTACTCGTGCTCTACCAACTGTGAAATGGATTTACTAAGTTAGAAAGCTTCACGAAAGTGTAAACAACAACTCATCAAAGTTTCATCGCAATCGATGAATAGTATATGAACGCATACAGGATTTTGTTGGAACGCTTCGCGCGTTGTCACACATTTGTTACATCTACTCGTGCGCTACCAATATTGTAAAATGGATTTACCAAGTTGAACACCTTCCCTGGCATGCACTCAACAACTCATCAAAGTTTCATCGGAATCGGATGAATGACATATGAACGCATACGTGTTTTTCTTTAGACGATTCGCGTGTCGTCACTCATTTGTTGAATCTACTCATGCGCTACCTATTGTAAAATAGATTTACTAAGCCTGAAACCTTCTCTGGCGTGTACTCAATGATTCACCAAGGTTTGATCGCAATCGGATGAATGATATATGACCGCATACGCGACATTGTGGAAACGATTCGCGTGCCGTCGCTCGTTTGTTGAATCCACTCGTCGGCTACTTATTAAAAACTGGATTTACAAAGACAGAAACATTTCCTGGAGTGTACACAACAATTCACCAAAGTTTCATCGCAATCGGATAAATGGTATATGGACGCATACGGTACTTTGTTGAAATGATTCGCGTGCCGTCACACATTTGTTGAATCTACTCGTGCACTACCTATTGTAAAATGGATTTATTAAGCCAGAAACCTTCCGTAGAGTGTACACAACATCTCATCCAAGTTTCATCGTAATCGGATGAATGGTATTTGAACGCATACGGGACCTTATTGAAACGCTTCGCGCGTCGTCGCTCATTTGTTGAATCTACTCGTGCGAAACCTCCTGTGAAATGGATTTACTAAGTTAGAAACCCTCACGTAAGTGTACACAACATCTCACCCAAGTTTCATCGCTATCGGACGAATGGTATTTGAACGCATACGGGACTTGGTTGAAACGCTTCGCGCGTCGTCACTCATTTGTTACATCTACTCGTGCGCTACCAATATTGTAAAATGGATTTACCAAGTTGAACACCTTCCCTGGCGTGTACACAACAACTCATCAAAGTTTCATCGGAATCAGATGAATGACATATGAACGCATAAGTGATTTTCTTTAAACGATTCGCGTGCCGTCACTCATTTGTTGAATCTACTCATGCGCTACCTATTGTAAAATAGATTTACTAAGCCTGAAACCTTCTCTGGCGTGTACTCAATGATTCACCAAGGTTTGATCGCAATCGGATGAATGATATATGACCGCATACGGGACATTGTGGAAACGATTCGGGCGACGTCGCTCTTTTGTTGAATCTACTCGTGCGCTACTTATTAAAAACTGGATTTACTAAGACAGAAACATTCCGTGGAGTGTACACAACAATTCACCAAAGTTTCTTCGCAATCGGATAAATGGTATATGGACGCATACGGTACTTTGTTGAATTGATTCACGTGCCGTCACACATTTGTTGAATCTAGTCGTGCGCTACCTATTGTAAAATGGATTTATTAAGCCAGAAACCTTCCGTAGGGTGTACACAATATCTCACCCAAGTTTCACCGTAATCGGACGAATGGTATTTGAACGCATACGGGACCTTATTGAAACGCTTCGCGCGTCGTCGCTCATTTGTTGAATCTACTCGCGCGAAACCTCCTGTGAAATGGATTTACTAAGTTAGAAACCCTCACGTACGTGTGCACAACATCTCAACCAAGTTTCATTGTAATCGGATGAATGGTATATGAACGCATACGGGACTTTGATAAAAAGTTCGCGCGTCGTTGCTCATTTGTTGAATCTACTCGTGAGCTACCTGTTGTAATATGGATTTACTATGTTAGAAACCCACACGTAAGTGTACACAACATCTCACCCAAGTTTCATCGCTATCGGACGAATGGTATTTGAACGCATACGGGACTTTGTTGAAAAGCTTCGCACGTCGCCGCTCATTTGTTGAATCTACTCGTGCGCAACCTCCTGTGAAATGGATTACTAAGTTAGAAGCCTTCACTTAAGTGTACACTACAGCTCATCAAAGTTTCATCTCAATCTATGAATGGAATATAAACCTATACGGGATTTTGTTGAAACGCTTTGCGCGTCGCCACTCATTTGTTGAATCTAGTCGTGTGCTACCTAATGTAAAATTGATTTACTAAGCCAGAAGCCTTCCCTGGAGTGTACACAATATCTCATCCAAGTTTCATCGCTATCGGACGAATGGTATTTGAACCCATACGGGACCTTTTTGAAACGCTTCACGCGTCGTCGCTCATTTGTTGAATCTATTCGTGCGCTATCTATTGTGAAATGGATTTACTAAGCCAAACACCTTCCTGGAGCTCACCCAGCATATCACCCAAGTTTCATGGCAATCGGATGAATGGTATATGAACGCATACAGGAGTTTGAAACCTCTAACGTGCAGAGACAAACAGTAGAATTCGACATCACTGCCACCTTTGGTATAAAACACAACTTTTCGCCACGGGCGGAGTGTATGTAATAGCGGTAGTTACACAGGTTTCGACCAGGTGGCTCTAACGTGCAGAGACAAACAGTCCAAAGACATCAGCTTTCACGAAGGCCGAGGCTAGTGGTTTCCATGACGACTGTTTTTGACTGTATACTGTAATTCTAAAATTGTGTGTAAATTGTGGTTCAAAAATTGTGTTCATTCCACCTACCGGGTCAGATTGTGAATCTAAACCATACATGGACCCACTCCAATATACATACCAAATTCCATCAAAATCGGTTCAGTCATTTAGGAGGAGTTCAGTCACATACACTCGTGTCGAAGAATTATATATATACAAGCTGACCCGGCAGACGTTGTCCTGCCAATCAAAGAAAGTGTTGTAACTTTGTGTCTTGAAGTGCTTTTGGATACACAATATTTTTTTCAATTTCTGTTAACTGCCTCTAAACTATCGTGAATAGAATTAACTAATTTAGAAACATTCGTTGGAGCGTGCACAACAACTCTCCAAAGTTACATCGCAAACGGATAAATAGCATTTAACGCATACGGGATTTGGTTTAAATGATTCGTGCGCTGTCACACATTTGTTGAATCTACTCGTGCTCTAACAACCGTGAAATGGATTTACTAAGTTAGAAAGCTTCGCGTAAGTGTACACAACAACTCATCAAAGTTTCATCGCAATCGATGAATAGTATATGAACGCATACAGGATTTTGTTGGAGTGCTTCGCGCGTCGTCACTCATTTGTTACATCTAGTCGTGCGCTACCAATATTGTAAAATGGATTTACCAAGTTGAACACCTTCCCTGGCGTGTACACAACAACTCATCAATGTTTCATCGGAATCGGATGAATGACATATGAACGCATAAGTGATTTTCTTTAAACGATTCGCGTGCAATCACTCATTTGTTGAATCTACTCATGTGCTACCTATTGTAAAATAGATTTACTAAGCCTGAAACCTTCTCTGGCGTGTACTCAATGATTCACCAAGGTTTGATCGCAATCGGATGAATTATATATGACCGCATACGGGACATTGTGGAAACGATTCGCGTGCCGTCGCTCATTTGTTTAATCTACTCGTGCACTACTTATTAAAAACTGGATTTACTAAGACAGAAACATTTCCTGGAGTGTACACAACAATTCATCAAAGTTTCATCGTAATCAGATAAATGGTATATGGACGCATACGGTACTTTGTTGAAATGATTCGCGTGCCGTCACACATTTGTTGAATCTACCCGTGCGCTACCTATTTTAAAATGGATTTATTAAGCCAGAAACCTTCCGTAGGGTGTACACAACATCTCACCCAAATTTAATCGTAATCGGACGAATGGTATTTGAACGCATACGGGACCTTATTGAAACGCTTCGCGCGTCGTCGCTCATTTGTTGAATCTACTCGTGCGAAACCTCCTGTAAAATTGAGTTACTAAGTTAGAAATCCTCACGTAAGTGTATACAACATCTCACCCAAGTTTCATTGCAATCGGATGAATGGTATATGAACGCATACGGGACTTTGATTAAAAGTTCGCGCGTCGTTGCTCATTTGTTGAATCTACTCGTGAGCTACCTATTGTAAAATGGATTTACTAAGTTAGAAACACTCACTTAAGTGTACACAACGTCTCACCCAAATTTTATCGCTATCGGACGAATGGTATTTGAACGCATACGGGACTTTGTTGAAACGCTTCGCTCGTCGCCGCTCATTTGTTGAATCTACTCGTGCGTAACCTCCTGTGAAATGGATTACTAACTTAGAAGCCTTCACTTAAGTGTACACAACAACTCATCAAAGTTTCATCTCAATCTATGAATGGAATATAAACTTGTACAGGATTTTGTTGAAACGCTTCGCGCGTCCTCACTCATTTGTTGAATCTAGTCGTGTGCTACCTAATGTGAAATTGATTTACTAAGCCAGAAGCCTTCCCTGGAGTGTACACAACATCTCACCTAAGTTTCATCGCTATCGGACGAATGGTATTTGAACGCATACGGGACCTTTTTGAAACGCTTCACGCGTCGTCGCTCATTTGTTGAATCTATTCGTGCGCTATCTATTGTAAAATGGATTTACTAAGCCAAACACCTTCCCTGGAGCTCACTCAACTTATCATCCAAGTTTCAAGGCAATCGAACGAATGGTATATGAACGCATACGGGACTTTGAAACGCTCTAACGTGCAGAGACAAACAGAATTCGACATCACTGCCACCTTTGGTTTAAAACACAACTTTTCGCCACGGGCGGAGTGTATGTAATGGCGGTAGTTGCACAGGTTGCGACCAGGTGGCTGTAACGTGCAGAGACAAACCGTCCAAAGACATCAGCTTTCACGACGGCCAAGGCTAGTGGTTTTCATGACGACTGTTTTTGACTGTATAATTATTGTTGTTCTAAAATTGTGTGTAAATTGTGGTTCTAAAATTGTGTTCATTCCAGCTACCGGGTCAGATTGTGAATCTAAACCATACATGGACCCACCCTAATATACATACCAAATTCCATCAAAATCGGTTCAGTCGTTTAGGAGGAGTTCAGTCACATACACACGTGTCGAAGAATTATATATATAAAGATATATGTGTATATATATATGTATATCAGTTTCTTGTGGACACGATAACTGCCGTAATTTTGCACCAATCACTTTGACTTTTTTACCGAATATGTATAACTATAAAATCTCGGTCGAGTTCGTTACTGGGCTAAATCGGTGGAAGGGGGTGAAAATGGGGGGCTTTTTTTTAGAAAAAGAGAAATATTGCTATAACTCTCTTAATATGTGAAATATCGAATCCGTTCAACGTTCATACTATGTGTCGGATAAAGCCCAAAAATTTATGTCTGAAGAGTTTTTTTTATAGCACCAACCATTGACCAAAGGGGTGGGAAAAAGTGGGTTTTTCGGGAAACATTAATCATATCTCTCTTAATAGGCACAATATCAAAACCGTACAAAATGGACAATATTCCCCTAATAATTACCTAAAACTTTTGTCTGAAAGAATTTTTGATATGACCCACCACTACGCCAAGGGACGAGAAAAATGATTTCGGAATTATAAGAAAATGCCAAGAGCTATCAGTGGTTGCCATGGCAACACTACTAAATTGATGAGGCATGATCCATCAGACGTTGCCATGACAACGCACTTGCACGAGATCAGATTCAGTATTTCCATCTGACTATGTGGTTGGTTGGTTGGTTGGTTGGTTCTTAAGTTTAGGGGCTGCGACAACGCGGTCATGTAGCCCCGTGTACTTTGGGTGTGTGTAGAATCTGTCTGATAACCGGTGTTAATTGTGATGACTGTATTAGTGTGTGTTATCTGTTTGTTAATTTAAGTACTGCAACTATCAATTTTTCCGACAGTTGCTACTTTTGCCGCCAAGCGCCACTGTCAACGACTACGAGGCCAAGTTCAGAACTGAGCAACTAGACGCCGCCGCAGTCGGCACTTGGCAACGAACATAGAAACCTAAGAGCGTTATATACATTCTTAACCTATCCAATTTAGCTTCACACAGGTGCAATTAGTGGAAGGATCTTTAACATGCCATAAATCTATGACATGGGGTGCCGGCTTTACTTCCCCTCCGAAGGAAGGCATACTGAGGGATTTTTAACGCTCTTAAAAAATCCGACGGCTTCGGCCGTGTTTGAACCCGTTATCTTGGGCATAGAAGCTCAGCATGCTACCGACTACGCCACCGAAGCCGCCTGACAAAGTGGGAAGCGGCTTCGGTGACGTAACTGGTAGCATGCTGAACTTCTATGCCCAAAGTCGCGGTTTCAAGCCGGCCGAAGTCGTCGGATTTTCTAAGAGCGCTAGAATCCCTCAGTATGCTTTCCTTTGAAGGGGAAGTTCCAACGTTCGTTGGGAGTTGCTGGTTGGGGTGGTATCTAGTAGCCAAGTTCACAGCTAGGTGTCGTTGACGGTAGTACCTGGTAGCAACATTAGGAACTACTGCTTGAAATTGACCGTCTGCAGTCCTTACCTGAATTAAGACTAATACAGCCATTACAATTCACACCGTTTATCAGACAGATTCTACACTCACCCAAAGTACACAGGGTTAGATGACCGCGTTGTCGCAGCCCCTAAACTGAGGAACCAACCAGAGGTAGATTTCATTAGAAAGCTAACTATTGCAATGGGTACCATGTTCCGACTTCCGGAAAATTTCGACATGTCTTCGCGTTTCACATCCCCCAGACCCCAAAACCACCGTCAGTTCAAAAGTTATATATAACTAGCAGGTACCCGCGGCTTCGCTCGCGATCAAGACAATGGGGACGATGCATTATTGCTGATAGTTGGTTTATTCTATTACAGCAATCGCTGCTACAGGTGGGTAGATTCAAATTCTGAGAATTCTGATACATACAGTATATAGATATGAGCAGCAAAGTGGGAATTTTATAGAGTTGTGAACACATTTGAAAATTTTAGTTTTAGTTTTGCCATCTTCTGCTGAGACATAACGATTTTGTTGTCCGGATATTCGCCAGCACGCCACATACAGTTGTCCATGGGAAATAATGGTTTTGTCTAAACGTACACCTGTAATGGAAAATCTATCTGAATATGGGGAATTAAAAGTATTTTTCCTTAAGCTATTCTGGGTATAATTTTGCCACACTTATTGATGATTTGAACGTCAACATGTCGCTATTAATAGACCTATAGTAAAATATCTCTCACCTTGGTCGCTGATGTACATTATGCAGTCACTTCCAGTGTTACATCCCAGGGATTGAAATTCTCCAACAACCCTTTTGCCTCACATGCCTCTCTAAGTAATTAAAATTCCCGATTGTTGTTGTTTGAGTCTTAAGTTTTTTGACTGGTTTGATGCAGCCCTCCATGCCTCGCTCTCCTGAGCTAATCGTTTCATCACTACATAGATACCACACCCTACATCCGAGGCAATCTGTAAAACCCTGGTCTACCCCTACAGTTCTTGTCCTTGACCTTCCCATCCATAACTAAGCTTGCTATTCCTGGGTGTCTTAATATGTGTCGTACCAACCTATCTCTTCTCTTCATTAGCAGTCGCCAGAAACATCTCTCCTCTCCCACTCGTCTTAATAGCTCTTCATTTGATACCCTATCTAACCATCTGATCTTCATCATTCTCCCGTAACACCACATTTCAAACGCTTCAATTCTCCTCTTTACTGCAGCACCATTAGTCCAAGTTTCACTTCCTTATAGTGACTCAAAAGCTTTCAAAAATGACATCCTAATACCTAAATGTATATTCGATGTCAAGAGATTCCTTTTTGTGTAGAAATGCTTTCCTTGCCTGAGCCAACCTGCTTTTTATATCCTCTTTGCTTCGTCCATTACTGGTTATTTTGCTTCCTAAGTACCGGTAACAGAAGTCTCCTACTTCCCGAAGCGTTTCACCTGCCAATTTGATGTCCATAGAGGTTTGTGATTTATTTCGGCTGCATTCCAATAATTTTGTTTTACATTTATTGATTTTCATCATGAATTCATTCGTCAAGACGGAGTCCATACCATTCATAAACTCGTTCAAATCTTCTGGCGTATTGGCCAAGATGACGATGTCATCAGCAAATCTCAGAGATGAAATTATTTCTCCTTGAATCTTCACTCCGACTTTAAATTGTTCTCCAATTTCCTGATTATTGTGTTTTTAGAGATCTTTGAAATGCGTTGCCCTCGCACATGGTGTAGATGCATTGTCAAAGGAAAACATTCCATGTTACGAACATGGGCCGAATAACCTGTACCGAAAGCCTATTCTGGACAGCAGTTCCTTGAACTGAGATTTGCCAACATTTTATTGTATCTTTCCATGTGGTATGTCTCTGTACCTCAACATACAGAAGAGTGCTTTAAAAATCATGTCTTGTGTAAATTTTGGAAAATGTAGTGAGAGTGGTTTTTGCCGGAGTGGATACTCGCTAGTAGAAATTCTTTTCAGTAAAATAGACTGGTTCACAATTTGGTAAGTGCACATTGAGCTTCTGGCGTATTGGCCAAGATGACTATGTCATCAGCAAATCTCAGAGATGAAATTATTTCTCCTTGAATCTTCACTCCGACTTTAAATTGTTCTCCAATTTCCTGATTATTGTGTTTTTAGAGATCTATGAAATGCGTTGCCCTCGCACATGGTGTAGATGCATTGTCAAAGGAAAACATTCCATGTTACGAACATGGGCCGAATAACTTGTACCGAAAGCCTATTCTGGACAGCAGTTCCTTGAACTCAGATTTGCCAACATTTTATTGTATCTTTCCATGTGGTATGTCTCTGTACCTCAACATACAGAAGAGTGCTTTAAAAATCATGTCTTGTGTACATTTTGGAAAATGTAGTGAGAGTGGTTTTTGCCCGAGTGGATACTCGCTAGTAGAAATTCTTTTCAGTAAAATAGAGAACTTGGCAAGGAGTTAGTAGGAAAACCACACTAAAGGATAGACATCCTCAGAATTTGAACCAATTTGTTCATAGAGTCCAGGACAGCCCGGTGTTGTCGTCATTCCACCTGCCACACAGTAAACTTCATAAGACAAGCATTGTCGCCTGACCACTGCTCGCTTTATTCTAACAATTGGCACCTTGGTACCAGTGAACTAATACAACTCTAGTTAGTTATTGTTGTTTTAAGGGGCGGAACTACGAGGTCATCTGCCCCTTAATACAACTCCGCCGGCCCTCAATATTTGAGTTGCTGCACAACACCTGATATTGTTGATTGCATAATGAGAACATGACCTTTGGATCTTTTGAGCATAGCTTAGGTACCCTCGTCTCGCATCATACAACCAACCGACAGCACTTGGAACTCAATCTTGCCAATTAGCCAGGCTGATGCCTTTATTTTCAGAGATCTCACATTTCTAAAAAATGTATGATGTCAAGTTTCTATATTTCTGTAATACTGATATTAGGATTTTAATACTTCTAACACTCCCTTAGTAAAAATAAAAATCACACACACAACAGGAGACTTATATTAAATGCTTATGCCGTTTATCAGAAACGCCCATATTTCCAATCCTGCACATGTTTGAATTAGTTTCCGTGCATATTAATTTGAACCTGTTTATTGTACCTGGTGACGAACTTTTAAATGCTACAAAATGCTAATTTTTAAATTTCAAAATGTTCCAAAATGCTATTTTCTCGTATCTTTAGACTCGGGGTGACGCCCCCTTTCCTATGGATGACCTATCTCCACCCTAAAATAAAAACTACCCTTACCCGGGGGTGAAATAGTGATTTTTTGTAAGCATGCATAATTAGGGCTTTTGTAAGAGAGCAGGCTTTTTAAATGATTATTCATAGATGAGTTATTAAAAAAAAATTAAAGAACCCAAAACTAATAGGTCATCGGCTTTTTAGTATCTTGCTAACCAATAATGGAATTTAAACATCTGGGATGTTGTAGGACTCGGGGGGGGGGGCTCTTTTTCTATGGACAACTTATTTCCACCCCTAAATAAAAACTACCCTTACCTGAGGGTGAAATACTGACTAAACTCGGGACCGGGAGAGAGCGGGGCGTTTGAAATACGAGTTAACTTGTGGTTGGGACAGCGAAAGACACTCGGATGTCAGAGTTAACTCGCTCTTGGGAGTGAAAAGGTTAAGAGGACCAGGCACTGAGTGTATTACCTATAGTTTACCATACTAACGTTGGTGCATATTTCTCGGAAACTAATTGTTGAAATGAGACCAAATTTTAACCATAAATAGGACATATCTTATTTTAAGTGTACTAGTTTTATGATAATATTTTTATGTGGGTAGAAATTAGTATAGAAATATGTTAACTGAAAAATTGCCTTTTTTTTCCTGTAATTTATCTACATATTTGCCATATTTTTCTTCTTACTGTTTTGATTCTATTACATTTTATTGCCTGAACTCTGGACCAAATATCATTGCTATAGGGCTAATAGTTTCAGAGAAAAGTATACCCAAAGCTGAAAAATTCATAGTTTTGGGAAAATGCATTTAAAGAGTATGATGTGACATGTTCCACTGTATTCATAGTTAGAACTCGCCATTCTTCATTCCGGGTTTCAGCCTGACCGTGAACTGTCCTTGCTGTAATGAAATTGATGAATTTTCTAAAAACGAATAATAATTATTCCCTACGAAGACCAAGTCTGAATTTCACAATACAGTACCAGAAATTCAAGCAAGCTCGGATATCCTGCTCGGCTACCAAAACGGAGTTTTAATGACAGCTATTTCTACCTACAGTCAAATGGTGGTTTAACTACACAGAACGTAGGCACGTCACCTTTAGCTGCTTAGTTGATTAATTCGTTTTTCATAGACGGGCTAATCTGAAATAATGGCTGCCACGAATGTCAGATCCTTACTTGACATAAACTCCAACCATTGTTGGTAATATTTCAACAATAAGATTGTCCCGTGTTTTAACACGTAAGGTAAAATATTTAGCTATTTATTATAAACGATCAAGCAATAACTTTGATAGATCAGTCTGAAGACTTGGGATATTTGGTCCCTAGAACGAGTAAGATTCGGTTACCATATTAAAATACTGTTGGTTGATTCCTCAGTTTAGGGGCTGCGACAACGCTGTCATGTTGCACCGTGTACTTTGGGTGTGTGTAGAATCTGTCTGATAACCGGTGTTAATTGTGATGGCTTTATTAGTGTGTGTTATCTGTAATTCAGGTAAGGACTGTAGACGATCAATTTCAAGTAACGGTAGTTCCTACTTTTGCTACCAAATGCTACCGTCAACAACACCTGGCTGTGGACTTGGCTACTAGATGTCACCGCAACCAGCACCTGGCGGCGAACGTTGGAGCGTTAATCAAATCTAACCTACAAATTTAGCTTCACACAATTGTAGTTAGTGGAAGGTTCTTTTACGTGCCATAAATCTATGACATGGGCCCGCCGGCTTTACTTCCCCTTCGAAGGAAGGCATACTGAGGGACTTTTAACGATCTTTTCAGAAATCGTCAGATTTCTGAAAATACTGTACATCATTATCAGTTCATGATCAGTTAATATCATTGGGGGTAATAAAGTTGTCGTCAGAGCAATTGAACTGGATGTTTTGAATTTTGATAATGTTAGCCTAATAATGTTTGCTTAGGCCCCGGAAGAGATGGGCAGATACAGTGTGGGAGTGTGTAGAAAAGAAGGGAGGAAAACCCGAAGATGTACTAAAATCAGGAGAGGAGTGGTGGAGAGATAGGCAACGATGGAGGTCCTTAATTCACAACCCGACCCAGGAAGCTGGAAACGGGAAATGAAGATGATGATGATGGTGGAGCTCACACTAAAATATCTGCTATTGTGCCCAACCTTATTACATTGCAATATAGTTCATGTCTATACATAGTAATCAGGAACTGTGCAGTGTGTGTAAGAAAAACCACAGACAATGGCTCACAGCACTTGAAAGACATTAAGATAATTAATCAATCCTTCGATAAATGCCAATATTGTGTTGGGTGGGTATTTTGTAAGTATTTTTATTCTCAATTGCATTTTGTGACTGTTTTGAATCTAAATTACATTTTGTAAGTATTTTCTAACTAAATTGCATTTTGTAAATATTGTCAATTCAAATAACAGTACAGTAAGTATGTAGTTAGTTTTAGTTGTAAGTAGGTAGTTAGTTTGTCTATTAGATATATGTCATTGTTCTATTAGACTGTGGTGTGTGAGTGTGTCTGGTAGCAGTTGCATTGTTTATTAGTTATAGTTCATTGTTTCAGTAGACTGTGATGTGTGAGGGTGCATGTGAGTGTGCCTGGTGACAGACTGTTTTAGTGGTAGTATTTGTTGTTGGTGGAACTTTAGTATTTTTTTCGTTAGTAGAATTTTGGTATTTAATTGTTAGTACGGTAGACGGTTAGTATTTTTGTTAGTAGAATTGCTCTTTACTTATTCTGAAAGGGAGTAGCAGCCTTTCAGAATAAATCAATTCTTTACTAGTCTTATTGACGGTTAAGATATTGATAATATAAGCCAAATAATGGCTACACTGCGTCCTGCTGCACGGCTGAAAGCAACGGGAAACTACAGCCGTATGCTATTCCCGAGGATATGCACCTCTCTATGCATAATTACATGTGATGATGGCCTCCTCCCTTGTAAAATTTCAATCCGGAGGTAAACTAGTCCCCCGTTCGGATCTCCGGGTGGGGACTACTCGAGAGGGAGTTAACATCACAGAAGTGACAAAGAGGAAATCTGACATTCTACGGATCGGAGCGTGGAATGTTAGAAGTCTGCTAGGAAGTGGAAGGTTAGAAAACTTAGAAAGGGAAATGGATAGGTTGAGGTTGGATTTGGTTGGGATTAGTGAAATGCGCTGGCAGGAAGAACAGGACTTTTGGTCAGGAGACTATAGGGTCATTAGCACTAAATCAAACAATGGCCAAGCAGGGGTTGGCCTCATATTGAGTAGGAAACTTGGACAGCGGGTGGAATATTATGAGCAATATAGTGAACGGATTATTGTAGCAAAAATCAATACTAAACCTACCTGCACCACAGTGGTACAAGTCTATATGCCTACCAGTCAAGCTGATGATGAGGATGTTGAAAAGGTCTATGAAGAAATAGACGAAATTCTGAGGTATATCAAGGGTGATGAGAATGTTATAGTAATGGGAGATTGGAATGCTGTGGTAGGAAAAGGGAGAGAAGGGAAGATAGTAGGAGGTTTCGGATGAGGTGAAAGGAATGATCGAGGAAGCAGGCTGGTAGAATTCTGCACCGAGCATGAGTTGGTCATAGCTAACACCTTATTCAATAACCACAATAGAAGAATATACACATGGATGAGACCAGGAGATACAGGGCGTTACCAAATCGACTTCATTATGGTCAAGCAGAGGTTTCGAAACCAGATTTTGGATTGTAAAACATATCCTGGTGCTGACATAAACTCTGACCACAATCTGGTTGTAATGAAATGCAGATTAAAGTTGAAGAAACTGAAGAAAAGTCAAAAGCCAAAAAGGTGGGCAATAGACAGACTGAAAGAGAAGGATGTAAACGAAAGATTCAAGAAGAGTATAAAGGAAGGACTAATGAAAAACCCTAAACAAACTTCAATTGCAGACGAATGGGCACTTTTCAAGAATGAAATAACAAAATCCGCAGAAGAAAACATTGGTAGGAAAGAAAGAATAGGTAGAAAACCGTGGATCACTCAGGATATACTAGAATTGATGGATGAAAGGCGGAAACACAAGAATGTAAGAGATGAAAAGGGGAAAGCAGAATACAGACGTCTGAGAAATGAGGTTAACAAGAAGTGCAAGGAAGCAAAAGAAGAATGGTTGAAAGAGAAATGTGCAGGTATAGAAAATTGTCTGAAATTAGGAAAAGTAGACACAGCTTATCGAAGGATTAAGAATACTTTTGGGGAAAAGAAGACTAAGTGCTGTAATATTAAGGACAAAAATGGAAAGCCTCTAACAGATAGGGAAGAAAAGGTTGAGAGATGGAAAGCTTACATAGAGAGTTTGTATAAGGGAAAGGAGATTGAGAATCATGTAATGGAAAGGGAGGAGGAAATTGATGAGGATGCGAAAGGAGATTTAATATTGAGATCAGAATTTGATAGAGCTTTGGAAGACTTAAGCAGGAACAAAGCACCAGGCATAGATGATATACCGATTGAGTTGCTACGCTGCATAGGAGATGAAGGTCTGATCAGGTTATTTCACTTGGTGTGTAGGATTTATGAGACAGGTGAGGTACCCCCTGATTTCAAGAAGAATGTAATCATCCCTATACCAAAGAAAGTGGGAGCTGACAGATGTGAAGATTACCGTACAATCAGCTTGATTACTCATGCTTCAAAGATCCTGTCTAGAATAATTTACAAGAGGATTGAAAGCCAGATAGAAACGGAGTTGGGTGAAGACCAATTTGGTTTCAGGAGAAATGTAGGAACAAGGGAAGCTGTACTAAGTCTTAGGCTGATTTTGGAAGGTAGAATAAGGAAAGATAAGAGAACGTTCATGGCTTTTGTAGACTTAGAAAAGGCTTTTGATAACGTTGATTGGACTAAATTGTTTGACATTTTGAAATCCATTGGAATAAAGTACAGGGATAGGAGGGTGATATACAATCTATACAGAAACCAGACAGCAGTCATTCGAGTTGAAGGACATGAGAGAGAAGCTGGTATTCAGAAAGGTGTAAGGCAAGGCTGCAACTTATCACCCATACTTTTCAATCTTTACATTGAACAAGCAATGAAGGAAATTAGAGAAAAATGTAAAGTGGGAGTGAAGATTCAAGGAGAAATAATTTCAACTCTGAGATTTGCTGATGACATCGTCATCTTGGCCGACAAGCCTGAGGATTTGAATGAGTTTTTGAATGGTATGGACTCAGTCTTACGGAAAGAATTCATGATGAAAATTAATAAATGTAAAACAAAAATACTGGAATGCAGCCGAAATAAATCAGAAACCTCTATGGAGATCAAATTGGCAGGTGAAAAGCTGAAGGAAGTAGGAGACTTCTGTTACTTAGGAAGCAGAATAACCAGTGATGGACGAAGCAAAGAGGATATAAAAAGTAGGTTGGCTCAGGCAAAGAAAGCATTTCTACAAAAAAGGAATCTGCTGACATCGAATATAGATTTAGGTATTAGGAAGTCATTTTTGAAAGCCTTTGTCTGGAGTGTGGCGCTCTATGGAAGTGAAACTTGGACTATTGGTGCAGCAGAAAAGAGGAGAATTGAAGCATTTGAAATGTGGTGTTACAGGAGAATGATGAAGATCAGATGGGTAGATAGGGTTACAAACGAAGAGGTATTAAGACGAGTGGGAGAGGAGAGATGTTTCTGGCGACTGCTAATGAAGAGAAGAGATAGGTTGGTAGGACACATACTAAGACATCCAGGAATAGCAAGCTTAGTTATGGAAGGAAGGGTCGAGGACAAGAACTGTAGGGGTAGACCAAGGTTAGAATATGTTAAACAGATTGCCTTGGATGTAGGGTGTGGTAGCTATGTAGAGATGAAACGTTTAGCTCAGGACAGGGAGGCATGGAGAGCTGCATCAAACCAGTCAAAAGGCTGAAGACTCAAACAACAACAACAACAACAAAATAGACTGGTTCACAATTTGGTAAGTGCACATTGAGGTATATGACGGCGGGTGCCTTAAGTGTTAAGGAAACGGCAATAACCGCCTCAGAGCTTCGTTGCTATTGAAATTATGACCAGACCGATATTTGTACTTAACTATACGGGATTTGTGAGCCCAGTGTTTATGAAATTGAACGTAGCTATATCGCTACCTTTATTTAATAGCCGCTACTGTAGTGTTTAAAAATTAAAGGTGGTATTAGAAGGCGCTTCCCCTAATATTTTTTACCCCTGGCACTACAGCCCATGAAGGGCCTAGGCCTATCATGCGACCGCTTCCCAGCCGTTTGGCCTGCAGATATTGTGGTGACGCGTGGTCAGTGCATAGTGTCCTCTCAGCCGTTAATCTTGTTCTTCGTGACCGGCACGCTGCCTCACAGCTACTCAATTGTCCTCACGAATCTGAGTTCAGCCCGTTGCAGCCCTCACGTCAGTGTCTAAAATCTCTGACGGAGCCGGGAATCGAACCCGGGGCCTCCGGACGGGAGGCAGGCGCGCTACACTGTTCTTATTGTGTTTATATATATCTTGAAAAAGATTATAAATGAATTGGCATTGCCTCCTAGAGGGATATATAGAAAATCGGCCATTTGGCCTGCAGATATTGTGGTGACGCGTGGTCAGTGCATAGTGTCCCCTCTGCCGTTAATCTTTTTCTTCGTGACCGGCGCGCTGCCTCACAGCTACACAATTGTCCTCACGAATCTGAGTTCAGCCCGTTGCAGCCCTCACGTCAGTGTCTAAAATCTCTGACGGAGCCGGGAATCGAACCCGGGGCCTCCGGACGGGAGGCAGGCGCGCTACACTGTTCTTATTGTGTTTATATATATCTTAAAAAAGATAATAAATGAATTGGCATTGCCTCCTAGAGGGATATATAGAAAATCGGATGTCATACCTTGAGGTAGTGTTGCCATGGAAACGGACTTGCGATTAGTTCATCAATCAGAGCGAAGATAGTTTTCTGCGAATATCATTGAAACTGTTGGTTTTAGAGCCCTAAAATGTAGTTTTCGGTGTCCCGTAGGGACATACCGAGTATTGTTTCTTGCATCGAGGGGAGTAAAATGAGCTTTGTCCGGTCTTTATGCGACAACTTCGATATTTTGTCCTGGTTGAGTATTTTTGGTGACTTTTCAGTTATGTTGCCCATTCCACGGGAACAATGATTTATTTCCGGACAAAAGGCAGCCTATATGTTATCCCATGGTATAAGCTGTCTCCATTTCAAATTTCATCCAAATCCGTCCAGCCGTTTTAGTGTCAAGAGGTAACAAACTAACACACACACTCACACACACACACACACACACACACACACGGACACACAGATTTTCACAATTATAATATATATAGGGATTTATGTATGTATATGTATATATATATATGTATATCAGTTTATTGTGGACACGATAACTGCCGTAATGTTGCACCAATCACTTTACCGAATATGTATACCTATAAAATCTCGGTCGAGTTCGTTACTGGGCTAAATCGGTCGAAGGGGGTGAAAATGTTTTTTTTTTCTTTTCGAAAAAGTGAAATATTGCTATAACTCTCTTAATATGTGAAATATCGAATCCGTTCAACGTTCATACTATGTGTCGGATAAAGCCCAAAAAATTATGTTTGAAGAGTTTTTTATAGCACCAACCATTGACCAAAGGGGTGGGAAAAAGTGTTTTTTTCAGGAAACATTAATCATATCTCTCTTAATAGGCACAATATCAAAACCGTACAAAATGGACAATATTCCCCTAATAATTACCTAAAACTTTTGTCTGAAAGAATTTTTGATATAACCCACCATTATGCCAAGGGATGAGAAAAATAATTTCGGAATTATAAGAAAATGCCAAGACCTATCAGTGGTTGCCATGGCAACACTACTAAATTGATGAGGGATGAGCCATCAGACGTTGCCAAGATAACGCACTTGCACGAGATCACATTCAGATTTCCATCTAAGTGTGAAGCGGCTTCGGTGACGTAACTGGTAGCATGCTGAATGTCTATTCCCAAGGTCACGAGTTCAAAGCCGGCCGAAGTCGTCGGATTTTCTAAGAGCGCTAAAAATCCCTCAGTATGCTTTCCTTTGGAGGGGAAGTTCCAACGTTCGTTGCGAGTTGCTGGTTGCGGTGGCATCTAGTAGCCAAGTTCACAGCTAGGTGTCGTTGACGGTAGTACCTGGTAGCAACATTAGGAACTACTGCTTGAAATTGACCGTCTGCAGCCCTTACCGGAATTACAGACTAATACAGCCATCCCAAAGTTCACGGGGTTACATGACCGCGTTGTCGCAGCCCCTAAACTGAGGAACCAACCAAAATCTCTGCGGGAGATAGAATTTTGCGTGAAGAAGTAACAGACCGTTACATAGTTACACATCAGTGTCGAAACCTTGCATAAGGATAGTGTGACCACAAGTATAAAAATGCACCCCAAATGACAAGAAGGTTACCGTTCCCATAAGACAATAAAATGTTTAAAATAAGCATAAAATGACGAAAAACAAAGTTAATTAAGCTCCAATTGTAAAATACCTTCTCGCAATAAATGAGGTCTGATCCTTCTACGAAAATCTGCATATTCTGCCTCTTTTCGCCTATCCCCAAGTTTATCCGGTGAAATCTACCTCCGCCTTCCGGCGTGCCGAGAGGACTTTTTTTTTTGAGACTTTTGGCCATCAATGGACCACGATGTTCTTCACTCATATGATCACTGTAATGCTTGTTTTTTTGTCTGCCAGTAGATCTTCATTCTTGACGAATGTTCTGCTCTCCTTTCTTCCGTCCACTTGCAGTGAGGGCGAGGCATCACAGATGTCAAAGGGTGTAGATTACTGGTTGATTCAACCACCTTTCTGAACAGGTTCCTATCCCAATGTGGTGTTATAAGTATAAGGTATATAATATTATCGACTACTAATACGCACTAAACTCCGTCCAAGCAATCTGTGAAGTGCCAGGGTGAAAACACGTAGTCTGCGCACATGAGTGACTCGACTGACTGGCCAATGAGGTGCGATGCCAGTGAATAATAAGCGCAGGTGGGAGGCGCGGCCTTGGCTTCAACCAACTCTCGCAACGGCTGGGCTGCCAAGCTCCGCCCATCGCATTCTCTTTTCACTTCCTCTGTGTGACGTTATGCGCAAACCTACTTCACAGATTCCGTGGATGAGGTATATAAGCTTAACATTATTACGTGTGAGTAGTTATAAATCAATAAATACCGAAAATACAAAGTAAGAAGAATTGAACCTGCAGGGATTTGAACCACGAAACTCCAGACTGTGAGCCCACGTCACTACCATTACGCCACGGATGAGCTATGATAATAATTGGTAAACAACTGGTTTAGTATAACAGTATCATATTTTGTGCTGAAATCAGCGATTTCATTAGAGTTTTCTGGCGTTTCTATAAACCATTTGATACTGAATATCTATTATTTTGTATATTGGTTTCACAGCTCGTTTTAATGTATTATTTTGTTCAGTGCCTTCCTAAAACGGTATAAACTTACGCAGTTACGGAAATATATGGATTTACGAGCAAAAATAGCGGCCATTTTGACAACGGGACGGCATGGACTCACAACGATATGGCATAGCCAACCTGACCTGTTAGTCACTTCTAGGGTTACATATCTATCTATTCTATCTATATAAATCTCATTGTTGGTTTGTCTGTTATTTATACCAATCTACACCGATCAGCACCTACATTTGTACACTTACCATTTGGAATCCTGCAGGTAACACTACTCACTTTAAATTTAGGACAGACCACTCCTTTCCCTGCATTTAGGCCCTTTGGCAAAATTCTACACCAATTCACCCATCTAAACCAAATATTACATACTTACCCTTTGGAACCCGACGAGTAACACAGTCTACATGAAATTTCGGACAGACCACTCCATTCCCTGCATTTAAGCCCTTTGGCAAAAATCTACATCGGTTCACGGATCTGAACCAAACATTGAGTACTTGCCCTTTGAAACCCGACGAGTAACACTGTATACTTGAAATTTTGGACAGACCACTCCATTCCCCGCATTTAGGCCCTTTGGCACAAATCTACACCGTTTTACCGATCTGGACCAACTTTTGTATACTTGCCCTGTGCAACCCTGCGGGTAACACTGTTTACTTTAAATTTCGGATAAACCACTCCATTCCCTGCATTTAGACCCTTTGACACAAATCTACACCGTTTCACCTAATTGCACCGAATTTTACATAGTTACCCTATGAAACCCTCCAGGTAATACTGTCCACTTGATATTTTCGACAACCCACTTTATTCCCATATTTAGAATAAAACACAAAAGTAACTTGAAAACCACGTTTGAAGACCCTAGAACCATGCATATCCGTAGTAGTGTAACTGTAACAATCTACTATATAAAGCTCAAATACCACTCACTGACTGATTCACTCACTCATTCATTCATCACGAAATCTCAGAAACCACCGAACGGATTGGAATAAAATTTTGTATGCAGCTTCCTCAAGGGCCGCAAACGCCCACTAAGAAAGGATTTTTGGATATTCAGGTTCTAAAGGGGTGTTAATGGGATAGACCTGCATTTTATTGAATAGAAATATCTCCGGATTGGTTTCATTGGGAGATGTGATACTCGGCATATAAACTCATCATTAAAAATAAGAAGACACGTGTCTGAGTGTTTTTCGATATGGTGTATATTATGAGGTGAAAGGGGTGAAAAGTGGGGGTTGAAGGATTCCTAACGGAGCGTGTATCTCTTAAACGACATAGGCGAGGAGGTTGGTTGGTTCTTAAGTTTAGGGGCTGCGACATCGCGGTCATGTAGCCCCATAGGCGAGGATTTTGGAACTCAGCCGAAAAAAATCAGCATAAAAATAACTAAACAGGTGTTTGACCGTTTTTTCCTAAATCCAATTTAAGGGGCCCATGGGGAGGGTTAAAATTATGGGGGAGGGGGGTAAACGTAATATGTCTGAGTGTAAAATTATACATGGCCTATGGTGTAGACAATAACACATTACATCTTCTTTGTCTCTTGCTATTTCATCATACGACGAATACTTAGGGAGTTATTAATGATTTTGTACTTTTTGGCCAGAATTTTCTAAATCCCAGGAATTACATAAAAATTGATTCGAATGAAATTTCAAAAAATAGTTTTTTTAATACTTTTATTATATTTTTCACGTCTTTTAGGGTCCGAAACCAACATGATATTTTGATGTTTCCTTTCGTCCCATGCATTTTTGGTTTCAGGTGATAGAATTTTTTCCACTAGGACCCATGCTTATCTATCTATTTAACTAATGTTATAACGGGATTCCAAATGTTATTGCGGGCGAAGCCGCGGGTAGCAGCTAGTATTTTAATAAATCTATTGTTGGCAGGCAATGCTGGCTGCATCACGTCGCCCCTACCAGTGGTGCAGAATTGCGAAAATAGTTACATCTTTCACTGCTTATAACTTGCAGTCACGGGTAGTAATTCGTGCAAAAGGATCGCTTACGCCCCTTAAAACTGTTATCATTATGATAATATTATGTGTCTGTATAAGTGCGATGGTGTTGGTGCAGTACATTGAGGTTATCAGCTGCAATAAGTGTTGGTGCTTTCAAATTTACTGCCATTTTTTTCCGATTCTTATCCTTGAGCGCTATGTGGCGATAAATGACACTATTTCTACCTCAGGAGCTCGGGACAGCGGAAGTTTACCAAAGTGCTCTGATTATTTTCCTAAGGCGCTATGCGATAAAAGACGACACTATTGGTCTCCACTTTTCTAACAGTCAATGGAATATAGGCCCTAGGCAATGTCTTTCATTTTACTTACTCCTCTTTCTAACCATATTTTTCAATTCGTTCGTTAATTATATTAGACAGTACTGTAATCCATTTCCCTATTCATTATTATCATTATCATTTCAGGAAACTGACCTGAATTACGGTATATTTTTAATTTTTTGCCTACTTTTCACATTTTGCAAAAATGAGGAAAAAGTAGGCTTATGAGATCGATCCGGGAAAATGTGTGTCTGTCTGTCTGTCTGTCTGTCTGTCTGTCTGTCAGGCTGTGTGTGTGTGCCCCCCCCCCCTATCAACTCCTAAACGGCTGCAGCAATCAAAACCAAATTCAGTATGAGTAAAGATGGGCACCGGAATATCTCACGTCCATATTTGAAAATGATGTCAGTGCTACCAACTGCGGAAAAAACGCACTAGAAATTTGAGCTCCATGTTGGATATCTTGCAAGGTATGCATGGGACCTATTCCAAAATTGGCACACATGTAGATAATACTATTTCAGTTTAATTTGCAGGAGACCAACCATGACAGTGTTGCCAAAATAATTTTAAGCCTTCTGATAGGTCCAATGTTTAAATGCATATAACTTCTTCACTATCAATTGGATTTCAACCAAATTTTGTATGTAGTATCTGTACATAAGCAGATATGACTGAGCATATTCTTAAGAGCCACCAGGTCGGCCAACTGTAAATAATTGCTCTCTCTCTATTTTTTTTATCCAAATACCAATATATCAGAAAGTATGCTAGCCAACAGCTTTAAACTATGCACAGGTATATTCTGACATTTTAGATTAATTTGGAGTAACTTACATACGACAGTTCTACCAACATAATTATAAGCCTGCTGATAGTACCAATTTTTAAATACATGTAACTTCTATACTATCAGTTGGATTTCAACCAAATTTCGTATGTGCTATGTGTACCATAACAGATATGACTATACGTATTGTTAAGAGCAATCAGGGCTGCCAACTGTTAATAAATGCTGTCTATATTTTTTTACCCTAATATCAATATATCAGAAAGTATGCAAGCCAACAGCTCTATACTTTGCACACGTATAGCACCTGACATTCTAGATTAATTTGGAGTAATTAATACAAGGCAGTGCTGCCAACATGATTCTATACCTGCTGATATGTCCAATTTTAAAATACATGTAACTTCTATACTAACAAATGGATTTTATCCAAAATTGGAACAACAAGATATCATAATATTTCAGATTATTTCTGACCAGCACACGCATGATATTGTTGGCAACATGCTTTTACGCGTGCTGATAGATCCAGTGTCTAACAGCATGTAACGTCCATTGGACTTCAACCAAATTTTGTATTCTGTACCTTAATAGATGGAACTAAGAATATATTCAGTCACCAGGGCTGCCAACTGTAGTGCTCTATTAGGCTACATTATACCAGGTATATTTTGAACTAATTAGATATTTCTATATTACCAACTTAATTTCGTCATTATTCTAGATAGGTTCATATACTGTGGAATAATCATTGGCATGAAAAGTAGGCTGTATAGTTCTTCACAGAACTTCTTGTTTTCTGTTAGTTCAAGTATTATGAGCCAGTTCTTTAGTAGTATTCATTATCATCCATAAAACAGTCAAATCCACCGGGCGAAGCCGGGTGCTAATGCTAGTTCTATTATAATATGCTAATATCATATCGGTCACCTCCTTGAGGACAGTTTAAAGCTCCCTATGTACGATAAGCTGAATTGTTGCGGCCAGGCCTTGTTGAATCGTAAGTTACGGTTAGGCTGTAATACTCGCATGATTCATACATCCGCCACCTGGAAACTACTGGCTGATGACCTTGTAGTTTGGTCAAAAGATGCTTCCCACATGAAAGTAGGGTGTTGAAAAATTTGGTTGAGAACAGATGATTAGGTTAGTCATAATTTGTTTTTAGCTTTGAACATTTGGGTGGCGCAAGTACGTTTCCGTCAAGATGGTGGCAATATAAAACATGGCACAGGTGCCCTTTGCTAGTGCTACCTTTGTGCCAAGCATCGTTCAATTCAGTTTCATTGTACTGTATTTGAATTGATAGGGGGACAGACAAGCAGATTACACGCACATACACACATATACACACAAACTCACAGACACACAATGTTTTGGCCCTGTGTTGATCTCGTGTCTACTTTCATTTTTTGCAAAAATCGAAAGTAGGCTAATAAAGAATCCGTTCGCAGGAAGCATTACTACGAAAGAGAATCTATAATCCGTGGCATATGAAAGACCTCTCCAGCTCAACTGCTCACTGGCCGACTCAGGGCTGACCAACCTTGAGTCGAACGTTGCCCAGCACGATAGAGGGGATGGGAGGTGACACGGGGTATCAGGTGGACACCAATCAGGACAAGCCACGCACGACTGGTGAGGCAGAGCGCGTGGAATTGGGAACAGAGAGAGATATGACTTACAACCTTGTACATGTACAGAACCGTATAGTATTCCAACAGAATGAAAGGATCAAGATAAATAAATCCTAGGTTAGCATACAAATGACGATCCAACAAGAATGAACGTATCCGCTGAGGAACCTTTCTCCGAAGCTTATTGTTTATCCAGAGATGTTATGGCATTACCATGAAGATAATTACTATTGTGTATGTAAACCCGAGAACAAAGAAAACACTACTGCGCACTCTAACTAATGAGCAACTACCTCTCAAAGAACCATCATGCTTTAAAAGGAATTATAGGACTCATATTTTGCCTCGTACTTGCATCATTTAATTATAATTGACGAATAATACAGGTTGAGTTTTATGTCTGGAATAGTTCAAGAAGGCGAACATGCTATCCCCAAAACAAGCTGACAGTATTGTGGTAATAGTCGCCTGCCTTTGTACAACAGGTGGCAACGTCCCGCAGTATGACCCTGACAACTTTGTAGTTTGAAGAACGTTATTAAATATGAATAGGCAATCAATTACCAATATCTTAGTTCTTTGTCCCCTTATCTTTCCAACCAGGACTACAAACCTGTTTCTTGACGAATTACATCAATATATTATTAGGAACATATTGTCCGCTATGTTTGCTGAGATAATTCAATATAATTATGTATGGCTTCGATTCTGAGAACAGTGGGTTTTTTTATCCAGTAAAACAGAAACTTGTTATCGGCATATGTAACAATTGAGAATTATAGAGTAGCACCAGGTAGCATCAGTAGGTACGGTGTGCTTCAGATAGTAACAACAGTTTGTGAAGGTCATCCCGAAGAAGCTAGAAGACGGTTAACGAAGAAATAATATGAACGAAAGAAGCCAAGAAATGTAGCAAAAGACAACATAAATGCATTCTACGATGTTCTAATCAGTCATTAAACTGTAGTAGTTTTTATCGTATAACGATTACAAACATGTATACAAATTTTCTTAACTGAAATACCAAATCCGTACGGGCAGAGTCAAATTTCAACATGAAGATGAATACGTTAACAGATCCAGATATTTACTATGCCTTACAACCACTCATAGTGTTGTCAACTGCCTTTGGTCTGACCCCATACTCCCTCGCCAGCACGGGAGCAATCTTTGTGTCTAATAGGAAGCTTATCCTAGCCATTATTATGGTATGTGCTCATATTTGTGGATTATGTTTCGGCACATACATTAGATACATACACAGAGAGGATTACAAGCAAGCAATGTATTTAGTTTTCGACACCATCGCTTGTACTCTTGGGCATGCTTCTGTGACTGTATTTGTTCTCCTGAATCTTAATAAGAACAAACAATATTTCCAAAAATATATATTTTGTATCGCCAGAATTGACAAATATTTGCAACTCAACAAGAGGGCTCTATATCGCTCAACCCGAGCTTTACTTTGGGCAATAATCACCATGGCCTTGTGTATGTTCGGGGCATTCATCTCTTACATCGTAACCGCAATATATTACGAATGGCATCTGACATACTCAGGGCTCTTCTTCACGGTTTTGTCGCAGTTCATCATATACCTGCAGTACATATGTGCAGTGATGCTAGTGAAACAACGCTTTTGCATCCTCAACAGAAGTATGTTTGAAATTACAGTGAAAACTAGCAATTCTCAAGATCATTCTAGAATAACAGCAAGGGAATATGTTAATAATCCAGTGCATTCAGCAGGAACAATAATTCAAGAAAACAAAGACCTTATGAAACGTTTGAAGGTCTTCCGAAAGACTCACCATGAAATCACGCAAGCTTGCAAATTAATTAACAAAGTATATGGTCTCCCTATTATGTCACAACTAGCACTTGGATTTGTACTGATAACTATTCTTGCGTATTATGCGTTAAAATGTTCCGACACTTATATCTACGAAATATCTGTCTTAATTCAAGTGTTGACCATCCTTAACGTACACGTGATCGAAGTTGTTAGCCTGTGTTACTGCTGTGACGTCACTGTAGCAGAAAGCAGCAGATCTCTATCCCTTGTCAACGGTTATCTACTTTCACACTCTTGGTCAAAAGATGTCACAAAAGAACTCAAACTAACCTCTTTTCTTCTAAGTGGCACGAAAGTAAGTCTTACTGCATGGGGTCTGGGAAACATTGATCTCCGTTTTCTCCTTTCATTCATTGGAACAATCTGTACGTATCTTGTCATCGCTCTTCAGTTTTGAGTTGTATTGATATGTAACTCACCAGTGTAGCCGAGAGTTTTAAATCACAACCCACGTTAGTAAATCAGAGACCTCACCTTACTCAATGTTGGTAACAATAGTGACATTTTGTTTCTCAAAACTAATTTTATTTCATACTAGCTGTTCCTTTTTTGGTCACAATAACTTATTTAAATCACGCTTAGTTTCACAAAACAGCAAGGTTAAGTTATACATGACACTAGTGAAACTGGTTCTGTTATATGGATGCGAGTCATGGGCGACCTCACAAACACTGGAAGAGCGCATTAGTGCATTTGAGAGGAAAGTGCTCAGAAAGATATATGGTCCTATTTACAATAGTGAGGAAGGAAGATGGGAAAGGAGGGAAAAAGAGGACTTATATCAACGTTTTGGGAAAGCTGATGAGGGTAGGATCATCAGAGGAAGACGACTCCAGTGGATGGGACATATTGTAAGAGCTGTGATATCTATCCCTTACAGAGTGTTCAATGCTCAGCTGATTGGCAAACGTCCAAGAGGCCGTCCAAGGACGAGATGGAAGGATAGGGTGCTGAGAACGTTGCAGCAGGTGGAACCAACATCAGTACTGGATGATGCAATGGATAGAGAACAAGTAGTTCCGTGAAGAACTATACAGCCTATTTTCATATATCCTGCTCATGTTAATTGCCTCTATCAACATACAAAATTTCAGTTTAATTGCTGTAACAGATTCGTAGATATTGAGAACCGTCTAAATATTTCGGAAGCTCGCCATTTAGGATTGTTATATGTATAGGCCATAGAGTTATGTACCATTCAAGGACACTTATTGCCTAGGTTCATTATTCAAACTTTCACTTCGATCGCATGTTTACGACACAAGAAATAAAAACTTATTTTTAAAATTTCTCACAGCCGCCATCTTGAGGTTATGTAAACAATTGAATTAAATTAGATGGCAGTACATTACAATCTGAAAAATCATTTACTGTACCACATTTCACTGCGCTCAGAGAGTTAACTCACGAGAAAAGTCTATTAAAATATTTCAAATTCGCTTGCTCGCCATGTTCGTTTTGTACTTGACAGGTTTATGAATTATACATAGGTAAACTTGTACCAGTACCCTTTATCACTGTACAAAATTGCAGGGTGATATCTGTAATAGTTTCGGACATATAGAATGTCAGTGAAATATTTCGCACAGCCGCCATTTTGAGGTTATGTAAACAATTGAACTAAATTAGACTCCAGTGCATTGCAATGTGTATAAACATTTGCTGTACCAAGTTTCATTACGTTTGGATAGTTAAATCGCGAGAAAAGTCTTCGCTTGGCCGCCATGTTGGTTTTGTAGTCACCAGGTTTTTGAAAGTCTCATAGGTGAACTTCTAGTGGTACCCTTTATCACCGTACACAATTTCAGGGCGATATCGGTAATAGTTTAGGAGATATTGAATGCTAGTGAAATATTTCGCACAGCCGCCATGTTGGATTGGTGAGACGTAACAAAATTTGAAGGGCACGGTCGAGGTGGCCGAGAATAGTGCTATGAACTTACCGAGTTTCACTGAAATCGCTCCAGCCGTTTAGATTTTATTAGGGGGGGGGGGCACACACACACTTCACACACACACACACACACACACGCACACACACACGGACAAAAGGTGATCTCATAAGCCTATTTTTTCAAAATTGAAAATAGGCTAAAAATGGAACGGCATTTGTAACATATGCTTGAGATTGTGAACGGGATAATGCCTCCTGTGTGATTCATTAGGATAGTGTTATGTAATATTGTATATTTGATGTGTCTGTTATGTTTCTTTGTTTTCTGTCATGGGCCTTAATGGCCTGATATGTACAATAAATGATGATGACGATGACTAGCTGTACACAGCATTCGTTACAATGCCAATCAAAGAAAGTGTTGGCGTTATAATTTTGTTTGTTGAAGTGCTTTTGGATACAAAACATTTTTTTCTTTTTCCGTTAACTGTCTCTAAACTATTGTAAAATGGATTTACTAATTCAGAAACATTTGCAGGAGTGTACGCAACAACTCACCACAGTTTCATCGCAATCGGATGAATGGTATATGATCACATACGGGACTTGGTTGAAACGATTCCCGCGCCGTCACTCATTTGTTGAATCTACTAGTGCGCTACCTATTGCAATATAGTTTTACTAGGTCAGAAACATTTGCAGGAGTGTAGACATACACAACAACTCACCAAAGTTTCATTGCAATCGGATGAATAGTAAATGAACGCATACGGGACTTGGATGAAACGATTCCCGCGCTGCTACTCATTCTTTGAAACTACTCGTGCGCTACCTATTGTCAAATAGATTTACAAAGTCAAAACCTTCCCTGGAGTGTACACATCAACTCACCATAGTTTCATCACAGTCGGTTGAATGGTATATGAACGCATAAAGGACATACCTACGTATATACATACGTACATAGAAACTATCACGTAACATTCATTTTTAGCCTACTTTCGGTTTTTGCAAAAAATGAAAGTAATATTATAAGATATACACGGGCCAAAGGTTGTCAGTGTGTGTGTGAGTGTGTGTGTGTGCGCGTGTGTATGTGTGCAATTCACACACGACGAAACCGAATTGAATGAAATTTAATACATAGGTAGCACAAGCAAAGGGAACCTCAGTGTCATATTTTATATCACCGCCATCTTTCCCAAAACTGAATGGTGGCCACTCAAACGTTCAAAACCTAATATCAAATTACGAATAAACTAATAATCTGATCTCTACCAAATTTGGTCACAGCATGCCTTTTTAGGGCGCGTCTTTCGCCCAAACTACAGGGTCATCAGCCATACCGTTTCAAGATAGCGGGCGTGTGAATTGTGCAAGCATCATAATTCCTAACTTAGAACCCACCAGTTCCGATTATCCAACCGAGATTGGTTTAAACTGTCCTCAATGACGTGGCCCGTTCGGTATTTTAAGTTCATATTAAAATTTTACACGGTATTAGTGACTTTAAGAAGCCGAGCCGTCTCGGTTACAAGACAAGATGGCAGCTGATATCTTGTGCCTGACCTATATTTCACTAGTTTCAGTTTTGCATGCAATATAGCCTGCTGATAGAAAAAAATATAAACTTTGTATGAAATGCGTTATAATAAAAATATAGCCTACACCACTGAAGAAATCATTTAGTCCAAATCATTATTTGCTAAGACGTTGTATGTAAGTCAAATAATATCCATGAATTTAGGTGGACATGTTTGGCTCTGGGAACGCGTTAGTCTTTTACCCGTTTGACTGGGGGGTTCAAAGCCTATCCTATTTATTTATATTTGTTGAATTCTTTATATTTATCGTTTTGAATTGCTTAGACGTAATAAAATTTAGCATTATATTGCGCATATTACAATGGAGAATATATATTTAATTAAAACAACATTTGGCACGGGATCTGCACGAGAGACATGTAACAGCAACCACATGCACATTGAGGGTGACAAACACGGCCAACTGGATGTTAGCTACGCACCGGTCTGGATGCTGGAAGAGCTGTAATTAAAAGTTTCCTTTTATGGCCGCGAGAATGCACTCACCCTATTAGAATTATTTTATACGAAACTTTTCCGCCAGCTGTCATGACTGGTCTATGTGGGACTCCATCGGTTTGCCTTCCATTGGCATTCTATATGTATCGAATTTGAAGAATGGCAAGTTGATAATACGATAATGTTTTATTTTAAAGCGTTTGTAACAGCCTATTGTGTGTTATTTGAAAATGTTATTTGAACCAAAGAACAAAACGATCCCTCATAGCACTTGTACTCTAGCAGTTGGTGCTAGTTCAGGATATTAATTAATACTTTTATTGCAGCCAAATAGCAATCGAAAATAAAGAATGAACATGTACTGTACAGTACACTAAAATTGCACTCTGGCGATTTGAATTGCATAGTCTTTTATTTTTTGCTTTCTTTTACTACAGAACTCTAAGTGGTAGCGTTCACATGCTTGTGCACATAGGTGTCATACACACGTCACTGTAGGGTCATGGAAATATTTGTTAATACAATTAAGGTGTTGAAATCCATGGACAGCCAGACATGTAAACACGTGCATCAACTCAAATTTGGATGATGGCCACGTCCGTCGATCAAATCTCCGGTTCCATAAAATTCTTGAGGTATGTCTTCTCATTTTTTGCCTATTTTCAATTTTGAAAAAATAGGCTTATGAGATCATCTTTTGTCCGTGTGTGTGTGCGCGTGAGTGTGTGTCCCCTAATAACTTCTAAACGGCTGGAGCGATTTCAATGAATCTCCGTAAGATCATAGCACTATTTCGGATGACCCCAGCCGTGCCCTTGAATTTTTGTTACGTCTCACCAATCCAACATGGCGGCTGTGCGAAATATTTCACCAGCATTCAATAACTCCGATACTATTCCCGATATCACCCTAGAACTTTTTACGGTGATAAAGGGAACTACAAGAAGTTCACCTATGTGACGTTTGAAAAACTGGTAACTACAAAACCAACATGGCGGCCACGCGAATTTGCGACTTTAAATAGACGTTTCTCGCGATTTAACCGACCAAACGCAATAAAACTTGGTACAGTGTTTGTTTATACACATTGTAATGCATCGACATCTAACTTGGTTCAATTGTTTACATAACCACAAGATGGCGGATGTGCGAAATATTTCACAGGCATTCTATATCTCTGAAACTATTAGCGCTATCACCCTGAAATTTTGTACGGAGATAAAGGGTACTACTGGATGATCATCTATAAGACTTTCAAAAAACCGGTTAACTACAAAACGAACATGGCGGCCAAGCGAATTTGAAAAATTTAAATAGACCTTTCTCGCGATTTAATGTTCCAAACGCAATGCAATCTGGTACAGGAAATGTTTATACACATTGTAATGCACCGGTTTCTAATTTAGTTCAATTGTTTACATAACCCCAAGATGGCGGCTTTGCGAATTTTAAAATTAAGTTTTTATTTCTTGTGTCGTAATCATGCGATCGAAGTGAATGTTTGAATAATGAAACTACGCAATAATTTCCCTTTATGGCCAATACATTTAACAATCCCACATGGGGACCATCCGAAATATTTAGACGGCTCTGAATATCTACGAATCTATTATACCAATCAAACTGAATTTTTTTATGTTCATAGGGGCTATGAACTTAAGTCCACCTATAGGACTTAAAATAACCTGGTGATCGCAAATCCAACATGGCGGCGACGCGAAATATACATATTCACATGGACGTTTCTCGCAATTTAACCATCCGAGTGCAGTGAAACTTGGTACAGTAAATCCTTATACGAATGTTAATCCACTGGTATCTAATTTATTTCAATTGTTTCCATAAGCACAAGATGGCAGCTGTGCAAAATTTTAAAATCTCCTTGTTACTTCTAGTGTCCTAATCATGCGATTGAAGTTTGAATGCTACACGTACACAATAATCTTCATGTAACAGTACATACCACTAGGACCGACATATATAAAATCCAACATGGCGACCATCCGAAATATGTAGACGGTTCTCAATATCTACGAATCTATAACAGCAATCAAACTGAAATTTTGTATGTTGATATAGGCAATTAACATAAGTAGGATATATAAAATAGGCTGTATAGTTCTTCATGGAACAAGTTGTTTTTGATGTGTAACATCTTTCCGCTCGGTTGCTGGATATTTTTAATGTGTAACATCATTCCACTCGGTTGCCGTATACTTTTGTTTGGGGGTGATTTTGTGAAAAGGGACGGAAGAGGGACGGAAATGCAACGGAAACAATTAGCGCGCACGGTGACATAGATTGGTACAACGAAATACTCTCGGCTATGTGGAATGTAAATCGCTTACGGTTAACTTTAAGGTTTGCAGGCCCCATTACAGATATTCCTACAATAAATCATCTTCAAACTGTCGTTCTTTGGTGCGAAAATATTCATTATATCATAATTTTTGCTGAAAGTATTTGGCACAGGAGTTTTACATGTAGCGCGCGGTGGCAGAGATTAATAATAATAATAATGTTATTGGTTTTACGTCCCTTTTAACTACACTGGCTTTTAGAGACGCCGGGGTGCCGGAATTGTGCCCCGAAGGGGATCTTTAACGTGCCAGTAAATCTACTGACACGGCTCCCTCGCATTTGCGCACCCTCAAATGCCAGCTGACTGCGCCAGGTTTCGAACCTGAAACCTTGGGCTCAGCAAGCGAGAACGTTACCCCTGAGCCACGCAGCCAGACTGGCAGAGATTGGTACAACGACGTACTGTTGGCCATTTCGCTATGTGGAATGTAAATCGCACACAGTTTACCTCAAGGTTTGGAGGCCCCAGATATTCCTACAATAAATCATCTTCAAACTGTGGTTCTTTGGAGTGAAACTATTCAATATACCATATTTTCTGAAAACAATTATGGTTTATTAAATCTTACTACTTATGCTGTATTCTTATTTAATGTAAGCACTCGAGGTTATGTCGGTCAAAATACAGCTCTTTTATATCATATTTGCTGAGAGGATTTGTCACTGGAGTTTTACAAGTAGTTATTGCAGAAATAGTAATGAGAACTTACCGATGGTAATAACACGAAGGAATCCTTCATGTTTACTGGTACAAAGTAGCACTATGAGTTCATTCTTAAAAAAATGCGAGTAGGTAATACGGAATTATTCGAATAACATGTCAGATGTTACACATCATATGCGACTACTGTAAGGCTCGTAATTTTATTTCTTTCTTCTTAGACAATTAGCGAACTTAACGCATTCATATCAGGGGCCGATGACCTCGTAGTTCGTCCTTTTAAAACAACAATAACTAACACATTCATATTGGTGACAGGAAACATTATTTCTCTAATTGTAATCAAACAATCCGGAATTTTTGCAGAGAGTCTGGCTGTGTTTCGTTAGTTTAAGTTGGCGAACCAGTTAGGCCTACCAGTGTGCAAACACGAATTCTCAGGTTTGTTATTTTTTCTGGTATCATTGTAATTAATATTTAAGAATAGAGTCGTAAAATTGAATTTCTGTTTAGTCTAATTATATCGGGTGCAAGTTTAAACCTATATGTAAAGTAGGGCATCTTGTTCATTTCATTTCACTTGTTTATTTCGCGGTGTCGAAAGTTGTAGGCTATCACCCGTCTTGTACAATCAATTACACAGTTAAATGATGAAACATCATGAAACTTATAGCATTAAATATGCACTGTCTGTACTTGCAACGTTGAAAGATTTGTTTGCAAATTTCGAATTTGCTGGCACTACCAAGACAATGATCACTTTAACAGTTCAGTAGGCCTATCATGATTTGTAAAAGGAAACACGTTACCTCAAGCGGAAACACGAAATTTAGATAAATTGAACTATATTTCAGACACGCTCAATAAACCGGCTGTCTTATGTGCAAGGAATAGTCGGATCAGCGAGAATCTGGTGTATTTCAAACAAATCATAAATTACAGTATTACCAACTCAATTTCGACATTATTATAGATAGGTCCCTCGTATAAATCAATCATTGGCACGAATCTTAAATTTTAAGAATAGTAGGCTTTTTAGTTTGTCAGGGAACATGTTAATTTTTGTCAATGATGTTAGTATTTTTTCGAGGCTCTGGTGTTTGGTAGAGCTAAATAGTTTCTAATGTCTTCAACCAAGAAATGATTCAATTGTACCACTTGATAAAGATTAATAATGTTGGTACATTGGCTTTCACGGCCAGTGAATTAAAACTCAGCAATTCTTCTAGGTTTGTGCCGTGTCTTGTGTGGGGTTTCGCCTAGGAAACCAAGCTGGCTCATCGGCGGGCTCTTGGTGTCCCCGCCCGGACCCCCACAGGAGTGAAGAACTGCGCGCCACCTCCCTTTATATTAGGTGCAACTGCACCACTTGACTGCGAGAACTAAAAGCTCAAGCAGCCTGAACTTCCCTATGAAGGCTTCCAAAGAGATGGTATATTGGCTTTCACGGCCGGTGAATTAAAACTCAGCAATTCTTCTAGGTTTGTGCCGTGTCTTGTGTGGGGTTTCGCCTAGGACACCAAGCTGGCTCATCGGAGGGCTCTTGGTGTCCCCGCCCGGACCCCCACAGGAGTGACGAACTGCGCGCCACCTCCCTTTATATTAGGTGCAACTGCACCACTTGACTGCGAGAACTAAAAGCTCAAGCAGCCTGAACCTCCCTATGAAGCCTTCCAAAGAGATGGTATATTGGCTTTCACGGCCGGTGAATTAAAACTCAGCAATTCTTCTAGGTTTGTGCCGTGTCTTGTGTGGGGTTTCGCCTAGGACACCAAGCTGGCTCATCGGCGGGCTCTTGGTGTCCCCGCCCGGACCCCCACAGGAGTGAAGAACTGCGCGCCACCTCCCTTTATATTAGGTGCAACTGCACCACTTGACTGCGAGAACTAAAAGCTCAAGCAGCCTGAACTTCCCTATGAAGGCTTCCAAAGAGATGGTATATTGGCTTTCACGGCCGGTGAATTAAAACTCAGCAATTCTTCTAGGTTTGTGCCGTGTCTTGTGTGGGGTTTCGCCTAGGACACCAAGCTGGCTCATCGGCGGGCTCTTGGTGTCCCCGCCCGGACCCCCACAGGAGTGACGAACTGCGCGCCACCTCCCTTTATATTAGGTGCAACTGCACCACATGACTGCGAGAACTAAAAGCTCAAGCAGCCTGAACCTCCCTATGAAGGCTTCCAAAGAGATGGTATATTGGTTTTCACGGCCGGTGAATTAAAACTCAGCAATTCTTCTAGGTTTGTGCCGTGTCTTGTGTGGGGTTTCGCCTAGGACACCAAGCTGGCTCATCGGCGGGCTCTTGGTGTCCCCGCCCGGACCCCCACAGGAGTGACGAACTGCGCGCCACCTCCCTTTATATTAGGTGCAACTGCACCACTTGACTGCGAGAACTAAAAGCTCAAGCAGCCTGAACCTCCCTGTGAAGGCTTCCAAAGGGTTTGGTATATTGGCTTTCACGGCCGGTGAATTAAAACTCAGCAATTCTTCTAGGTTTGTGCCGTGTCTTGTGTGGGGTTTCGCCTAGGACACCAAGCTGGCTCATCGGCGGGCTCTTGGTGTCCCCGCCCGGACCCCCACAGGAGTGACGAACTGCGCGCCACCTCCCTTTATATTAGGTGCAACTGCACCACTTGACTGCGAGAACTAAAAGCTCAAGCAGCCTGAACCTCCCTATGAAGCCTTCCAAAGAGATGGTATATTGGCTTTCACGGCCGGTGAATTAAAACTCAGCAATTCTTCTAGGTTTGTGCCGTGTCTTGTGTGGGGTTTCGCCTAGGACACCAAGCTGGCTCATCGGCGGGCTCTTGGTGTCCCCGCCCGGACCCCCACAGGAGTGAAGAACTGCGCGCCACCTCCCTTTATATTAGGTGCAACTGCACCACTTGACTGCGAGAACTAAAAGCTCAAGCAGCCTGAACTTCCCTATGAAGGCTTCCAAAGAGATGGTATATTGGCTTTCACGGCCGGTGAATTAAAACTCAGCAATTCTTCTAGGTTTGTGCCGTGTCTTGTGTGGGGTTTCGCCTAGGACACCAAGCTGGCTCATCGGCGGGCTCTTGGTGTCCCCGCCCGGACCCCCACAGGAGTGACGAACTGCGCGCCACCTCCCTTTATATTAGGTGCAACTGCACCACTTGACTGCGAGAACTAAAAGCTCAAGCAGCCTGAACCTCCCTATGAAGGCTTCCAAAAAGATGGTATATTGGCTTTCACGGCCGGTGAATTAAAACTCAGCAACTCTTCTAGGTTTGTGCCGTGTCTAGTGTTTGGTTTCGCCTAGGACACCAAGCTGGCTCATCAGCGGGCTCTTGGTGTCCCCGCCTGGACCCCCACAGGAGTGACGAACTGCGCGCCACCTCCCTTTATATTAGGTGCAACTGCACCACTTGACTGCGAGAACTAAAAGCTCAAGCAGCCTGAACCTCCCTATGAAGGCTTCCAAAGAGATGATATATTGGCTTTCACGGCCGGTGAATTAAAACTCAGCAATACTTCTAGGTTTGTGCCGTGTCTTGTGTGGGGTTTCGCCTAGGACACCAAGCTGGCTCATCGGCGGGCTCTTGGTGTCCCCGCCCGGACCCCCACAGGAGTGACGAACTGCGCGCCACCTCCCTTTATATTAGGTGCAACTGCACCAATTGACTGCGAGAACTAAAAGCTCAAGCAGCCCGAACCTCCCTATGAAGGCTTCCAAAGAGATGGTATATTGGCTTTCACGGCCGGTGAATTAAAACTCAGCAATTCTTCTAGGTTTGTGCCGTGTCTTGTGTGGGGGTTTCGCCTAGGACACCAAGCTGGCTCATCGGCGGGCTATTTGTGTCCCCGCCCGGACCCCCACAGGAGTGACGAACTGCGCGCCACCTCCCTTTATATTAGGTGCAACTGCACCACATGACTGCGAGAACTAAAAGCTCAAGCAGCCTGAACCTCCCTATGAAGGCTTCCAAAGAGATGGTATATTGGTTTTCACGGCCGGTGAATTAAAACTCAGCAATTCTTCTAGGTTTGTGCCGTGTCTTGTGTGGGGTTTCGCCTAGGACACCAAGCTGGCTCATCGGCGGGCTCTTGGTGTCCCCGCCCGGACCCCCACAGGAGTGACGAACTGCGCGCCACCTCCCTTTATATTAGGTGCAACTGCACCACTTGACTGCGAGAACTAAAAGTTCAAGCAGCCCGAACCTCCCTATGAAGGCTTCCAAAGAGATGGTATATTGGCTTTCACGGTCGGTGAATTAAAACTCAGCAATTCTTCTAGGTTTGTGCCGTGTCTTGTGTGGGGTTTCGCCTAGGACATCAAGCTGGCTCATCGGCGGCCGCTTGGTGTGCCCGCCCGGACCCCCACAGGAGTGACGAACTGCGCGCCACCTCTCTTTATATTAGGTGCAACTGCACCACTTGACTGCGAGAACTAAAAGCTCAAGCAGCCTGAACCTCCCTAAGAAGGCTTCCAAAGAGATGGTATATTGGCTTTCACGGCCGGAGAATTAAAACTCAGCAATTCTTCTAGGTTTGTGCCGTGTCTTGTGTGGGGTTTCGCCTAGGACACCAAGCTGGCTCATCGGCGGGCTCTTGGTGTCCCCGCCCGGACCCCCACAAGAGTGACGAACTGCGCGCCACCTCCTTTTATATTAGGTGCAACTGCACCCCTTGACTGCGAGAACTAAAAGCTCAAGCAGCCTGAACCTCCCTATGAAGGTTTCCAAAGAGATGGTATATTGGCTTTCACGGCCGGTGAATTAAAACTCAGCAATTCTTCTAGGTTTGTGCCGTGTCTCGTGTGGGGTTTCGCCTAGGACACCAAGCTGGCTCATCGGCGGGCTCTTGGTGTCCCCGCCCGGACCCCCACAGGAGTGACGAACTGCGCGCCACCTCTCTTTATATTAGGTGCAACTGCACCACTTGACTGCGAGAACTAAAAGCTCAAGCAGCCTGAACCTCCCTATGAAGGCTTCCAAAGAGATGGTATATTGGCTTTCACGGCCGGTGAATTAAAACTCAGCAATTCTTCTAGGTTTGTACCGTGTCTTGTGTGGGGTTTCGCCTAGGACACCAAGCTGGCTCATCGGCGGGCTCTTGGTGTCCCCGCCCGGACCCCCACAGGAGTGACGAACTGCGCGCCACCTCCCTTTATATTAGGTGCAACTGCACCACTTGACTGCGAGAACTAAAAGCTCAAGCAGCCTGAACCTCCCTATGAAGCCTTCCAAAGAGATGGTACATTGGCTTTCACGGCCGGTGAATTAAAACTCAGCAATTCTTCTAGGTTTGTGCCGTGTCTTGTGTGGGGTTTCGCCTAGGACACCAAGCTGGCTCATCGGCGGGCTCTTGGTGTCCCCGCCCGGACCCCCACAGGAGTGACGAACTGCGCGCCACCTCCCTTTATATTAGGTGCAACTGCACCACTTGACTGCGAGAACTAAAAGCTCAAGCAGCCTGAACTTCCCTATGAAGGCTTCCAAAGAGATGGTATATTGGCTTTCACGGCCGGTGAATTAAAACTCAGCAATTCTTCTAGGTTTGTGCCATGTCTTGTGTGGGGTTTCGCCTAGGACACCAAGCTGGCTCATCGGCGGGCTCTTGATGTCCCCGCCCGGACCCCCACAGGAGTGACGAACTGCGCGCCACCTCCCTTTATATTAGGTGCAACTGCACCACTTGACTGCGAGAACTAAAAGCTCAAGCAGCCTGAACCACCCTATGAAGGCTTCCAAAGAGATGGTATATTGGCTTTCACGGCCGGTGAATTAAAACTCAGCAACTCTTCTAGGTTTGTGCCGTGTCTAGTGTTTGGTTTCGCCTAGGACACCAAGCTGGCTCATCAGCGGGCTCTTGGTGTCCCCGCCTGGACCCCCACAGGAGTGACGAACTGCGCGCCACCTCCCTTTATATTAGGTGCAACTGCACCACTTGACTGCGAGAACTAAAAGCTCAAGCAGCCTGAACTTCCCTATGAAGGTTTCCTAAGAGATGGTATATTGGCTTTCACGGCCGGTGAATTAAAACTCAGCAATTCTTCTAGGTTTGTGCCGTGTCTTGTGTGGGGTTTCGCCTAGGACACCAAGCTGGCTCATCGGCGGGCTATTTGTGTCCCCGCCCGGACCCCCACAGGAGTGACGAACTGCGCGCCACCTCCCTTTATATTAGGTGCAACTGCACCACATGACTGCGAGAACTAAAAGCTCAAGCAGCCTGAACCTCCCTATGAAGGCTTCCAAAGAGATGGTATATTGGCTTTCACGGCCGGTGAATTAAAACTCAGCAATTCTTCTAGGTTTGTGCCGTGGCTTGTGTGGGGTTTCGCCTAGGACACCAAGCTGGCTCATCGGCGGGCTCTTGGTGTCCCCGCCCGGACCCCCACAGGAGTGACGAACTGCGCACCACCTCCCTTTATATTAGGTGCAACTGCACCACTTGACTGCGAGAACTAAAAGCTCAAGCAGCCTGAACCTCCCTATGAAGGCTTCCAAAGAGATGGTATATTGGCTTTCACGGCCGGTGAATTAAAACTCAGCAATTCTTCTAAGTTTGTGCCGTGTCTTGTGTGGGGTTTCGCCTAGGATACCAAGCTGGCTCATCGGCGGGCTCTTGGAGTCCCCGCCCGGACCCCCACAGGAGTGACGAACTGCGCGCCACCTCCCTTTATATTAGGTGCAACTGCACCACTTGACTGCGAGAACTAAAAGCTCAAGCAGCCTGAACCTCCCTATGAAGGCTTCAAAAGAGATGGTATATTGGCTTTCATGGCCGGTGAATTAAAACTCAGCAATTCTTCTAGGTTTGTGCCGTGTCTTGTGTGGGGTTTCGCCTAGGACACCAAGCTGGCTCATCGGCGGGCTCTTGGTGTCCCCGCCCGGACCCCCACAAGAGTGACGAACTGCGCGCAACCTCCTTTTATATTAGGTGCAACTGCACCCCTTGACTGTGAGAACTAAAAGCTCAAGCAGCCTGAACCTCCCTATGAAGGCTTCCAAAAGATGGTATATTGGCTTTCACGGCCGGTGAATTAAAACTCAGCAATTCTTCTAAGTTTGTGCCGTGTCTTGTGTGGGGTTTCGCCTAGGACACCAAGCTGGCTCATCGGCGGGCTCTTGGTGTCCCCGCCCGGACCCCCACAGGAGTGACGAACTGCGCGCCACCTCTCTTTATATTAGGTGCAACTGCACCACTTGACTGCGAGAACTAAAAGCTCAAGCAGCCTCTACCTCCCTATGAAGGCTTCCAAAGAGATGGTATATTGGCTTTCACGGCCGGTGAATTAAAACTCAGCAATTCTTCTAGGTTTGTACCGTGTCTTGTGTGGGGTTTCGCCTAGGACACCAAGCTGCCTCATCGGCGGGCTCTTGGTGTTCCCGCCCGGACCCCCACAGGAGTGACGAACTGCGCGCCACCTCCCTTTATATTAGGTGCATCTGCACCACTTGACTGCGAGAACTAAAAGCTCAAGCAGCCTGAACCTCCCTATGAAGGCTTCCAAAGAGATGGTATATTGGCTCTCACGGCCGGTGAATTAAAACTCAGCAATTCTTCTAGGTTTGTGCCGTGTCTTGTGTGGGGTTTCGCCTAGGACACCAAGCTGGCTCATCGGTGGGCTCTTGGTGTCCCCGCCCGGACCCCCACAGGAGTGTCGAACTGCGCGCCACCTCCCTTTATATTAGGTGCAATGCACCACTTGACTGCGAGAACTAAAAGCTCAAGCAGCCTGAACCTCCCTATGAAGGCTTCCAAAGAGATGGTATATTGGCTTTCACGGCCGGTGAATTAAAACTCAGCAATTCTTCTAGGTTTGTGCCGTGTCTTGTGTGGGGTTTCGCCTAGGACACCAAGCTGGCTCATCGGCGGGCTCTTGGTGTCCCCGCCCGGACCCCCACAGGAGTGACGAACTGCGCGCCACCTCCCTTTATATTAGGTGCAACTGCACCACTTGATTGCGAGAACTAAAAGCTCAAGCAGCCTGAACCTCCCTATGAAGGCTTCCAAAGAGATGGTATATTGGCTTTCACGGCCGGTGAATTAAAACTCAGCAATTCTTCTAGGTTTGTGCCGTGTCTTGTGTGGGGTTTTGCCTAGGACACCAAGCTGGCTCATCGGCGGGCTCTTGGTGTCCCCGCCCGGACCCCCACAGGAGTGTCGAACTGCGCGCCACCTCCCTTTATATTAGGTGCAACTGCACCACTTGTCTGCGAGAACTAAAAGCTCAAGCAGCCTGAACCTCCCTATGAAGGCTTCCAAAGAGATGGCATATTGGCTTTCACGGCCGGTGAATTAAAACTCAGCAATTCTTCTAGGTTTGTGCCGTGTCTTGTGCGGGGTTTCGCCTAGGACACCAAGCTGGCTCATCGGCGGGCTCTTGGTGTCCCCGCCCGGACCCCCACAGGAGTGTCGAACTGCGCGCCACCTCCCTTTATATTAGGTGCAACTGCACCACTTGACTGCGAGAACTAAAAGCTCAAGCAGCCTGAACCTCCCTATGAAGGCTTCCAAAGAGATGGTATATTGGCTTTCACGGCCGGTGAATTAAAACTCAGCAATTCTTCTAGGTTTGTGCCGTGTCTTGTGCGGGGTTTCGCCTAGGACACCAAGCTGGCTCATCGGCGGGCTCTTGGTGTCCCCGCCCGGACCCCCACAGGAGAGTCGAACTGCGCGCCACCTCCCTTTATATTAGGTGCATCTGCACCACATGAATGCGAGAACTAAAAGCTCAAGCAGCCTGAACCTCCCTATGAAGGCTTCCAAAGAGATGGTATATTGGCTATCACGGCCGGTGAATTAAAACTCAGCAATTCTTCTAGGCTTGTGCCTAAAACTTTTGTCTGAAAAAATTTTTGAAATGACCCACCATTACGCCAAGGGATGAGAAAAATTATTTCGGAATTATAAGAAAATGCCAAGAGATATCCGAGGTTGCCATGGCAACACTACTAAATTGATGAGGGATGAGCCATCAGACGTTGCCATGACAACGAACTTGCACGAGATCAGATTCAGATTTCCATCTGAATAGGAGTGAAGCGGCTTCGGTGACGTAACTGGTAGCATGCTGAACTTCTATGCCCAAGGTCGCGGGTTCAAAGCCGGCCGAAGTCGTCGGATTTTCCAAGAGCGCTAAAAATCCCTCAGTATGCTTTCCTTTGGAGGGGAAGTTCCAACGTTCATTGCGAGTTGCTGGTTGCGGTGGCATCTAATAGCCAAGTTCACAGCTAGGTGTCGTTGACGGCAGTATCTGGTAGCAACATTAGGAACTACTGCTTGTTATTGACCGTCTGCAGTCCGTACCTAAATTACAGACTAATAAAGCCATCAAAATTCACACCGTTTATCAGACAGATTCTACACTCACCCAAAGTACACGGGGTTACATGACCGCGTTGTCGCAGCCCCTAAACTGAGGAACCAACCAAAATCTCTGCGGTAGATAAAAGTTTGCGTGAAGACGCAACCGACCGTTAGATACTGTAGTTACACATCAGTGTCGAAACATTGCATAAGGAGAGTGTGACCACAAGTATAACAAGATGTTCAGTAAAGAACATATAGCCTATTTTCTCATAAATGCATGGGTATTGTTATAACACTTTGTCCTTTTCAAGGAGTATAATTGAATGTTGGTTGTAGTAGCTTGTTGAATTACAACGTGCTATAGGGATATTAAACATGAATATGAGGTGCCCTTTGCTAGAGCTACCTCTGTAAAAAAAAAACATTCAATTTGGTTTCACCGTGTTTGAATTGAAATGGGCAATGGATTTGCACACGTACATGGCCGCTATTTGCAAACTATTGGGCTGATGACCTTGTAGTCAGTCATAAGATGCTTGCCACAAAAAGGCATGTTGTTGCAAAATCTGGTAGAGATCAAATTATTAGGATGGTCGTAATTCAATTTAAGCTTTTAACATTTGGGTGGCCGTCAATCCGTTTCCGTCAAGATGGCGGCGATATAAAACATGGCACTGAGGTGCCCTTTGCTAATGCTACCTCTGAACCAAATTTCCTTCAATTCGGTTTCACCGTGTTTGAATTGATAGGGAGAATCGATTTGCACACATACTTCACCACCATCTGCGAACAATTGGGCTGATGATCTTGCAGTTTGGTCAGAATATGCTTCCCACATAGAGATATGTTGTTGCAAAATTTGGTAGATTCTAGATTATTAGTTTGGTCGTAATTACATTTTAGCTTTTAACATTTGGGTGGCCGCGATTACGTTTCCGTCAAGATGGCGGTGATATAAAACATGACACTGAGGTGTCCTTTGCTAGTGCTACCTCTGTACCAAATTTCGTTCCATTCGGTTTCACCGTGTTCGAATTAATAGGAGGAATCGATTTTCACACATATATGGCCGCCATCCGCAAAATATTAGGCTAATGACCTATTAATTTGGTCAAAGGATGCTCCGTCCATAAAGGTATGTTGATGCAAAATTTGGTAGAGATCGGATGATTAGGTTAATCGTAATTTGATTTAAGCTTTGAATATTTGAGTGGCCGCCATTACGTTTTCGTCAAGATGGCGGCGATATAAAACATGACACTGAGGTGCCCTTTGCTAGTGCTACCTTTGTAACAAATTTCGTTCCATTCTGTTTCACCGTGTTCGAATTTATAGGGGGAATCGAATTTGACACAAAGATGGCCGCCATCCGGAAACTATTAGGCTAATGACCTATTAATTTGGTCAAAGGTTGCCTCCTCCATAAAGGTATGTCGTTGCAAAATTTGGTAGAGATGGGATGATTAGGTTAGTTGTAGTTTGATTTAAGCTTTGAACATTTGTGTGGCCGCCATTGAGTTTCCGTCAAGATGGCGGCGATATAAAACATGACACTGAGGTGCCCATTGCTAGTACTACCTCTGTACCAAATTTCGTTCCATTCGGTTTCACCGTGTTCGAATTAATAGGGGGAATCTTTTTCCACGCAAAGATGGCCGCCATCCGCAAATTATTATGCTAATCACCTATTAGTTTGGTCAAAGGATGCTTCCCCCATAAAGGTATGTTGTTGCAAAATTTGGTAGAGATCGGATGATTAGGTTAGTCGTAATTTGATTTAAGCTTTGAACATTTGTGTGGCCGCCATTACGTTTCCGTCAAGATGGCGGCGATATAAAACATGACACTGAGGTGTCCTTTGCTAGTGTTACCTTTGTACCAAATTTTGTTCAATTTGCGTTCACCGTGTTCGAATTGATAGGGGGGGACAGACATTCAGAGTACACACACTCACACACAGACAGACTCACACACACATACACACACACAGACACACACTTTTTTTCGCCCTGTGTTGATCTCATAAGTCTTCTTTCATTTTTTGCAAAAATCGAAAGTAGGCTAAAAATGGACCCCAAATGACAAGAAGGTTACCGTCCCCATCTATATATTTAACAAGAAGTTCCGTGACGAACTAAAGAGCCTACTTTTCTTAAAATTTACGATTCATGCCAATAATTAATCTATATGGATCTATCTAGAATAATGACGAAATTAAGTTGGTAATATCAAAATTTCTAATTAGTTCGAAATACTGTATACTTGGCATAATGTAGCCTAATAGAAAACTGGCCAACGGCATAGCCGCGTTGAAACACCGGATCCCATGAGAACTCCACAGTTAAGCAACATTGGACGCAGTCGGAACTTGGATGGTATGCCGGTTCTAGGCACTGCCCGCTGTTGGCCAACATAAGGAGGAGCGGAAAGGCCCTGGCCACTCTACCGTACGTAAATTACGGCTGGGGGTAGCCTCTTCGGAGGCTCGGACCTGCCTTCGGGCAGAATACCAATTAATTAATTAATAGAGAACTACAGTTGTCAGCCCTCGTGACTGAATATATTCTTAGTTCCATATCTTAAGGTACAGAATACAAAATTTGGTTAAGTCCATTGGATAGCTTGGACGTTACATGCAGTTAAACAATGGATCTAACAGAGCGCGTAAAATCAGGTTGCCAACAATGATATATATGCATTGGTCAGAAATAATCTGAAATAATATGATCTTTTGTTGTGTCAATTCTGAATGAAATTCATTAGTTAGTATAGAAGTTACATGCATTTTAAAACAGGACCTATCAGCAGGCTTAGAATCATGCTGGCAGCACTGGCGTAGGCCTATATTAGTTACTCCAAATTAATTTAGAATGCCAGGTACTATACGCGTGCAAAGTTTAGAGCTATTGGCTTGCATACTTTCTGATATATTGATATTAGGGTAACAAAAATAGAGACCGTATTTATTAACAGTTGGCAGCCCTGGTTACTATTAAGAATCGGCATAGTGTTATCTGTTATGGTACACATAGCACACACGAAATTTGGTTGAAATCCCAATGATAATATAGAAGTTACATGTATTTAAAGCTGGACCTCTCAGCAGGCTTAGAATCATGTTCGTAGCACTGACGTATATAAGTTACTCCAAATTAATATAGAATGTCAGGTACTATACGTGTGCATAGTTTAAAGCTGTCGGCTTGCATACTTTCTGATATATGGGTATTTGGATAAAAAATTGAGAGCATTTATTAACAGTTGGCAGCCCTGGTCGCTCTTAAGAATACTTCCAGTCATATCTGTTTATGTACACATAGCACATACGAAATTTGGTTGAAATCCAATTGATAGTGAAGAAGTTATATGCATTTAAAATTTGGACTTATCATCAGGCTTATAATCATTTTGGCAACACTGCCATGTATGGCCTCCTGGAAATTAAACTGCGATGTTATTGTCTATACGTGTGCCAGTTTTGAAATAGCTCCCATTCATACCTTCCACGATATCCAACATGGAGCTCAAATGTAAATTGCGATTTTTCAGCAGTTGGTAGCACTGACATCATTTTCAAATATGGCCGTGAGATATTCAGGTATAGATCATTACTCCTACCAAATTTTGTTTCGATTGGTGCAACCGTTTAGGAGTTGATAGGGGGGGGGGACACACACACAGCGAGCCAGCCAGACAGACAGACAGACAGACAGAAGGACAGACAGACAGACAGAAGGACAGACAGACAGACACACAATTGGCCGATCTCATAAGTCTACTTTTTCCTAATTTTTGCAAAATGTTTAAAGTAGGCTAAAAATGAATTGCTGTTGGTTAGTCTCGCTAAAACACGAGAACGGCTGGACCGATTTGGCTAATTTTGGTCTTGAATTATTTGAGGAAGTCCAGAGAAGGTTTGAAAGGCAATAATAATAATAAAAGGTGAATAAATATGAAAGATGTAGCGCACGAGTAGATTCAATAAATGAGTGACGGCACGCGAAATCGCTTAATCAAAGTCTCGTATGCGTCCATATACCATTCATCCGATTGCTATGAAACTTTGTTTGTATTGTTGTGCACACTCCAGGAAAGGTTTCTGACTTAGTAAATCCACTTAACAATCGGTAGCGCACGAGTAGATTCAACAAATGAGCGACGATGGGCGAAGCGTTTCAACTAAGTCCTGTATGCGTTCACATACAATTCGTCCGATAACGATGAAACTTGGGTGAGAGGTGTGTACACTACATGCAACGTTTCTGGCATAGTAAATCCATGTTACAATAGGTAGCGCACGAGTAGATTCAACAAATGAGCGACGACGGCCGAAGCGTTTCAACAAAGTCATGCATGCGTTGACATACCATTCGTCCGATAGCGACGAAACTTGGGGGAGAGGTTGTGTACACTACTGGCAAGGTTTCTGGCTTAGTAAATCCATGTTATGATAGGTAGCGCACGAGTAAATTCAACAAATGAGCGACGACGAGCGAAGCGTTTCAAATAAGTTCCGTATGCGTTCATATACTATTTGTCTGATAGTGATGAAACTTGGGTGAGATGTTGTATAAACTTCATGGAAGGTTTCTGGCTTAGTAAATCCACTTAACAATAAGTAGCCCACGAGTAGATTCAACAAATGTGCGACGACGGGCGAAGCGTTTCAACAAAGTCCTGTATGCGTTCACATACCATTCGTCCTATAGCGATGAAACTTAGGTGAGAGGTTGTGTGCACTACAGGCAAAGTGTCAGGCTTAGTAAATCCATGTTATAATAGGTAGCGCACGAGTAGATTCAACAAATTAGCGACGACGAGCGAAGCGTTTCAACCAAGTCCCGTATGCCTTCATATACTATTTGTCTGATAGTGATGAAACTTGGGTGAGATGTTGTGTACACCTCAGGGAAGGTTTCTGGTTTAGTAAATCGATTTAACAATAGGTAGCGCACGAATAGATTCAACAAATGAGCGATGACGGCCGAAGCGTTTCAACAAAGTCCTGTATGCGTTCACATACCATTCGTCCGATGGCGATGAAACTTGGGTGAGAGGTTGTGTACACTACAGGCAATGTTTCTGGCTTAGTAAATCCATGTTATAGTAGGTAGCGCACGAGTAGATTCAACAAATGAGCGGCGACGAGCGAAGCGTTTCAAATAAGTCCTGTATGCGTTCATATACTATTTGTCTGATAGTGATGAAACTTGGGTGAGAGGTTGTGTACACTTCATGGAAGGTTTCTGGCTTAGTAAATCCACTTAACAATACGTAGCGCACGAGTTGATTCAACAAATGTGCGACGACGGGCGAAGCGTTTCAACAAAGTCCTGTATGCGTTCACAAACCATTCGTCCGATAGCGATGAAAATTGGGTGAGAGGTTGTGTGCACTTCAGGCAAGGTTTCTGTCTTAGTAAATCCATGTCATGATAGGTAGTGCACGAGTAGATTCAACAAATGAGCGACGATGCGCGAAGCGTTTCAACAAAGTCCGGTTTTCGTTCATATACTCTTCGTCTGATAGCGATGAAACTTGGGTGAGATATTGTGTACACCTCAGGGAAGGTTTCTGGGTTAGTAAATTCACTTTACAATAAGTATCGCACAAGTAGATTAAACAAACGAGCGACGACACGCGAAGTGTTTCGACATAGTCCCGTATAGGTTCATATACCATTCGTCTGATAGCAACTAAACTTTGGTGAATTGTTGTGTACACTCCAGGGAAAGTTTCAGGCTTAGTTAATCCATTTTACAATAGGTAGCGATCAAGTAGATTCAACATATGAGCGAAGGCGCGCGAAGCGTTTCAAAAAAAGTCCCGTATGAGTTCATATACCATTTGTCCGATAGCGATGAAACTTGGGTGAGATGTTGTGTACACTTCAGGGAAGGATTCTGGCTTAGTACATCCACTTTGCAATAGGTATCGCACCAGTAGATTCAACAAATGAGTAACGGCGTGCGTATCGTTTAAAAAAATCCGTATGCGTTCATATACCATTCATGCGATTGCAATGAAATTTGGAGAAATGTTGTTTCCACTCCCGCAAAGATTTCTGATTTAGTAAATCCATTTTACAATTGGTAGCGCACGATTAGATTCAATTAATGGGCGACAGCGCGTGAATCGTTTCAGCCAAGTCCCGTATACGTTCATATAACATTCATCCGATTGTCATAAAACTTTGGGGAGTTGAGCACAGTCCTGCGAAGGTGTATGAATTAGTAAATCCGTTTTTCAATGGGTGGCGCACAAGTAGATTCAACAAATGAGTGTCGTCGCGTGAATCATTTAAGCAAAACCCCGTATGCGTTCATATGCCATACATCCGATTGCGATGAAACTTTCATGAGTTGTTGTGTACACGCCAGGGAAGGTTTTCACTTAGTAAATCCATTTTACAATAGTTTAGAAGTGGTTAACGGAAAAAGAAAATCAATATTGGGAATCCAAAAGCATTTCAACATACAAAGTTCCTATGTCAATACTTTCTTTGATTGGCATTGCAACGCATGCGGGGTACAGCTAGTAAGACAATACATTTTTTTTAAATATGCATAAAATGACGAGAAACAAAGTTAATTAAGCTCCAATTATAAAAAAACTTTCTCGCAATCAATGAGGTCTGACCCTTCTACGAAAACCTGCATATTCTGCCTATTTTCGCCTATCCCCAAGTTTGCCCGGTGAGATATAATTCTGCCTTCCGGCGTGCCGAAAGGACTTTTACTAAATTGATAAGGGATGAGACATCAGCAGTTGCTATGACAACGCCACTGCACGAGATCACATTCAGTTTTTCCATCTGTCTGTGGGGAGCGACTTCGGTATAGAAACTGTGGGAAGCAGCTAACTGGTAGCATGCTGAACTTCTATGCCCAAGGTCGCTGGTTCAAAGCCGGCCAAAGTCGTCGGATTTTCTAAGGGCGCTAAAAATCCCTCAGCATGCTTTCCTTTGGAGGGGAAGTTCCAACGTCCGTTGCAAGTTGCTGGATTCGGTGACATCTAGTAGCCAAGTTCACAGTTAGGTGTCGTTGACGTTAGAATATGGTACAAAATTAAGAACTACTACTTAAAATTGACCGTCTGCAGACCTTACCTGAATCACAGACTAATACAGTCATCGCAATTAACACCGTTTATCAGACAGATTCTACACACACCCAATGTACACGGGCTTACATGACCACGTTGTCACAGCCCCTAAACTAATGAACCAACCAATATCGCTGCGGGAGATAAAATTTTGCGTGAAGAAGTAACAGACGGTTAGATAGTTACACATCAGTTCCAAACCTTGCATAAGGACATTGTGATCACTATTATAACAAAAAGTTCCGTTAGGAACTAAAGAGCCCACTTTTCTTAAAATTTAAGATTCATGCCAATGACCAATCTATATAGATCTATCTAGAATAATGACGAAATTAAGTTGGTAATATCGAAATTTCTAATTAGTTCGAAATACTGTATACCTGGCATAATGTAGCAGCCCTGGTGACTGAATATATTCTTAGTTCCATCTCTTAAGGTGCAGAATACAAAATTTTGTTGAAGTCCAGTGGATAGCATGGACGTTCCATGCAGTTAAACATTGCATCTAACAGCGCGCGTAAAATCATGTTGGCATGAATAACATACATGTATTGGTCAGAAATAATCTGAAATAATATGATCTATTGTTGTGTCAATTTAGAATGAAATCCATTAGTTAGTAGAGAAGTTACATGCATTTTAAATTGGACCTATCAGCAGGCTTAGAATCATGTTGGCAGCACTGGCGCAGGCCTATATTAGTTACTCCAAATTAATCTAGAATGCCAGGTATTATACGTGCGCAAAGTTTAGAGCTATTGGCTTGCATACTTTCTGATATATTGATATTAGGGTAACAATAATAGAGACAGTATTTATTAACAGTTGGCAGCCCTGGTTGCTCTTAAGAATACGCATAGTCATATCTGTCATGGTACACATACCACATACGAAATTTGGTTGATTTGCAAATGATAGTATAGAAGTTACATGTATTTAAAGTTGGACCTATCACCAAGCTTAGAATCATGTTGGTAGCACTGACGCATATAAGTTACGCCAAATTTATATAGAATGGCAGGTACTAAACGTGTGCATAGTTTAGAGCTGTCGGCTGGCATACTTTCTGATATATTGGTATTTGGATAAAATAAATTGAGAGCATTTATTAACAGTTGGCAGCCCTGGTGGATCTTAAGAATACGCTCCGTCATGTCTGTATATGTACACATAGCACATACAAAATTTGGTTGAATTCCAATTGATAGTGTAGAAGTTATATGCATTTAAAATGTGGACCTATCAGCAGGCTTATAATCATTTTGGCAACACTGCCATGTATGGCCTCCTGGAAATTAAACTGCAATATTAGTATCTATGCGTGTGCCAATTTTGATATAGCTCCCATTCATATCTTCCAAGATATCCAACATGGAGGACAAATTTCAATTTCGATTTTTCAGCTGTTGGTAGCACTGACATCATTTTCAAATATGGCCGTGAAATATTCAGGTATAGATCTTTACTCCTACCAAATTTTGTTTCGATTGCTCCAGCCGTTTAGGAGTTGATAGGGGGGGGGGACTCACACAGTCAGACAGACAGACAGACAGACAGAAGGACAGACAGACAGACACACATTTGCCCGATCTCTTAAGTCTTCCTCATTTTTGCAATATGTGAAAAGTAGGCTAATAAAAATGAACCCAAAATGACAAGAAGCTTATCATCCCCATAAGACAATAAAGTGTTAAAAATATGCATACAAAAACGAAAAAAAAAAGTTAATTAACCTCCAATTGTAAAATACTTTCTTGCAATAAATGAGGTCTGATCCTCCTACGAAAACCTGCATATTTTGCCTATTATAGCCTATCCCCTAGTTTGCCCGGTGAAATCTACCTCCGCCTTCCGGCGTGGCGAGAGGATTTTTAGCCTATTTTCAATTTTGAAAAAATAGGCTTATGAGATCACCTTTTGTCCGTGTGTGTGTGCGTGTGTATGTGATTCGTGTGTGTGTGTCCCCCTAATAAAATCTAAACAGCGGGAGCGATTTCAATGAAACTCGGTACGTTCATAGCACTATTCCGGGCGACCTCGACCGTGCCCTTCAAATTTTGTTACGACTCACCAATCCAACATGGCGGCTGTGCGAAATATTTCACCAGCATTCAATATCTCCGAAACGATTACCGATATTACCCTGACATCATGTATGGTGATAAAGGGAACTACTATAAGTTCACTTATGTGATCTTTGAAAACCTGGTAACTACAAAACCAACATGGCGGCCAAGCGAAGTTGCGACTTTTAAATAGACGTTTCTCGCGATTTATCCAACCAAACGCAATGAAACTTGGTACAGTATATGTTTATATACATTGTAATGCACCGACAACTAACTTCGTTCATTTGTTTACATAACCACAAGATGGCGGATGTGCGAAATATTTCACCGGCATTCTGTATCTCTGAAACTATTAGCGGTATCTCCCTGAAGTTTTGTACGGAGATAAAGGGCACTACTGGAAGTCCATTTATACGACTTTAAAAAACCGGTTATATACAAAACAAACATGGCGGCCAAGCGAATTAGAAAATTTGAAATAGACCTTTCTCGCGATTTAATGCTCCAAACGCACTGAAATCTGGTACAGGAAATATTTATACACATTGTAATAACTGGTATCTAATTTAGTTCAATTGTTTACATAACCTCAAGATGGCGGCTGTGCGAATTTTAAAATTAAGTTTTTATTTCTTGTGATGTAGTCATGCGATCGAAGTGAAAGTTTGAATAATGAACCTACCCAATAATTTTCCTATAATGGTACATGACTCTATGGCCTATACATTTAACAATCCAACATGGCGACCATCCGAAATATTTAGACGGCTCTCAATATCTACGAATCTATTGTAGCAATCAAACTGAATTGTTTATTGTTCATAGGGGCTATGAACTCAAGTTCACTTATAGGACTTTAAATAACCTGGTGATCACAAATCCAACATGGCGGCGACGCGAAGTATAAATATTCACATGGACGTTTATCGCAATTTAACCATCCGAGAGCAGTGAAACTTGGTACAGTAAATCCTTATACGAATGGTAATCCACTAGCATCTAATTTATTTCAATTGTTTCCATAACCTAAAGATGGTAGCTGTGCGAAATTTTAAAATCTCCTTGTAACTTCTAGTGTCCTAATTATGCGATTGAAGTTTGAATACTACACGTACACAATAATCTGCATGTAACAGTACATAACTCTAGGACCTACATATATAAAATCCAACATGGCGACCATCCGAGTTATTTAGTCGGTTCTCAATATCTACGAATCTATTAGAGCAATCAAACTGAAATTGTGTATGTTGATAGTTGCAATAAGTGGGCTATATGAAAATAGGCTGTATAGTTCTTCACGGAACTACTTGTTTAGCCTACTTTTCACATTTTGCAGAAATGAGGAAAAAGGAGACTTATGAGATCGATCCGGGAAAATGTGTGTGTGTCTGTCTGTCTGTCTGTCTGTCTGTCCTACTGTCTGTCTGTCCTTCTGCTAGTCTGTCTGTATGGCTGTGTGTGTGTGTCCCCCTATCAACTCCTAAACGGCTGCAGCAATCAAAACCAAATTTAGTATGAGTAAAGATGTGCACCGGAATAGCTCACGTCCATATTTGAAAAAGATGTCAGTGCTACCAACTGCTGAAAAAAAGCACTAGAAATTAGAGCTCCATGTTGGATATCTTGCAAGGTATGCATGGGAGCTATTCCAAAATTGGCACACATGTAGATAATACTATTTCAGTTTAATTTCCAGGAGGCCAACCATGACAGTGTTGCCAAAATAATTTTAAGCCCTCTGAGAGGTCCAATGTTTAAATGCATATAACATCTACACTCTCAGTTGGATTTCAACCTAATTTTGTATGTAATATCTGTACATAAACAGATATGACTGAGCGTATTCTTAAGAGCCACCAGGGCTGCCAACTGTTAATAATTGCTCTCTCCATTTTTTTTATCCAAATACCAATATATCAGAAAGTATTCAAGCCAACAGCTATAAACTATGAACACGTATATTCTGACATTTTAGATTAATTTGGAGTAACTTATATACGTCAGTTCTACCAACATGATTATAAGCCTGCTGATAGAACCAATTTTTAAATACATGTAACTTCTATACTATCAGTTGGATTTCAACCAAATTTCGTATGTGATATGTGTACCATAACATATATGACTATAAGTATTGTTAAGAGCAATCAGGGCTGCCAACTGTTAATAAATGGTGTCTATATTCTTTTTACCCTAATATCAATATATCAGAAAGTATGCAAGCCAACAGCTCTATACTTTGCACACGTATAGCACCTGACATTCTAGATTAATTTGGAGTCATTAATACAAGGCAGTGCTGCCAACATGATTATAAGCCTGCTGATATGTCCAATTTTAAAATACATGTAACTTCTATACTAACAAATGGATTTCATCCAAAATTGGCACAACAAGATATCATAATAATTTAGATTATTTCTGACCAGCACACGCATGGTATTGTTGGCAACATGCTTTTACGCGTGCTGATAGATCCAGAGTCTAACTGCATGTAACGTCCATAGGACTTCAAACAAATTTTGTATTCTGTACCTTAAGAGGTGGAACTAAGAATGTATTCAGTCACCAGGGCTGCCAACTGTAGTGCTCTATTAGGCTACATTATACCAGGTACATTTTGAACTAATTAGATATTTCGATATTACCAACTTAATTTCCTCATTATTCTAGATAGGTTCATATACTGTAGAATAATCATTGGCATGATAAGTAGGCTGTATAGTTCTTCACGGAACTTCTTGATAGCCTATTTTCAATTTTGAAAAAATAGGCTTATGAGATCACCTTTTGTCCGTGTGTATGTGCGTGTGTGTGTGTGTCCCCCTAATAAAATCTAAACGGCTAGAGCGATTTCAATGAAACTCGGTAAGTTCATAGCACTATTCCCGGCGACCTCGACCGTGCCCTTCAAATTTTGTTACGTCTCACCAATCCAACATGGCGGCTGTGCGAAATATTTCACTAGCATTCAATATCTCCGAAACTATTACCGATATCGCCCTGAAATAATGTACGGTGATAAAGGGCACTACTAGAAGTTCACCTATGAGACTTTCAAAAACCTGGTGACAACAAAACCAACATGGCGGTCAAGCGAAATTGAGACTTTTAAATAGACATTTCTCGCGATTTAACTATCCAAACGTAATGAAACTTGGTACAGCAAATGTTTATACACATAGGAATGCACTGGAGTCTAATTTCGTTCAATTGCTTACATAACGTCAAATTGGCGGCTGTGCGAAATATTTCACTGACATTCTATAGCTCCCAAACTATTACAGATATCATCATGCAATTTTGTACGGTGATAAAGGGTACTGATACAAGTTTATCTAAGTATATTTCATAAACCTGTAAAGTACAAAATGAACATGGCGACCAAGCGAATTTGAAATATTTCAATAGACTTTTCTCGTGATTTAACTCTCTGAGCGCAGTGAAATGTGGTACATTAAATGACTTTGCAGATTGTAATGCACTGCCATCTAATTTAATTCAATTGTTTACATAACCTCATGATGGCGGCTGTGCGAAATTTTAATATTACGTTTCTATTCTTGTGTCGTAATCATGCGATCGAAGTGAAAGTTTGAATAATGAAGCTTGGCAATAATTGTCCTTGAATGGTACATAACTCTATGGCCTATACATATAACAATCCTAAATGGCGAGCTTCCGAAATATTTAGACGGTTCTCAACATTTATGAATCTTTTACAGCAACCAAACTGATTTTTTAGCCTATTTTACATTTTGAAAAAAATAGGCTTATGAGATCACCTTTTTGTCCGTGTGTGTGTGCGTGTGTGTGTGTGTGTATGTGTGAGGTGTGTGTGTGTCCCCCCCCCCTAATAAATTCTAAACGGCTCGAGCGATTTCAATGAAACTCGGTAAGTTCATAACACTATTCCAGGTGACCCCGACCGTGCCCTTCAAAGTTTGTTACGTCTCACCAATCCAACATGGCGGCTGTGCCAAATATTTCACCAGCATTCAATATCTCCGAAACTATTACCGATATCATCCTGGAATATTTTACGGTGATAAAGGGAACTACTAGAAGTTCACCAATGTGACATTTGAAAACCTGGTAACTACAAAACCAACATGGCGGCCATGCGAATTTGCGACCTTTAAACAGACGTTTCTCGTGATTTAACCAACCAAACGCAATGAAACTTGGTACAGTATATGTTTATACACATTGTAATGCACCAACATCTAACTTCGTTCAATTGTTTACATAACCTCAAGATGGCGGCTCTGCGAAATATTTCACAGGCATTCTATATCTCTGAAACTAATACCGGAATCACCATGAAATTTTGTACGAGTAAAAAGGGTACTTCTGAAAGTTCATCTATAAGACTTTCAAAAACCGGTTAACTGCAAAACGAACATGGCGGCCAAGCGAAGTTGAATGTTTTAAATAGGCCTTTCTCGCGATCTAACCATCCAATCGCAATGAAACTTAGGACAGCATATTTTTATACACATTGCCATGCACTGGTATCTAATTTAGTTTCATTGTTTATATAACCTCAAGATGGCGGCTGTGCGAATTTCGAAAATTAAGTTTTATTTCTTGTGTTCTAATCATGCGATCGAAATCAACATTTGCATCATCATCTAATAGTGCATAACTATATGGCCTACATATATTAAAATCCAACATGGCGACCATCCGAAATATTTAGTCAGTTCTCAATATCTATTAATCTACTACAGCAATCAAACTGAAATTTTGTAAGTGTATAGAGGCTATAAGCATAAGTTCACCTATGGGACGTTCAATAATCTGGCGAGCACATATCCAACATGGCGGCGACGCGAAATTTAAATATTCAAATGGACGTTTCTTGCGTTTTAACCATCCGAGCGCAGTGAAACTTGATACGGTATATGCTTATACAAATTTTAATCGACTGGCATCTAATTCATTTAAATTATTTTCATAGCCACAAGATGGCGGCTAAGCGAAATTTTAAAATTCTGCTTTATTTCTTGTGTCCTAATCAAGCGATTGAAGTTTGAATAAAACACCTACACAACAACCTTCATGTAATAGTACATAAATCTAAGGCCTGTAATATAAAAATCCAAATGGTGACCATCCCAAATATTTAGACGGCATTTGATATTAGTGGGATATATGAAAATAGGCTGTTTAGTTCTTCACGGAACTACTTGTTTTTTTGTTCCTCCTTGTCTTCTGAATCATAGTTCTTAAAAACTGTATCTCCACCGCCTGTAGTTTGCTGGTATTTCTCTTGGATTGGATACAAGTTTCTAAGCTATATATAGTAACAGGTACAATGAAGCTCTTTTAGAGTATTAGTTTTGATCTTAAAGGAACTTGCTTATCCCAAAGAAGCCCTCTCACGAGATGATAAAATTGTGCTTCATGTCGAACTCTACTAGTGATTTCTGCAGATGGTTGGTTATCTGTGGACACTACACTGCCCAGGTAACAGAACGGATGTACTTGTTCTAACTTTGTACCATTCAGAGTGATGTTAGTACAGATGTTTTGTCGACTAACGGGCATCATTACCGTTTTGGACTGGCTTATATTCATATATGAAAATAGGCTAAAATTGCCACTGTGGGATATATGGGTTAAAACCCACAAAATCTTTAAAGAGCACTATAATTAATCATACTAAGCAAGTTGAGGAGTGATGTAATTTGCCATTGCTTTCCTCACTGAAACAGTACAGCAGTACTAACCCTGCAAGTAGAACCTTTCAGACATCCAGAGGCACTGCCTGTGCCCTGAAGGCCATTCTTTACTCAGCACTCCTCATATCTCAGTAGCTTCCATCAGTGGCGGACTGGCTCTCGAGGGCCCACTCGGGAGTTCTGACAGAAGGCCCCCCATCCCCCTCCCCGTACCCCCGTAGTGAGAAATGTAGGGTAAATAGGCAAAATATAATTCCTGTTTCTTTTTTTTTTCGTTTAATTTTACTTATTGAACACAAACACAATAAACATAAACAATTGAAGCAGAAAACAGCTTAGTAGCTAATTACAGAGGCAATATGCTTTAACAATAAAATCACAGCAACAATCGTGAAAGTTCAGAGGATGTTCCAGCAACACTATCTATAATTTTGTCTTTGTCAATCGACGCCACCAGGTCGTACTCGACGTTCATCAAAAACAGAGGTTCAAATATCTCTTGCGAAATCGTGGACCTTAACTTAGTTTTGACAATCTTGAGTTTTGAGAACACCCTCTCACAAGTTATTTGCGTGCAAGGTAGTGTCAGAACGAATTCATAGACGCAATACAGATTAGGAAACAGTCCTGATTGCTGGACAATATCCCGGACGATATTAAACGCACACTTTAGACATCTTTTACATTTAGGATAACTTTCTTTGATCTCGTCAGATTCTTCATCAACATCAACATGTAAGTCAGTTTCAAGGGGAACATCATCTTTGCTAGGCTCAAATGTTTCAATTTAAATCTTTGGTTAAGGAAAAGTACTGCGCCGCAAAAGTTTTTAATTCTTTGGATCGTGTATCTTTATCTACCTTAGCTAATCTTGCAACTTCCCTTAACGCGTTTTCAGGCAACCCCTTTGTGATAACATCATTGAAATTTTTAGGATCTAAGCAAGCACAATCTTTGAGAAGATCCGCGTTAGCAATAAATCTACGATCTATGCTAGACTTAGCTTCATCGAGAATATTCAAGTACGTCTCAATCCTCTACACATCTTTTGGATTTTTTGGTCTTTCGTCATCAGCTTGTTCACCAGCCATTTTTTTGGTTCATTTCATTTTCTTTGGTTTAAAGTCCTCCTGCAAATGAAAATCCTCTGGGACACCAGCCACACCGGGATCATGTAAATTCAATCTCTGGTTTAAAAGGGCAGCAAAATTTTTGCTCTTCTCATACAGCGACTCAAAGTGTTCGTCGCTCCATTTTTCTCAATCTCTTTTGCAAGTTTTTCCACCATATTGAACGCGGTCAAGTAGTTTAAATACTTAGATTGTAAATATTTTGACGCAACTGAACTCGCCTTAAAAATATCTAGGTACACAGCAGCAGTTAAAATGTTCTCAAACATGCTCCAGTTTTTTAACAGTGCATTTGCTAGAAACTTTGTTTTTGCATCAAAAGTCGAGCCCCGTGAAACAATTTTGAACAAGGCTTCCAATAAAATAACGAATTTTGAAGTAGAAATCGATTCCTCGTGAACATCTAGATCTATTTGAGACGAAAGAGCTTTGTCCTTGCTCCACCACCTGGTTTTTCCGATAACCTGTAACCTGCTCAATTTCCCATGACCAGACTCAGCCTGCTTTTTTACTTCCCTTACAACATCCATACGCTTATGCGATTAGGAGAAAAACACTGCTGTTTCCTGCACTAAACCGAACAAGTTTTCGCTAGAAAGGCAACATTCGGTCGCGTCTACCATGACTAGATTAAGAACGTGTCCAATGCAGTGCCTAAACAATATGTCTGGATTCAAAATTTTAAAGTGGGCTTGCTATCCCTCGTAATTAGCTGACATATTGGCCGCGCCGTCAAATGAACAGCCATTCAATTTTACGATTTCTACTTTCATTTCGGAAAATTCTTTACAGATGAGATTGTAGAGAGCTTTTCCTCTAGAGTCATGAACAGCGAGCAAACGAAGCAATCTTTCATGAACTTTTCCGTGTAATACGTAACGCACTACCACAGCCATTTGATCCAAAACAGAAACGTCCTGAGTGGAATCAACAAGAAGACCAAACCACGTTGCTTCCTTTAAATCTGAGATTATCTGTGCTTGCAAGCATTCACCAATAGCTTTAATTAACTTGTTAATGAACGTTTTTGAGAGAAAAGTGACCTGAGACCCTCTCCCTGCTGAAGGTGCTCCCCCTTTTTCTTTTCGTTTTTCCTTCATTCGCTTACTAAGCTCAATGCACTTATTGATATGTTCATTGAGTACGACATCATAGTCTTTAAGCAATAACACCAACTCTAAAAAGTTGCCGTGGTTAACAGACCTCTCCTCCAAACTATAGGCAGCCTCATCCAACGTTCCTCTATAAGCAAGCCCTTGCCTCCCAACAAACACAATTACATCAATCAACCTCTTTACAATTTGGCGCCTTAGCTCAACCTCTTGCCTACGCATTTCCCTAAGATTGACATCAATGCAACTAGTAATGTCCCTACTAACGGCTGCTTGAAACAAAGCATCATAGGCATTTAAGTGATTCTTGGATTTCTCATGACTTTCAACAGAACTGTAAACATGTTTCGCGTCTTTTACGTCATGACCAGTAACAAAGCTGGATAAGTTACCTCGAAAGTCAATTTTTCTCCCAAAAACCATGCATGTTGTGCAGAAAATTTGCTTTTTCTCACTGCAATACGAAAGCCACTCGCGCTTTATTTTTTCGCCTGATGGCAACGTATAAAAGTAAAGTTTGTTTGTTACAAAAGGCAACTTATAAGGACACTCTTCCGAAGAAGGCTGAATCGGATGATTTTTTTTTTAATGCTAATTTGGCATCAACACTAGAATCCTTTGCGGGAGGTAAAAAATCTATAAGAGTCACGTACGGTGAATGTGGCTCGCGCTTGCTTCGAGGGAAAGAACTATTGCTACTACAACCTTCTTTTTCAGATTTATTAGCCTTGTTAGTTTGTTCTGTATCCTGGTTCCCTGAAAAGGCCGAGCTGTGTTCGGCACTGTTATCTTTTGCTTCAATTTCAATGTCCACGGCACGCTCACTATCGGGAGTTGACACAGCCTCTACCTGTACCAGCGTTCGGCTCGTTTGTTGAAGAAGCGCTCGCGGTGCCCTGTAAGTCCACGGGCTCCCGAGACATACGAGCGTCAACCCCGGCTGCGGCTTCTCGATAGGCTTCGTTCGGAAATGACACTGTACTCTGCTGGCAGCTTCCACTGTTTTCTCCATCGACCCCATGGGATTCCTTTGGATGAGTAGACAGAGCAGAAGGAGGTTCATCTCGGTTATTAGTTCCGAGTCCGTCGCCTTTGTTCTTATCACCGTCCTCCGAGTCCGAGAGCGGTTTGTCGACGACACCTCGGCTTTCTCGATCTGTGAAAGCAAAAACAAACTTACTTTATACATCTGAATGGAGCGATGTGCACGTTTTAAAGCACGAGTTTTAGAACATAGCGTTATAAATCAAAAATATTTTATGTATGTATTAGGAAAAAATAGTGTTTTCTTCACAGTAGACGACAAAATTAAACAAGAAAACCCTGTGCACAGGAATTTTTAAATTACAGAAGAAAAGAAGTACGTTGAAATTGCAGCTTGCTAACCTTGCACAGCGCAAAGCAAAAGTCAAGTCATAACTCAAATTACGTAAGACTTTTTTTTTCCAATTTGCTATCCGTGCCTTTCCCCAACCCTACAACAAGGTTGTGTTTCATATAGATGTTGATAATTCTCAGTACGGTAGTATTTTCTCGAATCCCCTCCCCTTACTCTTGCAAGATTTTCGTTTCGTAGAAAAACTTGAATAAATCAACGATAATTTACGACCTTTGCAATTTAATGACCTGTTCTCCCCTTTTAAAAATATTGCCACTAAAAAGGATCATTATCACATCAACTCAGAGTAAAAGTGATTTGATTAGGTATCGTTCAGTTTTGTTTTGTTTTGTTTTGTTTTTTACAAAATGAGCAAAATAAAATACATTTAGGTTCTAAGTATTTACTTATCTACAAGAGACACACAGCAAAGTACCGCACCACGTTTCGTCGTAAGAGATACGGTATCATCTTCTTAAGAACGTAGCAAACATTGTCTCGCGCAAGATCTCGCCAACACGCCAACCTCCCTCTCCGCCTTCCCTACCCTCCCATGAAAAGTTGCGATGAGATTTTCTCCGACCCTCGACCCTTCCCCTTTTCAATTACGTGATTTGCGTATGACCCTTTGACGACATATGCTTTCTTAGAGTTGACATAATTTTTATAAATTATATTAGTAATGAGTGTAAATGCGGACAAAACACTGCACTTATTTTAAACATAGTACTACATACCTGCGCTCCTTGCTTCGTAATCAAGCACACTGAACAGTTTCTTTTGCTTAAGATCTGATCCAGCAGCTTCCAGAGCACTTCTCTCGCGTATTTTCTTCTTTTCGTGTCCGCTTTTGCGTTGTTGAGGCTTCTTGTTTGGTTGCGGCATTGTTGTCGAGCATTAGTCTATCGTTGCATAATTTTGGGGATTTCCGGTATCTTAATTAAGGTACACGTAGGCTTAGTGTGTAACTGACAACTGATTTACAGGCCCTTTTCCCATACACACTCACATCAGATCAGTCAGTAGGTATTCCGCCCCAAAGTAATCCAGGGTAAGACTTCGCTTCACGTCAACAATCAGACGCACACTCGATTCGTACTGCACTTAATGGCAAACTTGTTTATAACGACTGCGGTACGCACTTCAAAAAGCTTTATCACACCTTAATTGCACTGTTAAGGCTCCTGGAACGGCAACAACAACAAAATCACAGCAGCGCGCAGGTTAAAACAATAAGGATGTCACCAACTCGTCAAGACACGCAGCCCAGCCTCGGCTCGAAAACCATGCGCGCACAGCGACTTTTCGTCAGCGAATTTTTGCGATTGTAGCGAAGCAGGCAGTGTGACGGCCTAAGCTGATAACATGGCTGTAGTACCGCCTGCTCCGCTACGATCGCATAAAGTCGCTGACGAAGTTTACGGAAACAAAAATCCATCGCTACAGAAAGATTGTGCAGATTCCAAGCTTAAATTTGATATATAATATCTCAGTACAGCACAAAAGGGAAATATTGAAAAGTTGCGAAATCAAAATAAATGGGTTCCTTCGCAAAATCAAACGTTCGGGCCTACTGTACAACTCTTAACGGCTTTCGGTCGGCGCGGTGCATGGAAAAACGATGTCGGAGCATATTTTAATCGCTCGGCGTTCGTTTTTGCGCAAACACGCGCAGACTTTGACAAGTTCAATGATATTCTATATATATTAAGGATTGTAAAGTTGTTCGTCGCACCTTGGTACTCGTTGGTGCAAGGTTTATATCTCGCCTTAAACTTGCGGATTTTCAAAGTTTTTTTTGTCTAGTTTTCGTACAGTTAAAACAATTATATTGAGTGCTATATCTATGTGTAATAGAACCATATTTTAGGAAAAATTATGACCTTTCCAAATATGTATATGGTTATACGGGTTTAGTAACGTTAACCCACGAAAAATTGAAAATACGCGAACCCTAGCCGTTAGCAGAGGTTTTTTCTTGTAGAAAAATAGTCGACTTTGAACGCTCATTCTGCCCTCAAATAATGACTTTGTTTCAAAATTTTTGTCATCACATGAAGCTTTGGACCTTTATGAAACAAATAATATCGATATTTATTTAAAATTAACACTTTCGCAAACACCCAATTTTTTCCCCCTCCAGACCACAGTGCACCGTCCTGGGAGACGATGCGACTACTCAGGCGGGTGTTTCCGGAAAATTAGCTTTTGCATTTTTTTGGAGAAGTGTTTGTTCTGTCTTAATAAAACAGAACAGGAAACAAAAGAGCCACTTGGAGCGGCGTAGGGGACATCCATTTTTTTAAATCAAACTGAGACGTTGGCCGTCTCCTCAGAAGCATCCAAACGCTGGCATCTCAATGTAACAGAATGCGTTTCAATATGGGAGGGCTTGGGTCTTAGTTTGAGACAACAGAAAGGGGCCCTGAGCTGAAAGGGGCCCTTAGCTAAAAAGGGCCCTTAGCTAAAAATGGCCCTTAGCTGAAAGGGGCCCTTAGATTAAAGGGGCCCTTAGCTGAAAGGGGCCCCTAGAAAGCCAAAAAGTTGTTTAAAAAATGAAAGGACCAAAATAAATTAAAACAACACTAATTCGATTAAAGACCTCGATCGATTCATTTTATTTTAATAGGGAGGTGGTGTGTTTTTTAGCTTCAACCAGTGGCCCATGGACTCTTTAAGTTGCGGCTATCATTACGGCCCACACAAAATCCCGAAAGGTAGTGCTGCGGCTCAATACAAATTTTCGGTAGGTCGGGGGCCCACTCGGGGATCCCCGAGTGCCCGCCCGGGCCAGTCCGCCACTGGCCTTCCATGTAATCACAGCCATGAATGAGACATCGGTGGAAAGCCTCATCTTACTCTAGCCTGTGCCAACAGACAAATACAAGTAATAATTAACAATTCAGCTATTACCTGAATAAATGAAAATGAAAATGAAAATCCACAGACTGCTTCCGTCGACCGACCAGGCCAGAGAATCTCAGTTGGCGTGTGCCCACATTTAGTGTAAGAGGTGGCTAAATTAGCCCAGGCATATTAAGTTTTAACCTAAAAAAAAAAAATGTAAAGCTGAAATTTGGCATAGATATTCCCTAGTACCCTAGTAACAAATCCTGAAAAGTCTCCATCTCTGCGTTGTCCGCGTCATAGTTTTTGGAGAGTTCAAAAGGGCTTAAATGGGGCCTAAGGGCCAAAAACAGCATTTTTGCTTCCTGCGTTCAAAATGTTGATCCAAAATCAGTTCTAATGAGCTTTGATAGTAATAATAGAAGGAATGCGTTAAATATGACGCTCTTATTGGTCGTAATTATTGCCATACATTTAAACAGATTAGTAATCAAACATTTTTAGCTCAACTTTTCTCACGAAAATTTAGCTAATTTGTCATTAGCCGGGACTTATCGTGTAAACAGGTGCTGATAGCGACTGAAGACCTGAAGTAAAAGTTGTAAAGCACACTTGTAGCTTTAAAACGATACATTGCCCATGTTCATCCGACAAACAGCAGAGATACAGTTACAAATATAAAAGTGGAAGTGTGGCAGTCGCTTTCCGAACGAACGCCCATTTACGGTGATGGGCTCCATCTATTCACCTTTGCTGATATCATTTTGTATCTTTGTGTTGTTGTTGTTGTTTGAGTCCTCAGTCTTTTGAATGGTTTGATGCAGTTCTCCATTCCTCCCTGTCCTGAGCTAATCGTTTCATCTCTACATAGCTACCACACCCTACATCCGAGGCAATCTTTTTAACATATTCTAACCTTAGTCTACCCCTACAGTTCTTGTCCTCAACACTTCCTTCCATAACTAAGCTTGCTATCCCTGGGTGTCTTAGTATGTGTCCTACCAACCTATCTCTTCTCTTCATTAGCAGTCGCCAGAAACATCTCTGCTCTCCCACTCGTCTTAATACCTCTTCGTTTTTAACTCTATCTACCCATCTGATCTTCATCATTCTCCTGTAACACCACATTTCAAACGCTTCAATTCTCCTCTTTTCTGCTGCACCAATAGTCCAAGTTTCACTTCCATAGAGTGCCACGCTCCAGACAAAGGCCTTCAAAAATGACTTCCTAATACCTAAATCTATATTCGATGTCAACAGATTCCTTTTCTGTAGAAATGCTTTCCTTGCCTGAACTAACCTACTTTTTATATCCTCTTTGCTTCGTCTATCACTGGTTATTTTGCTTCCTAGGTAACACAATTCTCTTACTTCCTTTAGCTTTTCATCTGCCAATTTGATGTCCATAGAGGTTTGTGATTTATTTCGGCTGCATTCCAATATTTTTGTTTTACATTTATTAATTTTCATCATGAATTGTTTCCTCAAGACGGAGTCCATACCATTCAAAAACTCATTCAAATCCTCAGGCGTGTCGGCCAAGATGACGATGTCATCGGCAAATCTCAGAGTTGAAATTATTTCTCCTTGAATCTTCACTCCCACTTTACATTTTTCTTTGATCAAGAGCTTTAAGGATGGTATTCCTTTGAATCCAGGTAAACTAGCAGAAACAGTTTGCATAGAACAAAACTAGTTTAATGCAGTTAACAGTTAAACGTGCATTCATAATATGCATAGTGCAAATAATAACAAAACAAAGCTTAAAAAGCTATCTTTGGACAAAGAACACTTGCAAAACAAAGCTTACATCGGACTCAATCATCGTCCTCATCGTCTGAGCCATCAAATGTGACGTTGCGACACGCTTTTCCACTGCAGTATCCACACATTAAGGAGCATTCTAAACTGGAAAGTACACACTCGCACAGGCTGCCACAAGAGATCTTGCAGTTGCAGGACAATAAATTGAGGAGATGATCTGGAGCAGCTGGAAGATGAGTTGTCACTGGTACTAAAGCTGAATGTTGGATTTTCCATCCCCATTGGGTCGAGTCCAAAGAAAATCCTAACCATTCCTGAACATGCAAATATATCCGCAGTGAATGTTTGCATGCCGCCGAAGTCGGCGGAAGTGAAGCCAGCTGTAATGATGCTGTGACCGGTTGTTTGGCAATTGTTTGGCTGTATTTCACTACCCGAAGTTCGTCGAGGCTTTTGCACTCCAATTTGGCACTATCGTAGAGACAAATGGCGAACTGATATGGCTGATATGGCCTTTTCATCTGGAGCTGTAGAGACGAATACCTTCATTTCCTCGCGTAAAGATGCGAAATCCTTCAATATTTTCCAGGCTTGCTGTTTGATGTACTCTACCCACAGCTTTCCTGTGCGAGATTTCCGGCTCAATGAAGAAAATGTGTCATGAAGCGACTCTTTGAGACGTTGAAGGCAAGGATATGATAGCAAGTCGTTGGCGTTGCCTTCTTGGAATGCGGTAAAAAGCGCCTGTATTTCGTCTTTGACATCCTTCAGCCCATCGTTCATGTTGAGTAACATTGTCCCGACAGCCTGTCAGAAAATGCGCTCTTTGGAACCTAGAACATGCACAGTTTCGCGTTATTGATACATTTGAAATTGAAGGCATAACGTAATCATTAACAGCGGGCTAATTGCAAGCCTACCTAGAATATGCGTGTCCAGACATCATGTGAGTCACTGACGATTTAGCGTATATTTCCGCCCAGAGCTCCTCCAAACCGCTTCCATTCACCACGTAGCCGATTTCCCCAAGAAACGACATCAGAAGGTGAAATCCGCCTAGACGAACAACCACGGTTTTGAGTTCCTCCGAAGTGTCCGATGCGACTATCTCTGCAACTTTCGCGTATAGGGGCTGGTCAAAGGTTACGAAACAAGTGCTTTCTTTCAGTTCCGCTCACTCTCTTGCGCCAAACTTCAACGCGGAATATACGGTATAGTTGATGGATAGCTCGGTTCCAAGTTAATGAACGTCAGGGCATCAACTGACGTTGTCTGGGAAGCTGGTTGAGCATGAGCAGACAGTGACGTCTTCATAAAGCCGTTCCACGAAGCGGGTAAATTAATACCAGACCACCGTCCAGATAACCACAAAGAATCCATCATCGACGCAATAGCCACAGAGTTTGGGGCTTCCACAGTTAACTCTTTAATCTTGACGTCCTTTGAACCAGGAGAAGAGGGTTTCCGATACCACGAAATGTTGAACTTTCCCATCGCCGCAATCACACCAGCATTAGGAACTTCTCGTGTACGTGGGAGTGGAGATATTTCACTGTCAGGTGCTGGACCTGTGCACTTGATGCTTCCCATGCAGTGAAATGTGTTTCGCCCGTCCAATACCCTTATGTTATAGTCAGCGTTGTCAAAGCAAAACTGCGTGAACGCTCCAGCATTCGGGATTGGACGTTCTTCACGAAGCGCTGAGACTTCGTACCTGTGTACTTCCGCCACATTTACTGAAAATCCAAGACTGTTTAGAAGCTGAATTAATCGTTTCGAGTATTTTTGGCCTGCTCCGACAGGCCGAGCGCTGTCACCTAGAAATGCGATCGGGTGCCTTTTCAACAGCGGTTATGCTTTGGGACCGTAACTCGGTAACCGTTTCTCGCATAGAAATGGATAATGTACCAATGTAAAGCTAAAAGTATGCTTTATAACTTTCATTCTGAGTCTTTAGTCAATATCAGCAGGTGTTTAAAAAAATAATGACCTGCTAATGACAAATTAACGAAATTTTCGTGTAAAAATTGTACTAAAAATGTTAAATTAGTCGTTTTTTCCCCTCATCAATAGCAATAATTAGGCCTGATAAATCCTTTATGCTACTGGTTCATTTTGATTAATTGCTAAAGCTCGCGAGAACTACATTTGGATCAATATTTTGAACGCAGGAAGCAAAAATGCTGTTTTTGGCACTTAGGCCCCATTTACGCCCTTTTGAACCCTCCAAAAACTATGACACAGACACCGCAGAGATGGGGACTTTTCAGGATTTGTTTCTACGGTACTAGGGAACATCTATGCCAAATTCCAGCTTTACATTATTTTTTTGAGGTTGGCCGTGTTTTTTGCATATAATGCCTGGGCTAAATACGCCTGCCTAAACAGCAGAATATGAACTGTGCGGGCTGCCGAAGCCTGTCGTCCTCCCCTGGCGCAATGATTAAATGAATGACAGATGAAATGAAATGCCAGTGGAGAGTGTTGCTGGAATGAACATCGTGACAGGGAAAACCGGAGTTCCTGGAGAAAAAGATGTCTGCCCCGCTTTGTCCATCACAAATCTCACATGGAGTGACCGGAATTTGAATGACGTACCCAGCGGTGAGAGGCCGGTGTGTTGCCGCCTAAGCCATGGAGGCTCGTATTGCATGAATAAATAATCGTTAAAAATTAGAATTGAACACCCAAGATGAAGCTGTTTGCATGAGCTGACTCAGATGGAGGAATAATGTGTTGAACATGGGGAAGAAAAGATTACATACAATAAGAGGTTAATGAGCTCACCTGTAGAGGGTAAGAGAAGCAGAGGTGACCTAGGAGACGATGGTTAGATTCAGTGTTGAACGATTTCAAAGTGAGATGCGTAGAAGCTGAGGAGGCCACTGTGGTAGCTGTTAACAGGAGATCATGAAGGCTACTTGTTCGCAAACAGAAGCTTGCAGACTAGACTAGATAAAACAGTCTCAATTAAATATGCATGTTAGCTTCCTCGGTGTGACAGGGGTAAAATGTCTGACTCATGATCCCAACATCGCGGTTGGATTCTCGGCCCCATGTGTCGAATTTTTGAAGAGCGAAATTACCCACGGCGGTAGTAAGATGTTGACTCATTAGAGACCTCCCTTAACATATTTGATGATCCAAGACAATTTTATTCAATATCTGTTGAGTAAGACGTGAAAATATGACTGAAGTCCGGATTCAAACCTCATTTGTCTGGGCAGAAACGTTTAGCTACTGACACCAATGTGGTCGCGCTCGAAACGCGATTTATTTTCAAGTCATAGATGGGGAGAGACTGTTGCGGTGCCTTCTGGAATAGCCTTGTGATTTCGGTGATCCCCAGACGATACACATAGAGCGCGCCACAACAGCGCCTCTGCATCTAGGAATTGAAAACGAATCTCAGTTGAGTAAGTGTAAGAGGAGGCTAAATACGCCTGCCTAAACAGCAGAATATTCGAGTTCGAATCACGACTGCAGTCTTACTCAACAGGTAGGACCATTCCAAGCAGATCTATGCCCTAGAACCATTTCTATTTTTCAAGATTATTCAAATTTTAGCCACTATTTCTCTGCCACATAGCAGTTAAAACAGAGATTACATCACCTAGACCAGAGTACTTCACACTGTGCAAAGTCGCACAGCTGCCACACCTGTGAATGTACAGTGCAGAGTCGTGATATGCGTGGTGCCTGGTTGGTCACGGTAGGAAACGGTGCGTGCGCATTATGGGAGAGATGTATCCCGCAATGCGACTCGTGTCTTTCATCTATACTAACATAATCAAGCTGAAGAGTTTGTGTGTTTGTGTGCTTATATGTTTAAGCGCGCTAATCTCTGGAACTACCAGTCGGATTCGAAGAATTCTATTTGTATATGATAGCATGATTCAAGAGGAATAGTTTAGGCCAGACCACTCCATTCCGCGCATTTAGGCCCTTTTGCACAAGTCTACACCGTTCCACCGATCTAATAACTTGACGGACATACTGTCACTAGGCAACAACGATTTACTCTGTATCATGATAGTCCGGTACAATATTTGTTAAAGGACACGGGAAAACTGACCGATTGACAATCAAGGATTGTATTGGACAGTAGTGTTCTCTACGCTATCGTATGCACAGTTAATATTTCATTTGCGGGGCTTGGACATCGTGGTCATGTTGCCCCGTGTACATGGGTGTGTGTGTAGGATTTATGTGTTAACCTGCGTTATTGTGATTGTTACACTAGCATGTTTAATCTCTTATATAAAACGAAGTGTCCTGACTGACTGACTGACTGACTGCTTGATTCACTGACTCACTGACTCATCATCGCCCAGCCAAAGCTATTAAAGTTAGAAACATGAAATGTTGGTGATATGTTCGTTGTAAGTCGAAAACGCCCACTAAGGAAGGGGTTTTGGATATTCAGGTTCTAAAAGGGGTGTTAAAGGGGTAGACCTGCATTTCATTGAAAAATAATATATCCCGATTGGTTTCATTGGGAGATGTGATACTCGGCATATACACTCATCATTAAAAATAAGAAGACGCATGTCCGAGGGTTTTTCGATGTGGTGTATATTATGAGGTGAAAGGGGTGTAAACTGGGCGTTGAAGGATTCCTAACAGAGCGTGTATCTCTTAAATGACATAAGCGAGGAGTTTGAAACTCAGCGGAAAAATCAGCTTAAAAATGAGTAAATAAGTGTTCGACCGTTTTTTCATAAATCCAATTTAAGGGGCCCATGGGGAGGGGTGAAATTCTGAAAAAAATAAAATGAAAGAAAATGTCCTGACTCACTCACTCATCATCGCCCAGCGAAAACCATTGAAGTTGAAAACATGACATTTTGGGAATATGTTCGCTGTATGTCGAAAACGTCCACTAAGGAAGGATTTTTGTTTATTCGGGTTCTAAAGAGGTGTTAAGGGGGGTAAACGTGCATTTCAATCAATAACATTATCTCTTGAGTTGTTTCATTTGGGGATGTGATATGGGGCATATAAACTAATAATTAAAAATAAACAGACATATGTCTAAGTATTTATCGATGTGGTGTATATTATGAGCTGAAAGGGGTGAACATTGGGGGTTGAAGGATTCTTAACGGAGCGTGTATCTCTTAAACGACTTAGGCGAGAAGTTTGAAATTGAGCGGGAAAAAATTCAGCTTAAAATATAAGTAATAGGTGTTCGACCGTTTTTTTTTTTTTCATAAATCCAATTTAAGGGGCCCATGGGGAGGGGTGAAATTCTGAAGAAAAAAAAACAGGAAAGAAAGTGTCCTAACTGATTGACTCACTCACTCACTCATCAAACTAAGGGGGAAAAACAGCTTAAAAATAAGTAAATAGGTGTTCGACCGTTTTTTACATAAATCCAATTTAAGGGGTCATGCGAGGGGTGAAATTCTGAAAAATGAATGAAAGAAAATTTCCTGACTTACTCACTTGCTCATCATCACACAGCCAAAATTATTGAGGTTAGAAACATGAGATTTTGGGGTTATGTTTGTTGTATGTCGAAAACGTCCACTAAGGAAGGATTTTTGGATATTCAGGTTCTAAAGGGATGTTAAGGGGGTAGACATGCATTTCATTGAATAACAATATCTCCCGATTGGTTTCATTGGGGGATGTGATACTCGGCATATAAACTCATCATTAAGAATAAGAAGACACGTGTCTGAGGGTTTTTCGATGTGGTGTATATTATGAGGTGGAAGGGGTGAAAAGTGGGGTTTGAAGGATTCCTAACGGTGTAAGTATCTCTTAAACGACATAGGCGAGGAGTTTGAAACTCAGAGGAAAACAATCAGCTTAAAATAAATAAATATATAGGTGTTCGACCATTTTTTCATAAATCCAATTTAAGGGGCCCATGGGGAGGGGTGACATTCTGGAAGAAAAACGTCCACTAAGGAAGGGATTTTGGGATATTCACTCTCATCGACCATCCAGAACTATTTAAGTTAGAAGAATGACATTTTGGGGATATGTTTGTTGTGTGTCGAAAACGTCTACTAAGGAGGGATTTTTGGATATTCAGGTTCTAAAGGGGTGTTTACGGGGTTAAACCTGCATTTAATTGAATAACAATATGACACGACTATGACGCCGGCGAAGCCGCGGGTACCTACTAGTTATCAATATTCGGGATCAGACCACTTCCCTTGCGATCTGTTAAAGGTCAGTGACCATATCATTACAACATGGCAAGTGTTAAAAAGGCCAACGACCTGGCCATGTTGAAACACTGGATCCCATGAGAACTCCGCAGTTGAGCAACATTGGGCGTGTTCGGAACATGGATGGTATACCGGTTCTTGGTACTGTGCGCTGTTGGTCAACATAAGGAGGAGCGGAAAGGCCCTAGCCACCCTACCGCACGTAAACACCGACTGAGGATAGCCTCTTCGGAGGCTCGGATCTGCCTTTGGGCAGATCGCTAAAAAGCGACAGAGTGGCGAAGTGCAACGACAATTTAAGAAAGAATGGGAGTTACAGAATTCTTTTACGTCTGATGAATTTCCTCGCCTTCATCACGAGGCCGCCAAACTTATGAGTAAGTTTGGTTCTACCTATGTATGTGAAAGTTTATTTCTATATAAAAACGTAACAAACCGAGGTTCTGAGCAGGCATTTCAGATGAAAATTTGAGAAGTTGTTTACGCTTGTCTGTAACACGTTCATTTGCGCCTAATTGTAACAAGATTGTTAACGCACACAAACAAGACGTATTATAAATGAGAACAGCAATTAACATTATGTGTATCAGCCAACATGTATGGTACTTGTATTTAATTGGTGTGTGAAATTAGTTGTACGCTTGCCATTGTAGAAACATTACGTATTTTGTCTTTCAGTAAAACTGTTATTGTGTGATATTTGGCACAGCGGAAATATGTTGTGTTTTTACTTTTTGCATAACAAGAGAGACATGTACATGAATGCCTATACATTTTGTGCGTGAAGCAGTCTAGAGTTAACTTGAGCGTACTTTTGAGAGGAAACTTTTTGTCGCTCTTTCCTAGGCCCTTCCTTCATATGACATTTGATTAATGCAAAATAATATTTCATGAACAATACGTTCGGTGTTCTTGCTACGTTGCCTGCAAAATACATTCGTCACCTTCTAATTGACCTTTACACGTTTCTTGAACGATGATACTCCCCCACCGCACGGATTGAAGAGGAAATAAAGACGTACAGTAAGAGAGGGGATGCACTCCTGTTATTCTGAGACACACACTGACTGCACCATGCGGCTCGAACTTGGATGTTGCTGACCTAGACAGTTCCACCTAAAGAGAGTAGGGAAGGCTAAGTTATTATTATTATTAATAATAATAATAATAATAATATGAAAACAAACGTCGAACTGTTGGAAACGGCCAATAGCAGCAGCTGAAGCCGTAAGCTGCTGAAGTTCTACAGGCACCTTCTACAAATAGACAACAAAACACTTAAAGAGAGTATCACCTTGGTTTAAAAGTTTTAAAACTGAATCTTCTGTAATTCCTTGTAGGGATGACTCTGTCTTGTATAGCCAACATGAAGCCAGTGGTCTCGGCAAATACCTAAATTGGCCATGTTGGAGCCATCTGTTTGATGCACACTTATCTGTAGATGGTAGGTCCAGCTGGTGTGCATGAACGCCGTGAAGCTCCCTTCCTACCTATTCTTCAACTTGTATTATTATTATTATTATTATTATTACTTACGCATCATTTGTATTCAAATTAAAGTCTTTTGGAGATATTTATTGTTATAATTACTATTCAAACTCAGATATTTTATCACGTTCTGTCTTCATGTATGAAGTAAATTTAGAAACACATGTCAAAAGAAATTGTGTACATTTCCTTATTTTCTCATGAGTATTGTACTTTGGAGTATATTATAGACATAGCCTGACTTCGAGAGTGAAAGAGTGACAAGAAGAATAACACATGCTCATGCCAACCCTCGAGTTTTGGATCAACGCTGCTCTTATAAGAAAGGCATTTGCATGTTTAGTATTCCTGAAGAAGACCTGTGTTTAAAGCAAGTATGCTGCTCATGTCCCTTCGCAAGGCAGAAATATTTCCCAATGGCATGCTGATGCACGACGATCGGGAATATTGATGTGGAAGACCCTAGCCATCTTAGATGTGAAAGGGTGGCACTGGGGTGAGCACCGGGTGATACCTTTTAACAACTACAACATTCAAAGCTTTAGGAATCCCAGTCATGGTATATAACTCTCTTGTATTTTCAATTTTAAAAATGTTACCAATGCTGCCTCATTATTCGGGAAATGCAGAAACCAGATGCTAAATATACAGATCCCTTATAAATGTATGAACTCCTACCCTTATTATTTCAGTTTCTGCAGGTCGGGGTTGAGTTGAGATTAATGCCTGTCAGATGGTCTCTACAGCCGTACGCTCTTCGTAACGCCAACCTCATCCGAGAAGTTAATGAGATGATGATGATGATGATGATAATTGTTGTTTTAAGGGACCTAACATCTAGGTTATTGGCCCCTAAGTTAATGAGAGATTAAATGAATGAATTTAAAAGAAACTGGGCAAAACATTGAATATAGCAATTGTATCATATTAGGAGGCAATATTCTGAGGTTTGCCTGGAGATGAAGATGAAAACCATGGAATATTACTCCAAGGATGACCGATGGTAGAGTGTTCTGAGACCCTGGCTTTATACCCTTGCATTTTAACGCACTTGGTTACACCAATCGGAACAAACAAATTCCATACTAAGAAACGATATAAAATAGGATGAGTCGATTGCGAGATTATCGCGTTCATACAGGCGTTTTCTCTTATATGAAGCACGATCTAGAAGATGGCGATATTCCTTGACTCAAAATGGCGTATTTTCAGATTCTTTATGTTCGACGATGTCGAAATGTAAACATTATATGTCAGAAAACTGTATCATAATGAGGCTCATTATAACACTATTTTTCATTATGAAACAGTTTCTCCCACCAATCAGAGCTCAAGAAACAGTTGTGTGACCAATTAGATAAGGATACCTTCGCGCTTGGGCTCAAAATCCAACATGTCTATAAATAAATAATGTCTATATAAATTACCGAAAGTGCACCGTCCATATGATCGCGTAAATTAACTGGCAAATATGAGACAAGAAATAGCACTGTACCTTAATATCCCCAAATCCAATTTCTACACAGCAGATTGCTTTCAAACGACGTCGGTGACAGTTTTACTGAATACTGGTGCACAATCTGCTCATATGGCATTGAAGCACACAGAGCGCATGCGTCGGTCGGTCAGAGTGCTTGGAAAACAGAGATATCCTACCCAGAGCTGCACTCCGATCACAAAATTCGAGTGACTGAATCTCAACTGATATTTATGAATATTTATGTTAAAACATAAAATAAAATTATAATTATCGTCGAACATAAACAGTCGTATGCAAATCGCCTATAATGGTATTTAAGACACTCGTATGGAAATTATAAAACTCACTTACGCTCGTTTTATACACATACTCGTGCCTTAATTATTGCTACTATAGGCTCGTTGCATAATGTACTATTATCGATCTTTCAAAGAAGTAAAAATTCAACGGGCGTATCACATAAATACGAGGGATATTGAATAGGAGTGTATTTAGTGATTTGCAAGAAGAGAGAATAGTAGAAACCTGTGCGTAATAAAAAGAAGTTAAGTCCCCTTTGTGTCTGGTTGACGAATAGGGAATGTGAATATTAAGGCTCCACATCTTCTTTGACTTCCGCCAAGGAATATTAAGGATAGTGTGGTTATCGCAGTGCCCCAACAAGTCTTTGACCCATGAAAGAATCCTTCGATGAAGGACAACCCTCCTTTTCTCCAGCTGACTAAATCGAGTAGGAGCCACCAATAATAATGTGTTCGATATTTCCTAAATCTCCGTCGCTGCTAGGAATTGATTTCAGAGTATTTTACCGACTATTATAATTGGATATAAACACGTGTTAATCCGACTGCAAAGCTATCAGCTAATTGTTAGTCAAATCTGGAAATTGCTATCATAAAGGCCTAGCCATCCCCAGTTATCAGGATTTGATGATGACGCCTTGGCAGTCGAAGCGCGTAATCCTTAATCACCCCATTATTAATAGTGATCATTAATACATGCATTTTTTCAGGAGTGTTGATTTACTTATTAACCCCGAGCGCTTGCACGTTGTAGTGCTTGCTACAAAACACTTGATTCGCTCCTCAGTTCACAACGGCCAGCACACACCCTGATCTTGGTGAATCTTGGTGAAATTAATATTAGCAATTAGGCCTATTTAAATCACAGATGAAAGGATCGAGTAAGTTGTGGCTCGATTGATAGTGCAAAACGTGTCCCAAGCCAACAAACGTCGTCGTTGCACATTTACTTGTCAAGATATTTCAGTTTTAGTAAAAGGTGAGTAGCGTAGCAGTCAGCATGGTTAGCTGTCGCCCCGGAGGTCCTGAGTTCGATTCCCGGTTCTGCCACGAAATTAAAAAAGTGGTATGAGGACAGGTACGGGGTCTACTCAGCCTTGGGTGGTCCAAATGAGTAGAAGGGGTTCGATTCCCACCTCAGCCATCCTCGAAGTGGTTTTCCGTGGTTTCCCACTTCGTCTTCTGGCAAATGCCGGGACGTTACCTAGTGTAAGGCCACGGCCGCTTCCTTCCGACTTCCTTGCCTATCCATCCCTTCCCTTCCCATCCCTCATGAGGCCCTGTTCGCTTTGCAGGTGAGGCCGCTTCGGCGAAGTGCCGATCACACCTCCCCAGTTGTATCCAATCCGACGAAGTGTTCTCAGCTCTAGGACACTGCCTGGAAAGGCGGTAGTGATGAGTTCCATCGCTGAGTCCATGGGAACCACCAACCTGGAGGGTAAATTGGCTAAAAAATTAAAAAATAAAAGGTGAACTGTAACTTTGGTGCAATTATATATTTGCAATTATTTTTAAACACACATCACGTAGACTATTCAAGTATATTGGTGCTCAATGGATAATGCGTCGTAACGTACATTATGTCTCAAACTAACAAACGTAGTTGTGAAATAATAACTTGTCAAAATATTACAGCGTTAATAAAAGATGAAATTCCTTCCCAATTATTCCAATATATAAGATTTCTTCGAATTATATTAATGTAGACCGGACCGTTGCCTAGTGACTAGCACTCCCGGCTCTGCCAAGAAATTTAATTCTGATCTGAGGGCAAAAACGGGGTTTGCTCAGCGTCGTGAGGCAAAAGTGATTCTCAGCCATCTTGGAGGAGGTCTTCCGTCGTTTCCCACTTCTACTCCAGGAGAATGCCAGGATGGTTCCTAACTTAAGGCCACGGCCACTTTCTTGTCAATCATCATTATGGGGTTGAAGTCTTTTTTAGCCTATTTTCAATTTTGAAACAAGTAGTTCCGTGAAGAACTATACAGCCTATTTTCATATATCCTACTTATGTTAATTGCCACTATCAACATACAAAATTTCAGTTTGATTGCTGTAATTGATTCGTAGATATTGAGAACCGACCAAATATTTCGGATGGTCGCCATGTTGGATTTTACATATGTAGGTCCTAGAGTTATGTACTGTTACATGCAGATTATTGTGTACGTGTAGTATTCAAACTTCAATCGCATAATTAGGACACAAGAAGTTACAAGGAGGTTTTAAAATTTCGCACAGCTGCCATCTTGAGGTTATGGAAACAATTGAAATAAATTAGATGCCAGTGGATTACCATTCGTATAAGGATTTACTGTACCTAGTTTCACTGCACTCGGATGGTTAAATTGCGAGAAACGTCCATGTGAATATTTATACTTCGCGTCGCCACCATGTTGGATTTGTGATCACCAGGTTATTTAAAGTCTTATAGGTGAACTTAAGTTCATAGCCCCTATGAACATTAAAACATTCAGTATGATTGCTATAATAGATTCGTAGATATTGAGAGCCGTCTAAATATTTCGGATGGTCGCCATGTTGGATTGTTAAATGTATAGGCCATAGAGTCATGTACTATTAAAGGAAAATTATTGCGTAGGTTCATTATTCAAGGTTCACTTCGATCGCATGACTAAATCACAATAAATAAACACTTAATTTTAAAATTCGCACACCCACCATCTTGAGGTTATGTAAACAACTGAACTAAATTAGATACCAGTGCATTACGATGTGTATAAATATTTCCTGTACCAGATTTCATTGCGTTTGGAACATTAAATCGCGAGAAAAGACTATTTAATATTGTCAAATTCGCTTGGCCGCCATGTTTGTTTTGTAGTTAACCGGTTTTTGAAAGTCTTATAGATGGACTTCCAGTAGTGCCCTTTATCTCCGTACAAAAATTCAGGGAGATACCGGTAATAGTTTCAGAGATATTGAATGCCGGTGAAATATTTCGCACATCCTCCATCTTGTGGTCATGTAAACAATTGAACGAAGTTAGATGTCGGTGCATTACAATTTATATAAACATATACTGTACCATGTTTCATTGCGTTTGGTTGGTTAAATCGCGAGAAATGTCTATTTAAAAGTCACAACTTCGCTTGGCCGCCATGTTGGTTTTGTAGTTACCAGGTTTTCAAAGGTCACATAAGTGAACTTATAGTAGTTCCCTTTATCACCACACAAAATGTCAGGGTAATGTTGCTAATAGTTTCGGAGATATTGAATGCTGGTGAAATATTTCGCACAGCCGCCATGTTGGATTGGTGAGTCGTAACAAAATTTGAAGGGCACGTTCGGGGTCGCCCGGAATAGTGCTATGACCTTACCGAGTTTCATTGAAATCGCTCTAGCCGTTTAGATTTTATTAGGGGGGGACACACACACACACACGAATCACACACACACGGACAAAAGGTGATCTCATAAGCCTATTTTTTTTCAAAATTGAAAATAGGCTAAAAATAGGCTTATGAGATCACCTTTTGTCCGTGTGTGTGTGCGATTTCAATAAAACTTCAATGAAACTCGGTAAGTTCATAGCACTATTCCGGGCGACCCCGACCGTGCCCTTCAAATTTTGTTACGTCTCACCAATCCAACATGGCGGCTGTGCGAAATATTTCACCAGCATTCAATATCTCCGAAACTATTCCCGATATCACCCTGGAATTTTTTACGGTGATAAAGGGAACTACCGGTACTGGAAGTTCTCATATGTGACTTTCGAAAAACTGGTAACTACAAAACCAACATGGCGGCCACGCGAATTTACGACTTTTAAATAGACGTTTCTCGCGATTTAACCAACCAAACGCAATAAAACTTGGAACAGTATATGTTTATACACATTGCAATGCACCGACATCTAACTTCGTTCAATTATTTACATAACCACAAGATGGCGGATGTGCGAAGTATTTCACCGGCATTTTATAACTCTGAAACTATAAGCGCTATCACCCTGAAATTTTGTACGGAGATAAAGGACACAACTGGAAGTTCATCTAACATCGGTTAACTACAAAACGAATATGGCGGCCAAGCGAATTTGAAAATTTTAAATAGAACTTTCTCGCTATTTAATGTTCCAAACGCAATGAAAACTGGCGCAGGAAATGTTTATACACATTGTAATGCACTGGTGTCTAATTTAGTTCAATTGTTTACATAACCTCAAGATGGCGGCTGTGCGAATTTTAAAATTATGTTGTTATTTCTTGTGTCGTAATCATGTGATCGAAGTGAAAGTTTGAATAATGAACCTACTCAATAATTTTCCGTTAATGGTATCTGACTCTATGGCTTATACTTTTAAAAATCCAACATGGCGACCATCCGAAATATTTAGACGGCTCTGAATATCTACGAATTGATTATAGCAATCAAACTGTATTCTTTTAATGTTCATAGGGGCTATGAACTTAAGTTCACCTTTAGGACTTTAAATAACCTGTGATCACAAATCCAACATGGCGGCGACGCGAAGTATAAATATTCACATAGACGTTTCTCGCAATTTAACCATCCGAGTGCAGTGAAACTTGGTACAGTAAATCCTTATACGAATGTTAATCCACTGGCATCTAATTTATTTCAATTGTTTCCATAACCACAAGATGGCAGCTGTGCGAAATTCTAAAATCTCCTTGTTACTTCTTGTGTCCTAATCATGCGATTGAAGTTTGAATGCCACACGTACACAATAATCTTCATGTAACAGTACATAACTCTAGGACATACATATATAAAACCCAACATGGCGACCATCCGAAATATTTAGTCGGTTCTCATTGTATGTTGATAGTGGCAGTTAACATAAGTAGGATATATGAAAATAGGCTGTATAGTTCTTCACGGAACTACTAGTTCAGTGTTGTCTTAGTAAACAAAAGTTTGGTGCTTTTCAGTCGGTCAACACGAATGTACCCAAAAGAGCTGGTTAATACCCCAATCCTAAAAAAAATTACATGAAATTAATAAATACACCATGATGACCTGTTTCGATCGTCAAGCGATCATTATCAGATCCATGTTTGAAAATACAGGTGAAAATATTTACAATATGTACAATTATTTAGTAGCAGTATTGGTAATGAAACTTGTCGATGTATGCTAATTGTAGTATATATGATGTTGGGTGAAATGCTAAAATGGTGATAGAAATCCGGAGTTTGTCTGTTTGGAGTGACTCTATGGTTGTAAAACGTCAACTATGGTTGTACTGTAATAGTACAGGCTACTACTTATCTAGATGGATGTCTTCCTCGCTGCGAGCTACGAGCAGTTTCAACCCTACTCTTACACCAGTTGCGGTCGACTGAATTGGAATATTATCTCCTGGACTGTTTTTTTTTCCTCCTCCAGCCCCGTATTCCTATGTGCTGTCTGAGGTCAGTGCATGTATATTTGTGGGATGTTGCCAAGTCTAGCTTGTCTTTGGGCGAATTCGTGTTGACTAACTATTATATACTCGTATTTAGCGTGTGGCTTTTAGTGCCGGGAGTGTCCGAGAACATGTTCGGCTCGCCAGAGTTTGTAGCTAATTCTATGTGGGCACCCATGGGTCGAGCTACAAGTACTGTCGCATGTGGATGAGATGAAATGAATGATGATGAATGAGCAATTTCAATTCCAAGTAGTTGCAAATTTGTCTACCAGACGTCACTGACACCAAGCGGCGAACGTTGGAACTTGATAGAGTGTTTCTAGCCAAATAACCTACAAATGTAGCTACACACTAGCAATTGTAGTGGTAGGTTCCTTTTCATGCCATAAATCTATGACATGGGAACGCCGCCTTACTTCCCCTCCGAAGGAAGGCATACTGAAGGATTTTAACGTTTTTAATAAATCCGACGACTTCGGCTGAGTTTGAACACGTGATCATCGGTATAGCAGTTCAGTATGCTACCGACAACGCCACCGAATCAGCTGACTGAAGAGTAACAAAAACAGTTAGTAGCGTATTGGTAACACTGGAAAATATGGCTTCAAAACTTTACATCCACGACTGAAGAGTTACAACTGATAGATAATAAATGATTATCACTATAAAATTCTCGTAATAAACATACAGTACAGTTACCGGCAGTTAGCTCTGCACTTGACCATCCCCCCCCCCCCCCTCCTGCATACTACTGCAGCGTGAAACAATTGCCACGCTAATCTTCACTGACTTAGAGTAGTAGGTTATTGTCCGGGGGAACATGCTACTGTCGTGCACGGCAATGTTCTCAGTCAGGGAAGTATTCGGCCAACTCCCCGCACCGCTCTACAACCCTCTCCTACCGCTGAGCTCTCATGGTCTAGAGCACGCAGCTAGTCGCGGAGATATGTAGCTTATATTCAAACTTGGCACTTAAACGAAAATTAATTATTGAAATGTTTGAACAAGGATAGTAAAAAAAACAAGAGTGTTATTTCTTTTTTTGTGTGTCGGTTTTACCCTCCAGGGTGGTTTTTCCCGCGGACTCAGCGAGGGATCCCACCATTTTTGCCTCTACGGGCAGTGTCCTGGAGCTGGAACATCTTGTGGTGGGGGATAAAACTGGGGAGTTGAGATCAGCACCTAGCCCGGGAGGCCTCACCTGCAAAGAGAACAGGGGCCTCATGAGGGAAGGGAAGGGAGGGGAGGATTTGGAGGGACAGGCAAGGAAGAGGGAAGTAGGCGGCCGTGGCCTTACGGTAGGTAGCATCCCAGCATTTGCCCGGTGATGAATTGGGAAACCACGGAAAACCTCTTCGAGGATGGCTGAGGTGGGAATTGAACTCCCTCTACTCATTTCGACCACCAGAGGCCGAGTAGACCCCGTTCTAGTCCTCCAACCCCTTCTCAAATGTCGTGGCAGAGCCAGGAATCGAATCCAGCACTTCCGGGGCGGCAGCTAATCACGCTGACCACTACACAACGCAGGCGACAGTGTTTATTTCCAAAATAAAAAAACGCTCTTTACGATATTAACACATCATTTTTTTATGAAGAAAAATTATTATTTTGAAAATTTTACAGTATAGTAAGTATGTATGTGTCGCAGTCAGATATTGAAATCCTCATGTCATGAAATTCCTAGCCACTTCGTGAAATGCTGGCATACGATGTTAAAAGGGATAGTTGCACTATCTGTCAAGTTTCTTCTTGAAGTGACGGATTGATTTAGGCAGATGGTGTAAGAAATGTATTTACAATATCAACCGAGGACCTTCATGAAGATTGGTTCGACTCTTCATAAAATGACACAATGGACTCGAAGGTTCACAAGAAGCTGCCCGTGTGAAGATATGGAAGACAGAAATCAAAGACCCAATATTATTCCTCTATCAGAAAAAATGGCATCTGATCACAACTTACCATATGGAATTTGGGAATCATTGAACCGGCCAAGGTCGGGGGTTTCACGCTGCAAGAACATTCTCAAGAAATGGAACATGCTCGTCAACAATGATGAGTTCTGCGACTGCAGCATGTTACAAGATCCAGAACACCTGCTGATCTGTCCCTTGACAGAGGATATATGTTCAAAAGACGATCTTATGGCGGCAAATACTAATGCTGTAACTTTATAGGGTTTGAAGCCAATTTTTCAGTGTTGTCTTAGTAAACAAAAGTTTCGTGCTTTTCAGTCGGTCAACACGAATGTACCCAAAAGATTTGGGTTACACCCTAATCCTGAAAAAGTACATGAGATTAATATAAGGTGCGTTCAAAAAGTAACGAGCTGGAGGCTGGAATGCGCAAACCAGTGACGATATCGCCTAATCGTGGCGTGTGTAACGAGGTGTGGCTCCGACCAGAGCGTGGAAGGTCAAAGCCCGTTACCAAAGGGCACGCGTGCACGTCACGTGGCGATATAAAAGCGAGCAGCAGCATGCAGCAATCGTCCAACCAAGACCAAGACAGTAGACCATTCGACATGCTTCCTGGTCTGGTTGATGACTGTGGGGCACCCATTGGGCAGACACACTTTCCGCAAGTGCAGTCGTTCCTTCATGATGGTGTGCACACTTCCGACGCTCAATCCGACCACAGCGGTTATGGCGTTCACTGTCATTCGGCGGTCTGGGTAAAGAGTGCATCAACCAGCTGGACGTTGTCATCGGTAATGCAGAGGGGGGGGGGGGAGGGGGGGGGGGTGCTCCAGACCAGGCATCATCGGCTAACGACACCCGTCCTTCCCTGAAGCGCTTGTGCCAGGCCTTGACCCTTGCAAGGGACATGCAGTTCGCCGTACACTTGCGACATTCGGCGATGAATGTTCATTCCCCCTACTCCTTTCACTGTCAGAAACCGAACAACACCGCTTTTCTCTTCGTTTGACGCCTCCATGTCACTGTTTGCAATGCCACTGGCAGCGTTGGACGATTGAAGCATGCTGCTGCTCGCTTTTTATCATCACGTGACGTGCACGTGTGCTCTCTAGCGACGGGCTGTGACCTTCAACGCTCTGGTCAGAACCACACCTCGTTACACACGCCACGATTAGCCGATGTCGTCACCGGTTTGCGCATTACAGCCTCCGGCTCGTTACTTTTTGAACGCACCTAATACATACGCTAGGATGACCAGTTTCGATCGTCAAGCGATCATCATCAGATCCATTACACTTAGGCTATAAAATCTATGTTTGAAAATACGGGTGAAAATATTTACAATATGTACAATTATTTAGTTGCGGTATTGGTAATACAACTCGTCGGTATTTGTTAGTTGTAATCTATGTGATGTTTTGGTGAAAGTGGTGATAGAACTCCGGAATTTGTCTGTTTGGAGTGACTGTGTGGTTGTTGTGAATGGTCAATTCTGATTGTACTGTATTGTACAGACTACTTATCTGGTTAGGGTTCTTGTGCAGTACAGGAGGGAGCAGTTCACTTCACTCGGGCACTGGTAACACGTGACTTGCGCCATCATACACAAACTATTCCAAGAAATAAATTAAAGCTTCTTTATTATGGTTAAAAATGAATTTACAAAAGCCATTAAAACAACAGATCTATATTTATGTCCATGGTGGCATCCATACCATAGGCTATATTGCGACTGTAAATTCTTGGAAAGCACACTTATCTCACGAGAACACCCGCTATCACTACTTCATGACGTGACGGGCTGGACTTCCAGCCAGTTAATGTTCTAAAAGTATTACACTATATCACGGCGAGATTTAGTCATTTCTTTGAACTACGCGTCAGGTGGTGCCTTATACAGGGTCATTATCTATGTGCGCCCCGTTAAACACGGCAAGCTAAGTCGGCTTTGACTGACGCAGATCGCGGGCACGTGTACACGGATCAGCCGGTCGTAGCAGGCACTTTTACAATTTTAACAAACATGTTTAATAATGTGTACTTACAGTGCTCATGGCCGATGCTGAAAATGTCCTCTCTCTCTTTTAACACTCACCTGACATCTTCTGATAAAAGAATGGACGACAGTCTGATCTAATTTTTGTTCTCTAAGAACACAACGTTGCAGGCGCGTGTATTCCATGGATGTAAGGTAAGCATTGCTTACCCAAGTAAAATAATGACGGGTACAATAATTATTTACTTTCGTGATAGTGATATTCCAGTCTCTGTGTCCTGTATTGTTTTCATGAACCCATTCACACTTCGTTGTTCTTGATGACAACTGCGATTTCCTTGCGGAGTCGCTTGCAGCAGCACAATAGCGTGACATGCCCTCTTTTGGTATTTCTTGGTACTGCAGGGTGAGTGAAAGCGAAGGCTAGGAAGCAATTCGTTAGGTTACATACCTTAGGCCGAAAACAAGGAGCGGTCAGTTTTCAAAGATAGTGTGTTTACTCGCTTATTATAGTTTGAAAAAACAGCTTTTTATATGCTGTGTTAAAACGTGTGATTGTTTTTCAGTGGTAGGCCGTCATTTTTATAGTTCAGCGATATAATGTTTTCTAATGCTATATAAGGGAGTAGGTTATGCAGTAGACGCTCTTGTTTACACTAGTAGGCGTGAGAAATCTGTAAAAATATGGCATCGGGAGTTGGGTCTAGAGATGACAGCGTGTGATGTGCGGTAAATTTGAGAACAAAATATTAATTTTATTAGGAAGTCGTCCAACTCCTCAATTGAGTAGGCCTATTAACACGAAAGTGAAGGCTTATATTCTGTATTTTAACTAAACGTATAACATTTATCATTGATTTAAATTGAGATAGATTTACTTTCTAAGTTCAAAACATCCCAAACTTCTACAACTGGGTCTTCAATGATTTTGCGAAGAAAACCATTGCTTACCCTAAGTAAAATTTCACAACACGCCACTGCAACGTTGTCTGTTAACCTTTTTATAATTTACGGAGCCTGTTTTCTTGAATCATTTAGCGAGCCTCCTATTTGTACTGGCATTAGGCAAAGGTCTTCCTGGAAACAAGATTCGAAATTTTCGTCTTTCTTCAGAACAAGACTTTCTCCTTTCATATACGAATTATGGATATACACACGTTCGCAGAATGTGAATTGGTGTCTAGGCGTGACCAACACTCACAGTAATCACAATACTCACTAAACGTGCAACACTAACGTCTAAGCTTTGCAGATACACGTCCATATGAATGACAAAACGCCTGTGAATTAACGATATGAGTCAGCGGAGCGTGTCAACCACCGGCTGAACCGTGTACGCGTGCCTGCGATCTGCACCAGTCATAGCCGGCTTAGCTTGCCGTGTTTTTCGGGGCGCACATATATAAAGACCTTGTATTATCACTTTTTACAACATAAGCCGGCTTTTCTAGAAGCGCCTAGGATTTTCATGAAAATACGGATTTCACTATCTGTCTACGACATAATTATGCAAGTCGCAAAGTTTGCTACATAACTAGCCTATACTCCGTCCAATTAATCTGCGAAGTGCCAGTGTGAAAATACGTAGCCTACGCACAGGAGTGACTTGAATGGCTGGGGCCTGTTCCACGAATGAACTTTGAAACTTTCCACTTTGCACTTTGCACTTTTCAGTTCAGATTTTGTTCCGCCATCACTTTTCAGAATTGTCTTGCAAAGTGAAAAGTGAAAGTTAGGAATCTTTTCACTTTTGAAGCCTGTTATGTTCCTCCATTGGTGCTGAAATGCAAAGTGTAAAGGAATGAAGTGGAAAGTTTTCAGAAATCTTTGCAAAGAGACGATTCCCTTTTCAGCTGTCAATGGACAAGTCTCTACACTAGTTTCTCGGCGCAAAATTTGGTTTAGTGTTATAAATATGTTACGACGAGATATTTTGTTATCATCCAGTGAGAATAGTGAAAAAGAATCCAACAAGAGGACGAACAAAGACAGTATGGATTTTCATAACCTCACTTCGACGGAATTTCGTGAGTGTTTTCGTATTACCCTAATACAAGCTGACTATATTCTTGAAATAATTGGTCATTAATTGAAACCTGCAACAAAAAGAAGTCGATCTCTTTCCGAAAAAGAACACATTTTTTATATGCTCATTGGTTAGTAAATGGTGCCCAGCACGGTATAGCAGCAATACATGGGACATAAGTTATATTTAGTTATTTTTGTTTTAAGGGGCAGAACTACGAGGTCATCTGCCCCCATGGGACATCAAAATTAACTATTTACAGAACTGTTATTAAAGTCCTTAAGTTCACCATGAAAAATAAAGCATTAAATCATGGATAATTATACAGTTTGTTCATGGAATAAACATGATCGGATCATTCCTACGCAAAGACTTTTCACTTTGCAAAGAAATTGAAAAGTAATACATAGATCATGGTGGAACAGAAAGACTTGGCACTTTGCAAGAATTGAAAAGTGCAAAGTGAAAAGTGAAAAGTAGCAAAGTTCATTCGTGGAACAGCTCCCCCCCCCCTGGTCCAATAAGTTGCGATGCCACTGGATAATTAGCGCAGGACGGTGGCGAGACCTTGGCTTCAACCAACTCTCGCAATGGCTCGGCTGCCACATTTCGCCCATCGCATTCTCTTTTCACTTCCTCCCTGTGACGTCATACCAGTAGCGGCTATTCAGGTGAAGAGAGTGAAGAGCCTCTTCACATACCATCTCTTAAATAAAATAAACATTATTTTTTCTTATTTAAATAAAAATGTTGTCATTGTCTTGGGCTACTTTTTCACTTAGTGTACTGTTATTTCTACACTCCGTCGCTAGATGGTGCGCAAGCAAGGTGCATGACGTCCTTGTAGCAGTTGTGCTCCCTGTCGCTAGATTGTACTGCCGTAACTTGGAAGGAAGCAGGAGACGAAGTGTCTTGTTTATGTCAGCTACATCGTCTCGTTGCCATGGTAACCTGACGTCAGTTGTGACGTCATTACCTGCCGTTAGACAGACGAGTGAAGATGTTCCTGTGTCGGCAAGGCAATATCGTCTAGTTCAGTTGATGAAAGTTTACATTGCAACAGGCTTCTTTTTCTTTTATATTGAGGCTTTTATTTACTTTCCCAATGAATAGTATGTATTTATAACGTTATCTACCCTGTTGTTGATGAAGGTTGATGGCTTTTAGTGTATAATGTTTGCAGTGAAAGACACTTACTAATTTTATTAGAAATTCCCTTCAGTAGGTGGAAAGATGAAGACAAAAAGGGATTTATTAATTAATTTATTAATTTGTGGGTGGCCAAAGAAATTAATAGAACTGTGCACTAAAGAAATAAAACCGGAAAGTCCTATAGCCTTCATCGCAAGGGATCTTGGTTCGAACAGTTCACATAGTTGTGCAGTAGTTATAGAACTGTTCTGTTGGCCTTGCTTACTATACAGGAACAGTAACAAATTTCCAAAACATTACGCGCGGGTTGGACAAACACAAAGACAGTGAGCAACATTTAAAGAACCAGTTACCACTTAGAACACGCACACAAGCACGATATCTGGCACTTTACGGGAAAATGCAAGACTAAGTGCACTTAAATGTAATGTGAATGTGACTTTAAATAGGCAGATCCTGGGACTTGTGATTAGAGTTGTTCTATACTTAAGTTTACAGGAACTCTCTTCTAGAGAGGAGGGCCGATAACCTAGATGTTAGGCCTCTTAAAGCAACAATTATCATCATCATCATCGTCTTCTAGAGGACATGACAAGACCTCTTTAAACCGTGTGCGCTTTAAGGAATTATTGAAGATACGGACATCTAAAAAGTCCTTAGAACCTCAAAATTATTAAAATAAAATTCAAAGGGTGTTCTCTGGAAATAACTGATGCAACATCAGAGTACATCAGAGATCATATTAAGGACCGACTTAATAATGTTAGAGCCTCCGTGGCTTAGGCGGCAGCACGCCGGCCTCTCACCGCTGGGTCCGTGGTTCGAATCCCGGTCACTCCATGTGAGATCTGTGCTGGACAAAACGGAGGCAGACAGGTTTTTCTCCGGGTACTCCGGTTTTCCCTGTCAAAAATTTAATTCCAGCAACACTCTCCACTATCATTTCATTTCATCTGTCATTCATTTCATCATTGCCCCAGAGGAGTGCGTCAGGCCTCGGCAGCCGGCACAGTTCATATCCTCGCTGCTAGATGGGGGGGGGCTTCATTCATTCCATTCATGACCCAATCGGAGACTAGAAGCAGGCTGTGAATTTTCATTTTTTCTTAATAATGTTCCGCGTTTTTCTATGCTAACGCATGGCTGTGATAAATTACAATTCTTAAATAAGTCTTATAGATTCCGACAAATTTGAGCTGTATAACAAACATAATCAACAATAGGCCTACCCCACATTTAAGAAATGAACTGTCACTCTTTTATGCTCATGAATCCTACAACGTAAAAATAGTCGGGAGAAATACATCAAGAACTCCGTGAATAGAAGAGACTTACAAACTTTTGCTTAAGGACACGACGTACTCTTGCATGATGAAAATATCGTTTTTTTGATTTTGGCGCCATAAAATTCTTCATTCTTTTCTGAATCCAAATATATATAGTTTGTGTTTTTTTTATGTCTACAACTACCTTAAATTCATTTTTTTTAAATTAGCGTCGCATGCTCTGAATAATTCACTTTTAACTTTGCCAGCTGTTTTCCGTTAATACTCATTTTCCATGTTTAGGTACCAATAACAAGGAAACCATTTAAGATAGAGGGCTAATTTTTTTACATTAACTTGCCTAATGGAGTACTTGAATATTAACCTATTTGCACTTCCAAAACATAGTAGGCATGGATTGGGAAGAGAAAAATTAATACATATTTTTGAATACATTTAAAAAGAAAGAGTTCGGATTCTTTTTTCTTGCATTCTGTCCCAATAAGAATGAAACAAAGTGGTTACCGGTACTCATCTGCCATGATCCATTCCAAGTGTGTGAACAGAATTTGAGAATATTTGATTGAAAAACAACTGAGAAATGTGTACCTGAAGCAAATTATACAACATTTTTTTGAAAATGTATCTGTCCAAATTTGTATTCATTTCACACATCCTATAAAAGCAAAGTAGCACTACATGGTCATAAACAGCTCAGAATATACCGCTTCTTATATGTGACAAGAATCATAGCTGTACTTTTAGCATAAATCCAGAAAATACTTAGTAAAGTGATGCCACAAAAATAGACTTTTTCATCGTGTAAGAGTACGTGGCGACTCAATTGGGTACTAGCAATACCTTCTACAAGTGCATCAGTACAACGCAGTTTCTCTTGTTTGAAAAGATCAATACTTTTGCATGTAACACAATATCTGACTCCAGAATTACATCATTGGCTATCTCCATAAATCGTGAATTGTAGTTGAAATTGATTGAAGACCTTCTATGAGGACATCATAGATAAGATTGCCAACCTTAGAGAACGGAGGATTCATTTAAGCTATACAAATAAGCGAGTTTGACTTTTTAGTGCGATAACTTATGTTTGGTTTGGTTTTAAGTACTAGGCTTTTAGTAGATATTTTAGCATTAAAATAGGAAAAGGATGTCAATATTCACAAACTCAAACATCATGCACTGATGAAATTAGGAGTTTGGCTCTTCACCTGATATTTGATCTACGAGCCGCCACTGCGTCATACGCAAACCTACTTCACAGATTTCCGTGGATGAGGTATACATTGGAATGCGATGTGTCGTGTCACACAGTGTATCAATGCCAGTGGTGGCAGAGAGAATGAGAAGTGGTGGGGACTATTCAAATCGAGCACCGACCAGACTCTTAACTTGCCACGGTGAGTGAGTGGTTATCGTGTCGGTCTACTATCCCCAAGCTAACAGGTTTGCTCCTGGCCGTGGTAAGTGATTTTTGAAACGCGGCAAAAATATGACACGATGTCATACGATGTTGGCATGTCAAAGCACCCATTTGAGTTCAGTAGGCCGTGTTTATAATGCCAAAATTAATCTTGGGATTTTCCGCCAACATAAAGTTCCGCATTTCTCTAATAGAAAGCGCTATAGTCTTTAACTTTCATACTGCTTCAAGGAACAACGAAATTCGACATGCAAGCTACCCTCTGGGTCTCAAATAACAAAGCTTGCACCCGGCACCCAAGGCCATACGATATTATTATTATTACCAGACTCTTGTGCCCTTGGTTGAAGAGTGTCTCCTGTGGAGATATGCCTAAAACTACCGGTATTCATGGTCAAGAACTAAGTCCGACAACTTTTGAATCCTTTCTGGAATACTTTTGGATAAAATGGGATGGTATCTGTCGAAAAAATTATCTTCATTCAATCCTGATACTAAAGAGAATTGAACTGACCTCTACTGACCCAAGCAATAAATTTTGAATGCAATTGTTTCGATATGTGATTGTGTATCTGTGAGGCTATAAATTCATCAGAAGCGTGATAAAGTAATGGCCGAGGCGTGTTATCGGAGGACAAGCTCATAGATAATCCGGATCGACATATTATCTCTGTATTGTGTGACAGCGCTTGGAAACAGACCAGCTGCCATAATAACAGATTCAGGGCATTCAAACAGGTCACTGGAAATTCCAATCCTAGACCACCATATTCTATTGTTGCGGTTGTTGATTTAGAAGAAAATGCACTGCAGGTGTCTGCTTCAAAGCGTTCACTCAGGACGCTGCTAAATTCAGTATTGTTGTTGCTTACTTTAGGGGCTGCGACATTGTGGTCATATAGCCCGGTGTATTTGAGTTTGTGTGGAATGTTTGTGAAATCCCGTGTTTTTGTGATGGCTATACTAGTGTGTGTGTTTGTAGATTATGTTATAGGATTGGAAAGGAGGCAGCCGTGGCCTTATGTTAGGAACTATCCCAGCATTTGCCTAGAGTGGAAGTGAGGAAACTACTGGAAACCTCTTCCAGGATGGCGGAGGGGGATATCGAACCCTCCTCTTCTTGGGTTTTCCTCACGAAGCTGAGTATACCACATTCCAGCCCTCATACCAGAATTAGAATGTCTTGGCAGAGCCGGGAATCGAACCCGAATATCTGGGGTGACAGCTAAGAACGCTAGCCGCTACAACAATAGGTGGTAAAAATCCAGTCCTAGTCTACCTTATTCTGTTTGCGGGAGGTTGTTGATATAGAGGGAAATATAGGAATAAGAAGAAGGTAGTCGTGGCCCTACTTTAGGAACCATCCCAGCATTTGCCTGGAGTAGAAGTGAGGTAAACCATATAAACCCCCTTCTAGGATGGATAAGGTGGGAGTCGAACCCTCCTCTTTTTAGTTTTACCCAACGAACCTTAGGTTGTTCTCCCAGTACACGGTAAAATCCAGTCCTAGCCTATCATATTCTGTTGGGAAGGGGTTGTTGATTTAGTTTTTCGAGGTGAAATGCCATGTCCCGTGGTTCGGATTCCACGTAAAACGGAGGTCCCGTGGCTCATGATCTCAAGATTAACGGTCACGTTAAACTACAAGCTTCCTTCCTTCCTTTTTGTTGATTTAGGGAAAACAATCACCTCTGATATCAGCTTCACAGTGTCGTCTACAATGTTCTGTTCATTAAGCAAAGTAGTTTATTTTGCGGGGAAAACATCGCACATATCGCACGTATCGTAATTCTTCATTGAAGACGAAAAGAAATAAGATAAGGCCCATCGTAGAATAAGGGTGTCGAAAAGAAACAAATAACTGTTTCAATGGTGTAGCATCAGGAGTTGTCCTCTTTAATGATAAAATAGATTCTGAGAATGATAATTTGCTATATTCGGTACTACTACATGCACATCTATATTTTAAAAATCAGACCTTTGTCTGCCTGTTTTTCTGGCTTGCTTCAGTCAAGGGCTTTGGATGGCTTCGGTCAACAACCCGTATACATAGGCCTACTGTGTGTATAGTAAGTTATTTCTCTTATAACCTATGTTCTTTTGGTGACTGGTAGCAAATATTTGCGTCCAGGATTGAGGAAGATGCCTCGGGACTTATTATATGGAGCAATTAATATTCTTCTTCTTCTTTTTCTTCTTCTTCTTTCGATTCGGCCATCTAAGGACCACGTCATTTCAACTGCTTCTTGCTGCATCGAGCTTTAACATCCTCCCAGTATTTTCCCATTAGTTCTCGATGCTGTTGTTTCCTTTCTGCAGTCCACTTCTTGCCAGTTGGAAGCTTTGGCTTTTCTTGGAAACATCGGTTTGCTGTTAGTTTTTGTTTAAGTGTGGCACGTTCCCAAATAGCGTTGCCTGTAATTCCCACTTCTTGTAAATCTTTGTCCACCTCAGTGAACCAAGCTCCCTTGGTTTTCTTTTTGAGGAAGTAGGTGAAAATTCTATTTGTCAGTCGTGCTGGGTTCATTCTTGTTATATGACAGTAAAAGGCAATTCTCCGTTTCCTCATGGCACCAGTTATTTTTTCCACGTGGGTGTAAAGTTCGTGGTTGTGCCGTCTCCTATATTCCCCATTTTCTTTTACCGGACCCAAGATTTTTCTTAGAATTTTTCTTTCTTTCACTTCCAGATTCTCTGTTAGTCCCTTGCGATGCATTGCAAGGCACTCTGCAGCATACAAAGCCTCTGGACGGATGACTGTTTGATAGTGTCTTAACTTGGCATTTGTTGATATGGATTTCTTGTTGTAAATGGCCTTTGTTAGATTATATGCCATTTCCATTTTCCTGATTCGTGACTCGAAAGCTGCCTTCTCGGAGAGATTGAGGTCTATCCACTCACCCATATATTTGAACGCCTTCGTTTGCTTGATTTTCCCCTGTCCTACATCCAGCTCTTTTGGTGCTAGCTTGATATTAGTGATGAATTCTGTTTTTTTTTTTCAAAGGAGATCTTAAGGCCCGTTTTTGCTGCTTGAATCTGGAGTTCATTAATTTGCACTGCGGCTGCATCGAAGGAATCTGAAAAAATTGCGAGGTCATCTGCGAATGCTATGCAGTCAACTACCAGGTTCTGTTTTTTTGTAGCCCAATCTGACTCCATTTTCAGACTTGTTAATGTGCATTACTTTTCGCCACTGTCGGATGACTTTTTCGAGCACACAGTTGAAGAGCAAAGGTGATAGTCCATCTCCCTGTCTTACACCAGTCTTGATTTCGAAGGGCTCTGAAATTTCTCCCCTGAATTTCACTTTGGACGCAGTGTTGGTTAAGGTTTTCTGAATAATTGCTCTTGTTTTGTTGTCCAGTCCCAGTTCTTTCAGTATTTCAAATAGGGTGGGTCAATCGATAGAGTCATACGCCTTTTTGAAGTCAATGAAGGTCACTACAAACTGTTTGTATCTAAGCTTCAAATATGAAAGAATAGATTTAAGGTTCAAAATCTGTTCGGCACGTGATCGTCCCTTTCGAAATCCCCCTTGATATTCCCCTAATTGTGGATCCAACTGTTCCTCTGCTCTAGTTGTAAGGGCTTTTAAAAGGATTCTGTATGTTATTACGAGGAGGGAGATGCCACGGTAATTGTTCACATTCGTTCTATCACCTATTTTGTGAAGAGGGTGAAGCAGAGCTGATGTTCAATCAATAGGGAGTTCCTCCTTTTCCCATATCTCACTAATTATTTCTGTTAGTTTATCGATAGCTACGTCGCCAGCATGCTTCCATAATTCGGCGATTATTGAAACCTCGCCTGGTGCCTTATTGTTTTTAAGTTACTGAATGATCTGCATAACTTCTTCTTTGGTTGGTGGTGTAGAGTCCGGGTTTGTACTTGGATTGTCTTCAAATGAGAATGAGGATCCTGGGCTTTCACAGGTAAGGAGAGTCTCAAAATAATTTGCCAGGATAGTGCAGTTGTCCTTGTCATTATAGGCAGTTTTTCCCTCAGGATCTTTGAAGTGTAGGCTAGGTGGAGTGTATTTAGTGAGATTCTGTCTGAAGGTTCTGTAGAAATCTTGAGTGTTGTTCTTCTTGAAGTCTTGTTGAATCTTTTCCAACTGACTTTTGTCGTATGCACGTTTTACCCCACGTATGGTATTTGCAGCATGTTTCCTCACTAACAGAAAACTCTCCCAGTTATCTGAATTCTTCTGAGAGTTCCATCTCTGCCATGATAGTTGTCTCTGCCTTATTGCTGTTCACATTCACTGGTCCACCCGAGATGTTTCCTTCTTTTTGTTAGCGGGATTATCTCTTTAGCTGTTCTCACCATGCCATCTCGTAGTTCTTCCCAATTCTGTGGATCCAAAGTTTCAAGATTCTCAGTAAACTGGTGATTCAAGTGTAGCATTATTATTATTATTATTATTATTATTATTATTATTTATATTATTATTATTATTATTATTATCACGTAAAACCACAAAGTTCCTTCCTTGCTTCCTTCAAACAAATCCTACAAACACGCTAATTTAAGTGTTAAACGACTACGATATAGCAAGCCCCTCAATGAATCATCAGCAACAACAACCAATTACAAGCAGCTAAACTTGGGTGTTATATCTGAGGTTCGGGGTCGATTCCCGCAAGGCCATGGTTTTCAATGCTAGTCTGAGGGCTGAAACATATTACTCTCATCCTCGTGAGACAAAAATGAGAAGATTTAGGTTAAAATCCCACGTCAACCACCCTAGAGGTGGTCCTCCGTGGTTTCTCACTTCCACTCTAGGAAAATATCGGGTTAGTTTCTAACTTAAGACTACGGTCGCCTCTTTCCCAATCCTAACCTCAATTACACATATTTCTACAGACACAACAATAACACATCATCAAACAAATCCTTGTGGGCGTGGTGGCGCAGTGGTCAAGCTGTTTTTCTCTCACCAAGATAGACCAGGAGCAAATTACCTCGTAGTTCCGCCCCTTAAAACAACAATTACTGACTAACTAAGATGGACCAGGTTCGATTCCCGGCATGTGAGATTTTGGAAGTGAAATGCCATGTTCTGTGGTTCGGATTCCAAGTATTAAAGGCCCCATGGCTTATGATCGCAAGATTATCGATCACGTAAAACTACAAGATTCCGTCTTTGCCTTCTTCAAACAAATACTACACACACGCAAATACAAGTGGTAAACGAATATGATACTGCAAGCCCCTCACTGAATCAACAACATTAACAACCAAACACAAACAGCTAAACTTGTCAAGTGCCGATAATCCCCTTTCCGCTTCCAGTTCTTACAAACTATTTTTCTATTCTATCGACCCCAATTGACATCGAATTGTCTGGTGAAGAACTAACGAAGTAGGCGATTTCTGCTACTTGGGAAGCAAAATAAAGCAGCAATGGGCGAAGTAAAGAGGATACATTAATAAGACAAGTTAAAGTATTATAAAGAAGTCACATTTATAAATATTTGCAAATAATTTTAAACTCCAATCCTAATAATCAGGATCTTATTGGTTGCTCAGTTTAGAGGTAGCGACAACGCAGTCATGTAGCCCCGTGTACCTTGGGTGTGTGTAGAATCTGTCTGATATCCGGTGTCAATTGTGGGGACTGCAGACAGTAATTTCAAGCGGTTCCTACTTTTGCTATCAAATGCTACCGTCCACAACACCTAGCTTGCGAACTTGGCTACTAGATGGCATCGCAGTCAGCACCTGGTGGCGAACGTTGGAACTAATAGCGTTATCAATTCTAACGTACAAATGTTGGCTTCACAAAAGTGTAGTTAGTGGAAGATTCTTTTCCATGCCATAAATCTATCACATGGGCCCACCTGCTTTACTTCCCCTCCGAAGGAAGGCATTCTGAGTGACTTACAACGCTCTTCAAAATTCCGATGACTTCGGCTGGTTTTGAATCCGCGACCTTGGGCATAAAGGCTCAGCATGCTACCAACTACGCCACCGAAGCCACCAAAATCAGGATCTGATGATGACCGCGTGACGGTCGAAATGCGTATTCCTAAATTGCACCCTTCTTGATCACATGATCAGTGAATAATACAGTATTAATGCATGTAATTTCCTTTTCAGAACAGTGTTATATATTGTACCCTTCAAACCTATAGTTTAACCCAGCTAATTCAGGTAGCATCCGAGGTCACCCATGAAAGAGGAAAGACAAATCAGTCTTTTCGTGATGATGAATATATTTCCCAAATCACATCCCCGGCATACGCGCACCGGGCTATTAGGTAGTGTACAACGAGAGATACCTGTGATAAACACAGCTTCTAACGTGCTGTAGGCTTATAGGATACGTTTCCTGTATCACGTTCATATGAGATGAACTAAGCCTGCAACGAATTTACTGAACTGGGGCAGCCATGTTTTGAATATATAATGAATACTGCAGCAATGTGTTCTTCTCACACCTTTCACCACGCCTGACGACAATCTCAATTATCCCTATATACAGTATATTATAATTACTGCGAACGTTTGTGAGTGTGTGTGTGCGTGTGTTAGTTTGTTACTTCTTCACACTAACACGGCTAGACGGATTTGGGTGACATTTTAAATGGAGATAGTTCATACCCTGGATAAACACATAGGCAGCCTTTCATCCAGAAATATATCATTATTCCAGTGGGACGGGCAACGTAACTGAAAAGTCACCATAAAAAGTTAACTGGGACAAAATATTGAAGTTATCGAATAAATACCGGACATCGCTTATTTTACGCCTCTCGATGCGAAAAACAATACTCGGTTCGTCCCTACGGGACACCGAAAACCACATTTTAAGGTCCTAAAATCAACAGTTTCAAAGATATTCCCAGAAAATTATCTTCGCTCTGATAAAGTGATGAACTAACGGAGAGTCGGCATCCATGGCAACAGTAGATCAAGACGTGACATTCATTCATTTTCCATCTATCCCTGTCAGAGGCAATGCCAATCCATTTATTATCACTTCACGATAAGAAAATTAGAAATCTAAAAGGTCAGCTTGAATATCCGTCGATGACATACGGCTATTCCAATTTCTATATTTGTAATTAGCCTACGTACCAATTGCCACATCAAAGACATGAATTCAATAAGCTTCACATTTCTAGCACTACCTAGCGGCAGTTCATTCAATCTCCATAAACATTCTCATTCCAAACATTTCAAATAATTTGTATGTACTTGCAAATACAATCAAGTAAACATCTTCATCATACAGGCAAAGAACAGGTACTTCTGCTATTAAAATACTGTTTATCTGAAAAAAAATATATATATACTAGCTGACCCGGCAGACGTTGTCCTGCCAATCAAAGAAAATGTTGTAACTTTGTTTCTTGAAGTGCTTTTGGATACACAATATTTTTTTTCAATTTCTGTTAACTGCCTCTAAACTATCGTGAATTGAATTAACTAATTTAGAAACATTCGTTGGAGCGTGCGCAACAACTCTCCAAAGTTTCATCGCAAACGGATAAATGGCATTTAACGCATACGGGATTTGGTTTAAATGATTCGTGCGCTGTCACTCATTTGTTGAAACTACTCGTGCTCTACCAACTGTGAAATGGATTTACTAAGTTAGAAAGCTTCACGTAAGTGTACACAACAACTCATCAAAGTTTCATCGCAATCGATGAATAGTATATTGTTTTAGATCCCTTATTTGGGGGTGGATCTAAAAGGAAGAGTTATTGTACTAATTTGTAAGGTTGTGCCTAAAAAGGGTAGCTGCCCTTGGCAGGGTAAGCTGACCAGTGTAGAGTGTTGTAGTGTGCTAGGAACTAGGGGGCGTTCCTGTAAATAATGTAGTAGTGTTTGAAGGGATGGGACCCAATGCAAGGGTCACTGTGCTGGTCGCTCAGCTGACTGCTTATTATGTAACTGACTCTGCTCGTATCAGCTAAGTGGCACGCGCTGCTCTCTGGCAGCCGGGCCGCCGCGAGGAACACAATGATATCTGAGCTAGCGCTATTAGACTACCGTCTGTCACGTCTTACCGTGACGGGAATAAGGAAGGGCGTTGGGATGTAAAGAGGCGTATAAACAGTAAGGCTAGTGTGATGTGTTGACCAAGTGTTTATTGGTCTGTAATTCTGAGTATGAATCCCTTGTAGGGAATGTAATTATGTTCACAATGTAGTACAAGTGGTGGGTTACAGGTTACAAAAGTAGGATGTCTGAACACGACTGACTGACTCACCTCTGATGACACCGGCGTAGCCTTCGGCCGTATCGTTGAAGCACTGATAATGGAGAGATCCTCTGACCTCATTAAGATGCCTTCTTATACTTTCCGGCGCTATGTTGTCAGCAATGTGTTGGCATTGCTGTCCCAGTTAATAGTATGTCGCTATGTGTAACCATTGTGCAAGGACTGAGCTGCTTTCTAGAGTGGCAAGCTGTCCCTGCTACGTTTTATGGATGTTGGCCCGGCTTTCCAAGGGTTGCCCGTTAGGAGATTTAGGCAGATGATGGGGGGATGGTCTCCAAGGGGTGCATACCCCTGGGAGGCTGTACAAGCGTCTTCCTTCATTTGTTCGCGTCCTCGCGAACGGGAACGGAACTGGAGGTTGGGATGTTGACGTAGTGGTTCTTGAAACCCCCTCGTATCTCCTGGTGGTGTCGTATCGAAGTGTGGGTGTGAGGTCAGCCCGTGTTCAGAGGGGAGGGTTATGGGATGTACAGATATATGTATACACTGATATTGACATTGTGAAAAAGGAAATTAACAAAACCAAAAAATTGACATTGCGAAAGATTTGACATCGAGAAAAAAATTGACATTGGAAAAAAAATTGACATTTGAGAAAAATTTGACATTAAAAGAAATTTGACATGTAAAAAAAAAACTGCCCTTGCTATTGCTGGCATATCGCTAGTTTCAAAAAAAAACATGGTTTTTGATGGTGATTCGTTACATAGTTGTGCAGGGAGGAAAAACCCAGCTAGACGAGGAATTGTGTCGTCTGGCTTTACCTTGGGGAAAAAGTGCTCCCTGCAAATAGAAAGATAGGAGAGAATAGAAAAAAAATGGGTGTTCCAGGGTATAATTTAAGGGATATAATCAAAGTGTATTTATTGGTTCGGGATGAAACGGAACACCCTGACAAATGGGGAAGTTAGAAGAAGGAAAAATGAAAGAAAACAAATCATAGACATCACGTACATTGGTGGTCTTGATAATGGTAACAGATATGACCCGATAATAATAATAATAGCAATCCTTACAGTTGTAAAATTCCTGACAAGTTATAATTGAACATAGTAAACATGTAATGAAGATGAACATAGAAAAAAATAATGGTTGCCATGTTGGTACCCTGTACGTATAAGTATTCTTGCCACTCTTGTGGACCCTTGCAATTGTATGACATGGCGAGAAAATACAAAATAATTTACACTTTATAATTATCACTATCATATACATATATATAAACTTATAGAGCTCTGTTACCTGGCCAGTTACTGCATACCTCTTATACTTGGCGCGCACCGTACTATTATGCCTCGCCGACCGTTCTCTAATCGGCCGTTCCTGGTGAGGTTTAGTGGCTAGTCCACTATCCTCTCCCTGTACCTATCACATAACCTCGTGGTTTTCCGTCGTGGGTCGGAATCCCACCTTAGGGTCGAAGGTCCGGCACTTACAAACCTTGTGTCGCCCTTTGAGCCTGAAGTAACGCTTCATTTGCGTATTCTGAAATGTGTTTGCGTTCAGCGATGGTCATCATCCCACGTATGCTGTCCACCGCTGACCGCTGGCGTTGTCACCTTTAAGGGTGCAACCAAAATTGATAAGGAGTGTATTTGTGTATGACATGTATGTGTATTTTGGTAATATGTTTACCACGGACATATTCACGTTCTTGGTTACCTGTAAATCAAAACAAAACAAAAATGCATCCATATAAAGATGTTTATCTCTTCGTATCTCCGTGGTCTTCCTGTGTGGGTAAAAGTGGGTTAATTATGAATATTACAGTGCAATACATTATGATTCATTACAGGTATATATATAACCTTCTTCGGTAGCGCTTAGTTTGGAAACTAAGTGTAGCGCCACCGAAGTCTAACTTAACCTAGGTTAGCCTATTTTAACCTAGTTTATCCTAAGTATGGTCGGGCTTACCTCGGTAACGGATTTTTAGTCACCGAGTGCCGAGATATTCTATTGTGATCTATATATATAAAAAAATTGCCTTAAATGTAGGTTTATGTTACCTTACAACGAATTATCATGCCTTATCATGAATTGTCGGACTTACCCTGATGCCGGGTTTCTGGGCTATCAGGCGCCGAACGGCGTTATCTTACACTACTTATTTTACTTATTGATAAAATTACTTAACTGTAAAACTATTCTGTATTTACATGCCGAGTGGACCTTATTCTAAAGCCGAAATGTGCTGTGCTATTATTAGCAACAGCTGTTAGTAAATTTGCTTACATCTAAGTGACCTTAACATGGCACTATGACTCAAATACTAAAACTTAGATGGAGGCTGGCCGTTTGATTTCTCTCGCGGTGGTTCCCTTGTAGCACATTGCCGGGACCGGAACCCGACAATGTCTCGTAGTCCCCTCCGTTTTAATACTATTGTCGACATCTATTCTAGGCCTTAATACTAGTACTAACCTAGTCACAGGCGGCTTACGGTGCCACTAAGCAAACCGTTTCGCCTGCTGTACCTTCCATTTCTTTTGATCGTTTCCATTGCGTGTGTAGTCGTAGGTGGGCCGCCCACGTAACCCTTATGAGGCGCTCGCAATGCCCCTCTCTTAATGCCCTTTGGCTGCCCGATGCGTCGCCATTTAAGTGGGCATTGGACATTGTGGTCCAATGGCATAATATTTTCTTCGCCTTTGTCGGCAATCGTGGTTTGCTTTTCGCAATAATCTTCGCCTGTATCGGCAATCGTGGTTTGCTTTTCGCAGTAATCTTCGCCTGTATCGGCAATCGTGGTATGCTTTTCGCATTAGTAATCTTCTCCAACGCACAGGAGTTTGGCTTCCCGCTATGGAAGCCGTGCCTACTTAAATTTAAACTTAACTAGAAGTCTAGTCATAATGGGGTCGTCTCTAGGGATAGTTCCCGAGGCCGGCGCTGAGTGAGCTATTTCTCCCGCCATCCTCAGAAAGTCACCCTGCAGGTCTCGGCTTCGATGACCGTGACACATAGTGGGTGTAACCTTCTCCGACAAGGGGGATGGGCTAATATGCACCCCTAGATCTCGATGTTTGCCCGTGTCAGGTCCCGAATGCTTTGACCTTACGTAGTTCGTCTGTTTGGTCTAGTCGTCAGTTAAGTGAGGTCGCTGCGCTGTCGAGCCAACGGGGGTAAGGGTCCACATCGCCTTCCCCAGCTCTCAAAGTGTGGTTCTCCTGACCTTCGGCTTACACCGTTGTCATCAATCAGATCGTATCAGATTCCTTTGTAAAAAAAAATGTAGCGTAACCTGTGTAAATGGTTTAATCTCTGTGTAAAATGTAAAATATTTCCAGTGTTGCGGGGTTGTAGATCTTCTAAGTACATAGGCTACTTCTGGTCTACCATTGCTACGTCAGCTTTCCAGCAATAATGCTTTCTTTACCTTAATGGAGGTGTTAGTAGGGTCTGTAATGTCAGGTACCCTGTTATTAGGATCTGGGGGTAGTTATTTGTTGAGTGGGCTTAAAGTATGGTAGGAAGGGGCTGCGCACCTTTGGGTTCCACGTTAGTGGTGGCCTGGAACCGGTGATGCCACTGGGATGCTTCTATAGTGAGTGGAGTGGGGAGGTAATTCCGGGGATTGCAAAGATACGAAAATTTCATGCAGGTTTGATATCAAAATCCCTGGTAAATGGATGGGATACTCATGCATGTGTCTGGATATGAAGTGTCTGCCTTCATGTACGGATAGGTGTAGGGTGGGGCATAATACCAATATGTTCCTTTCATGCGGGAGTGTTTAAGTACTAAAGAATGGTTAATATATATCTATGGCCTCCTCTCTCATTTGGAGAGGCGCATTATGCTTCTTTAATGTTTGCTGACCCACCCCTAATACTCAGGTGGTAGCATCGTGGCGCAAGGCGTAGCATGCCTGCTCTTTAGACGCATGAAGTCCATCAACCCCTTGAGTGTACCTTGTAATGTAGTGTAGCTGTTTTTGGTCGTATACATGTGTCTGCGTTGGTTTATGTTGGGCGTGAGAGGGTTATTGGAAGGGAATTGGGTATTAACCATGGTAGCCTGCTGTAGTATGTCGGTAATCCCTCTGGGATTATCCACCTATGGTTTGTCATCCTCCCTTGGTCCATGTTGGCTTTCTATCCGCGCCTTGGGATAGTAGAGCTTCATGACCTAATCTGGTCTGCCATTTGTAAATGTGGCCAGTGGTCGTAGTGCGACTGGTCATGTGCTAGTCATCTGTAATGCCTCCTATGCCTTACGATCGATAAAAGAAGTTATTAGGGGGGGATCTTGTCTGTGTTTGCTCCTAATCGTTGAGTGCATGTGCGTGTGTGTGACTATGTTCCGCTACACCACGCGGACGGTTGGTCTGTTGCAGGCTAAGTCGTAATATGTATCGCCTGTGTGGGCAGAAGGCGCCCGTGGCTTGCCAACGTCCTTGCGAACGTGCCCTTATAGGCCCAAGATAAGTTCCGCTGTGTCACGTCTTGTCCATTGCCAAATGTTTTTGCAGTGTGGAAAAAAAATGTATGGTGTTATAATTGTTATGTGTTTGTAATTTCACGGTCACTGGCGGTACGCAATAATGTCTTGTCACCGCAGTATTGCAGTGTGAATAGTCTGCAAGTCAGCAGTTGGTATGTGTTTTTCTGCACGTATGCAAGTGTGGTCATTGTTTTAGATTCCTAGCGGACTAATGTAGCAATTCATCCTAGTTAGGTAATGACGTTGTGTGGCCATTGTTCCCTAAGACTTGTGTCTTGCGAAATTTTCCTACCTGTGTCTGGGAGATGTATTCTCTATGTCTGGTGTAATTCGAGATTTTATGTCTGGCTTTTGGTGGGAGGAAATGTAGTATTCCCTGTTCATGCATTTGTATGGGCCAATTTCGGTGTGGTTGGGAGCCTGGATAACTGCTTTCCCTTGGTCTAATTTTTACTGGGACTCAGACCCGTGACCTTATGTCATTCTCTGTGTTCTATGTCTGTGTTGTGTTTCAGGGCTTGGGGCTTCCCCCTTGTGGTGTTTGCTTGTGTTTCGTGTACCAAAAATACCATTGGATAGTTAGTTTTTGGTACGAGTGTGGTGTGTGGTCATGGGTTCGAATCCGGTTGTCTGTAAAGACTTGGTGTGACCCTCTCTTTGCCGGATATATTATGGCACATGTACTGTGTATCTGCTATGCGCAAACGAAAGTACTCAATGCTGTGAGGAGTTTGCGTATTTTTTAACTCTCCTCGTAGTGTAATGTTGGGAGTTATGGGGTCCTTAGATCGGCCGTGAATGATGTGTTGGTTTCTGTCCGGTAGGATTTGGCTCGGCTTGTCTGTGTCGAGCAGTCTTGCTCATTGAGGAGTATGTTACTGCTGATACGACGGTGTTGAATTACGATGTTGTGTGCTTTCATTTGTTTCATGTTCAGCCCACGTCCTAGTTTTCTGCACGTGTGTGTGTGTGAACTTGATTGCTGTCTGTAGTGATTGCTAGCAGTGCCTCTCTCATTGTAGAAAAAAAAAACTTGTGGTTTAATATGACCGTTGATCTGTAGCTCATGCGCCACGGGACTCCCGTTTTACGTGGAATCCAAACCACAGGCCGTGGCCTTTCACTTCGAAAGTCTCACATGCATTGGCCGTATTGGAAAAGAACCTCTTACCAACTACATGTGTGTCCCCACTTGTGTGTTACTGTAACGTGGTTCAAGTATATTCGTATCTGTTGTACCAAATGTCGTTATACACTAGTGTGTCTGGTCCGCTAGTCGCGTGTTTAGTGACTAGATGCCGGAGGCGATTTTGTTGTTTTTCATTTATGACCCGCTGTTAGTGGGACTGTCCCAAACTGTCTTAGCTTTCCCATTTTTCTATTCTAGAACTGGATGGCTACCCAACCTTATATTCTTGGTATTCAGAAGGTTGCGGGTTTGGAGACCGTCTTTTACCCAGAGTAATTGTTTCTGGCACTATTCAGGTTGTGTCTCCGGGACAGTTCTGGTGAGTGTTAGGATCGTATCCCGGTTCGGTCAGTGAGGTCTGAAGGCTATTTCTTGGCTTTCTTCCCACGTCTGCCAGCGGGACCGTTTCCTTTTCTCTTAGTAGTGTGCCTTCCTGTACGTGTAGGTGTGTGAGCTTTACGTGTATGATATGCCTTTATCCGGCGGGCGTGAATAGTGTCCTTTATGAGTTTTCTCCCATGGCGCACGCTCACTATATAATTTAGGTCAGATACCTTCCTGCAGACTTTGAAGGGACCTGCCCATCGTGGCAGGAGGAATTCGGACACGTTCTTCTTACGGGCAGAATTGGAGACCATGACCAATTGCCCGGGTGTGTATTCCACGGTCTTTCTATTCCGATCGTACCGCTCTTTTTGCTTTTTCTGGGCCTCGGCTATGTTTTTTCTAGCGTCCATGCGGGCTATCTGCAAATGCTCTAGCCGAGCCGCATTGTCTGTGTGGGCGTCCTGTGGGATACATATATTGTCTATGGGACTCCTGGGTGTGTATCCGTGCAGTAGGAAGTGTGGAGAGTGTTTCGTAGCCGTAGATACAGAGGTATTATAACTAAAAGTAATGCTTTGCAGGTATTCATCCCAGTCTGTTCCTGCGTCCTCTGTAAATTTAGCCAGCGCTATTCCAAGTATTTTGTTCATACTCTCCGTGAGTCCGTTGGTTTGCGGGGAAAAACTCGTGGTAGTGTATGCCTTAATCCTGAGTATCTCCAGAAACTGTTGGAGCACTCTCGAGGTGAAAATAGTACCTCTGTCGGATAATAAGGTTTGGAATAGGCCATATCGTGTAATTATATCAAATAGAAATTCGGCTATGCTGTTCGTGTCTGCTTTGGGAACAGCCTTTGTAATCATGTATCGTGTGAGATACTCGGTGGCCACCAGGATATATTTATTACCTTTCTGACTTGTTGTAATGGGGCCTTTCACATCTATCCCGACTCTGTGAAATAACTCTCCCACGGGAATTGGGTTGAGTAGTCCATGAGGCTTGCCAGGTCTTGTTTTGAATCGTTGACAGGTGTGACATGTCTTTACAAAGGTATCTATGTCGGCCTTCATGTTCACCCAATAGTACTTGTCACGGATTCTAAGGTATGTTTTATGCGTACCTAAGTGTGCCCCTGCCAGTGGGCTATTGTGGTGTCCGATCATGATATTTTCTCTCAATGATTCCGGAACCGCTATAGGTGCGCTATCGTGCATGGCTGTGGGCTTAAATTTCAGTACCCCGTCTTTGTCTAGGAAAAATCGCCTAGACATCCGTGCTGTCTTGGAGTCCACTTTATCCAAGTCTTCTAGTGCCAATAGAATCTGTTTCAAGTGCGGATCACTTTCTTGCTCCTGTTTGATGTCAACCACCGTCAGGGCAAAGGTGGGCATATCGTCCCAGTCGTGGTCCTTACTGTCATCCGGGGGCTCGGCTACTGGCAGCCTAGACAACCCATCTGCGTCTAGGTGTGTAGCGCCTTTCTTGTGTTTGACCACGAAGTCATATTCATACAGGCGGAATATAAACCTGTTGAGCCGCGAATTTGGGTTTTTAAATTTGTCCCATAAAAGCAAGCTCGCGTGGTCAGTCACTACCGTGAACTTGATACCATAGAGGTATACTCTAAAATAGTTCACTCCCCACGAAAATGCCAGCATTTCCCGCTCTGTGGCAGAGTATCTAGTCTCAACGGCCGTTAGCTTCCTGCTAGCGTAGGCGACGGGCCGTTTGCGCCCTTCGGCGTCTTCCTGCAATAGGGCTGCTCCCAACCCATACAGGCTGGCATCCACGTGTAAAAATGTGGGCCTATCACTGTGGAAGTGTTGCAGTAATGGAGGTGAGGTCAATAGTTGCTTCAGTGTGTTGAAGGCATCTATGTGTTCCTGCTTGATGCTGAAGGGCGTTCTTTCACGTGTGAGTTCAGTTAGGGGATGGGCGATGTGTGCAAACCTATAGATATGCTTGCGATAGTACGAAGCCAAGCCAATAAAACTGCGCAATTGTTTCAAATTTGTGGGCATTGGGATGCCCGTTATTGCGTCAGTCTTAGCTGGGTCGGGAATAATGCCCTCCCTGTTGACAATATGGCCCAATATGTTAATTTGCTGTCTGGCAAATTGACATTTCGCAGGTTTAAGCCTTAGTTTAGCTTCTCTGATCCTTGCGAAAGCCTCCTCCAAATGTACGATGTGTTCGTCAAAAGTGTTGGAGAAGACCGTTATGTCATCCACGTACACTAATACGGAACGCCATTTAAGCCCTGAAAATGTCTTATCCACTAGCTTTTGGAAGGTTTGGCTGGCGTTACGGAGACCCATCGGTAAACGGGTGTAGGTAAATAGTCCGTTCTCTGTAACGAACGCCAGCTTGTGCCTATCTGGTTCATAGACGGGGATTGAATAGAATCCACTATAGCAATCCATCGAACTGAACCAGCTAGCTCCACCAAGGGCGTCCAAATAGGTGTCTGCCCTTGGTAGTGGATAACTATAATTTTCGACTAATTTATTGAGCCTCCTGTAGTCAGTACAAAACCTGTGCGATCCGTCCTTCTTTTTGGTCAGCAGAACTGGAGAGGAATAGTTAGAAATAACTGGAACAATGACCCCTGCCTCGAGCATCTCTGAGATCTGGGCATCGATGGCATGTCTCTCCTTCTGGCTCACTCTGAAGGGAGGCTGGTGTACTGGTCGGTCACTAGTGAGTGTGACATGGTGTTCAATGAGGTCTGTCACAGCGAGATCCTTCATTGAGTGGGCAAAAATATCTCTGTTGGTCTCCAGGAGCTCCGTGAGCCTTTTATTTTGCTCCGGAGTCAGGTCCTGCCTGTGGTTCTGGTTGGCCGCCTTATCCGTGTGTGTGTTTGTGTATTGGCTGATAGTGTGCAGTGTAGGGGCCTGATGCTCGTGATTTTCTCGCTCCGCTCGAATCCCATCTCTGTTCCTGGTGTATACCATGGGATGTGTGGTGAGCCTCTGGTCGTGCTTTAAAAGCATCTGACCACTAGCGAAATTTATGCTAGCCTCATATCTAGCGAGAAAATCCATGCCAATTATGGCTGACGCAGAAAGGTGTTCGATAACGAACATGGGGTGCGTTGTGGCAAAATGGTCTATCCTAATATGTATGTTTGCCACCCCCATGTTTTCTAGCGTCTGAGCATTGGCCGCTACCAGCCGAATGTCTCCCGTGACACCTTGTATTTGCGCCTCGGCAATGTGTCGTCTATTAACACAACTTACGGCTGCCCCAGTATCAATTAGGGCCTGCACTCTGTGGCCATTTATGGTGGCGTGTATCGTGAGGGCCGATACCTGAAATCCACTGCCCTGCACCGATGTGTTGTGTAAGATGTATGTTGTTGTTATTGTTGTTGCCGGAGTGACATTTGTGCTGGGAAGGCACGGAGCTGTCCGCTTATCGTACCTGGCACGCTTCGCCTCTCGGCTTACTTCCTGTCCTGAATACTTTGCCCCGGTCAGCAAAGTGCGTTTGCCAAGTACATTGCCATCTCCTTTAACCGGTCTTGCTGTGAGACTAGGAGTCTGCTGGCGAACGTTTAATGTATTAATCGTTCCCAGCCTTTGTGTAGTTGTGTTGTTGTTGGTTTCTTCCTCTCGGGAAGGTGTGTCTGCAAATGTGACCCTGAGCTTGCCCTTGTTACCCCGACTTTTGTTCCAGGCGGTCGCGAGTTCGACTCCTGTTGCTGGCTTCCCCATGCCGAGCGAGCTCGCGTCATGCGCCTGTGTGTGGTCAATTCCCCCCCTGTGTTGTGGTGAAGGGGGTAGGGTTTTCTGTTTGGAGGGTGTGGGCGTGTTCTCGGGCTGTTTGCTTCTGATTGTGAGGGGTGTGTAATGTCCCGCCTTAGGGTTTCCTGTAAAAAGTACGTGTAGGTCCCTATTGAATCCCGCAGTTGAGAATAGCGGAGGCGAGTGCACATCCGTGTATACATGGATGTTGGCTTTGAGCACCTTGCCGAGAGCGGTTACCTCTACGGCACTGCCATAGGTGCCGTCCTTACCCATGTATTTTCGGTAATCCGCCCCGGTCTGGAATGGGTTTTCCCGCTCGTCCGACACAAAGTCCCGGTACTCTTTCCAGTTGGCCAAGATATGTTTGACCGTTTTCTGTCTGTAGTCCCCATGATAGTCCTCGGTATTCCGGATTAGGAAGCTCATGGCCCTAAACAGACAGTTGCCGTCTCCTTGCACGGGGTGTGCCTGGAAACGGTCCGGGGGCGGATCGTCAGCCTTAGCTTTAGCTGGCTGCTTCTTCGCCTTACTCTTGCGAGTTTGCTTGGGGGAGGGGCCTTTCTTGTGTTGTGTTGGGGAAGGAACCTCAGCCGCTTCATTAGCTGGCCGAACCTCCCCATCTAGGCGTTTTTTGAAAATGTGGGTGTACGCCTGCCTGTAATGTATGTGCGCCCCCCCTCGGGGTGGCTGCGCCAGCTCCCCGCTTGCGGTGTGTGTCTAGGCGTAGGGAGTATTGCCCCCCTGTCTGTCCTGTGGGGTGTTTCATCCCTGAACTCCCTCGGGTATTCGTCGGGGAGGGGGTAGTGTTCCGGGCCCTTCGTGTGTTTTCTTCCCTGTCTATTATTGCCCGGGGGTTTGTTTTCCTGTTTCCTCCAGGGTGGGGTGTATGTCTGATGCTGGGGGAGCGGGTTTTCCCGTCGGTTCCCCTTTTCCCTATATTGGGTAGCTGCATACTCCTGTCTGGTTGGGGGTGGGTTTTCTTGCCTGTCCCTATTTCCCCTGTATTGTGGGGGTGTATAGCTTTGACTGTGTGGGGGCGGGTTCTCCCGATATTCCCCATTTCCCCTGTACTGCGGGGCTGCATAGCCCTGTCTACGTGGGGGCGGGTTTTCCCGGTACTCCCTGTCTGCCCTGTATTGTGGGGCAGCGTAGGACTGTCTATTTGGTGGCGGGCTGTTTCGTCGGGGGATGTCGTGGTCGTACTCCTCAGGGTAGTACTCCCGTGTGTACGGAGATGGTGAACGCCTTGAGGGGTATGTCGGCTCTGTGTCCGTGTATGCTATCGGTGAGTACCGAGGAGGGTAGTGTGGCCTATCCTGTGGGGGAGGTGTTGTTGGCCGCTGTGGAGGGTAGTAATTTTCTTCCCTCCCGTAGCGTCTCCTCTCTGTGTACCCCCTGTCCCTCTCAGTATGATAGTGTTCTCGTTTGTCTGCTTGCTCATCCCTTGGCGGTCTCCCGCCCGCTTGGATGGCAGCTATGGTCAGTTTCTCCATCCTGTCCACTAATTCGTCTATTTTGTCATTAGTGTCGTCTTTCCGAGTTTTGAAGTGCAGATCCACGGCTTTTTCCGTAGCCTTTTCCGTGATCTTTCTCCCCTCCTCTATGGTCTTTATGTTATTCAACATATGTTGGACCGTGGGGTTGTTCATGATGCATAGCTTTTCTACTATGGCTGGTCTGAGGCCCTGCATTAACAGCTTGACTTTCTGTTTATTTGTCATTGCTGCATTGTACTTTTCGCACATTATCAATTTAACATTGATGTATGCCTGGGCGCTCTCTTTGGGTCCCTGTGACCTCTGTCTAATCTGGTCATAGAGATCGTCATCGTCTGGTATAAGCTGGAACTCATCCTTCAACATTACCGCGGTTTCCTCCCATGTGGCAGCCTCTAGTGCGTCCTCATGGAGCTCATACCATGTCATGGCCGCCTTTGTGAGATAGGCAGGAAGGAGCCGTTTCCTAACTTCCTCGCTCCAACCATTGATCCGGGCCGTTCTATTGAAGGCCTTGAGGTATTCCTCGGGATCCTGGCCTTCCCCCGTGAACTTTGTGGGGTGGATCATGGGGTATTCAGTGTGTCTATTCATCTCGCTTTCAGCTGTGTCTCGTTGGCTGTGTAGTGCTTCGGGTCTGCTTGTGCCGTTCACCCCGCTGTCGTGTGCCGAGGTGTTTGGGCTGTTTAGAGGGGAATTAGCCTCGCTTCCCGTGTACGACACCTGTGTTACGTTACCAGGTGGCTCGTCACCTGATATGTCTGTGCTGATGGATGGTGTATTGTCGTACTGTGTGGATTCGACTATGTGTACGGTTCTGTCTAAATCCTGTTTTACTGTTTCCAAAATAGTGTGGATGTCAAGAACCGCTTCTGTCGTGTGATTATTGGCTTTAATAGTGTCTGTCTCTAATAGCTCTGAAATGCGCTCGAGCAGGTTACTGGCTTTCTGCTCTGTGATCTGCAGTTGCTGCAACAATAGGGGATGGAGTGTTGGCAGGCAATCTACTTCACTAGCGCTGGATACTGGTGACTCTTGTGTGTGTTCACTGGCCTGGGACCGTGTAAAATGTATAACTTGTGCTGCAGCGGCAGGGTGTTGAGCACGGATCTTTGCTGTTTGGAATTCAAGGTCCCTGAGAAGTTGTACTGCAGTCTGGTCAGTTATTAAGTCACCGTTCTTAATCTTTAGCTTCGGCAGGAGTGGAGTCGTACTAGCCGACAAATGGTGTGCAAAGTCTCTTAATGTAGTTCTAAATGTGGACATTTAATTTAAAAAAATGTGTGACGCAATATGAGGTTAAAAAAAATTTTTCACTATTTGCTTGGCTGCGTGCGGTTAGGACCGTCTTAACCGCAGGGATACGTTGTTTGTACCCCTAGGGCGTTGTTCTAAAACAACGTCACGGTACTCTGCGCCTCCACCAGTGTTTTAGATCCCTTATTTGGGGGTGGATCTAAAAGGAAGAGTTATTGTACTAATTTGTAAGGTTGTGCCTAAAAAGGGTAGCTGCCCTTGGCAGGGTAAGCTGACCAGTGTAGAGTGTTGTAGTGTGCTAGGAACTAGGGGGCGTTCCTGTAAATAATGTAGTAGTGTTTGAAGGGATGGGACCCAATGCAAGGGTCACTGTGCTGGTCGCTCAGCTGACTGCTTATTATGTAACTGACTCTGCTCGTATCAGCTAAGTGGCACGCGCTGCTCTCTGGCAGCCGGGCCGCCGCGAGGATCACAATGATATCTGAGCTAGCGCTATTAGACTACCGTCTGTCACGTCTTACCGTGACGGGAATAAGGAAGGGCGTTGGGATGTAAAGAGGCGTATAAACAGTAAGGCTAGTGTGATGTGTTGACCAAGTGTTTATTGGTCTGTAATTCTGAGTATGAATCCCTTGTAGGGAATGTAATTATGTTCACAATGTAGTACAAGTGGTGGGTTACAGGTTACAAAAGTAGGATGTCTGAACACGACTGACTGACTCACCTCTGATGACACCGGCGTAGCCTTCGGCCGTATCGTTGAAGCACTGATAATGGAGAGATCCTCTGACCTCATTAAGATGCCTTCTTATACTTTCCGGCGCTATGTTGTCAGCAATGTGTTGGCATTGCTGTCCCAGTTAATAGTATGTCGCTATGTGTAACCATTGTGCAAGGACTGAGCTGCTTTCTAGAGTGGCAAGCTGTCCCTGCTACGTTTTATGGATGTTGGCCCGGCTTTCCAAGGGTTGCCCGTTAGGAGATTTAGGCAGATGATGGGGGGATGGTCTCCAAGGGGTGCATACCCCTGGGAGGCTGTACAATATGAACGCATACAGGATTTTTTTGGAACGCTTCGCGCGTCGTCACTCATTTGTTACATCTACTCGTGCGCCTCCAATATTGTAAAATGGATTTACCAAGTTGAACACCTTCCCTGGCGTGCACACAACAACTCATCAAAGTTTCATCGGAATCGGATGAATGACATATGAACGCATACGTGTTTTTCTTTAGACGATTCGCGTGTCGTCACTCATTTGTTGAATCTACTCATGCGCTACCTATTGTAAAATAGATTTACTAAGCCTGAAACCTTCTCTGGCGTGTACTCAATGATTCACCAAGGTTTGATCGCAATCGGATGAATGATATATGACCGCATACGGGATATTGTGGAAACGATTCGCGTACCGTCGCTCATTTGTTGAATCCACTCGTGCGCTTCTTATTAAAAACTGGATTTACAAAGACAGAAACATTTCCTTGAGTGTACACAACAATTCACCGAAGTTTCATCGCAATCGGATAAATGGTATATGGACGCATACGGTACTTTGTTGAAATGATTCGCGTGCCGTCACACATTTGTTGAATCTACTCGTGCGCTACCTATTGTAAAATGGATTTATTAAGCCAGAAACCTTCCGTAGAGTGTACACAACATCTCACCCAAGTTTCATCGTAATCGGATGAATGGTATTTGAACGCATACGAGACCTTATTGAAACGCTTCGCGCGTCGTCGCTCATTTGTTGAATCTACTCGTGCGAAACCTCCTGTGAAATGGATTTACTAAGTTAGAAACCCGCACGTAAGTGTACACAACATCTCACCCATGTTTCATCGCTATCGGACGAATGGTATTTGAACGCATACGGGACTTGGTTGAAACGCTTCGCACGTCGCCGCTCATTTGTTGAATCTACTCGTGCGCAACCTCCTGTGAAATGGATTACTAAGTTAGAAGCCTTCACTTAAATGTACACAACAACTCATCAAAGTTTCATCTCAATCTATGAATGGAATATAAACTTATAGGGGATTTTGTTGAAACGCTTCATGCGTCGTCACTCATTTGTTGAATCTAGTCATGCGCTACCTAATGTGAAATTGATTCACTAAGCCAGAAGCCTTCCCTGGAGTGTACACAACATCTCACCCAAGTTTCATCGCTATCGGACGAATGGTATTTGAACGCGTACGGGACCTATTTGAAACGCTTCGAGCATCGTCGCTCATTTGTTGAATCTATTCGTGCGCTGTCTATTGTAAAATGGATTTACTAAGCCAAACACCTTCCCTGGAGCTCACTCAACCTATCACCCAAGTTTCATGGCAATCGGACGAATGGTATAAGAACGCATACGGGACTTTGAAACGCTCTAACGTGCAGAGACAAACAGTAGAATTCGACATCACTGCCACCTTTGGTATAAAACACAACTTTTCGCCACGGGCGGAGTGTATGTAATGGCGGTAGTTGCACAGGTTGCGACAAGGTGGCTCTAACGTGCAGAGACAAACCGTCCAAAGACATCATCTTTCACGAAGGCCAAGGCTAGTGGTTTCCATGACTACTGTTTTTGACTGTATATTGTGGTTCAAAAATTGTGTGTAAATTGTGGTTCAAAAATTGTGTTCATTCCACCTACCGGGTCAGATTGTGAATCTAAACCATACATGGACCCACCCTAATATACATACCAAATTCCATCAAAATCGGTTCAGTCGTTTAGGAGGAGTTCAGTGCTGTTCTGAATTGGCTTGGTGTTTAATCTGCAGAAGCTTTCGGTACAGGTTACACGGTAACATGGAATGTTTACTTTTGACAATGCATCTGCACCATGTGAGCGGGCAACCTCTTTCAAAAATATCGAAGAGCACAATAATCAGGAATTTTCAATATTTAGAGAGGCATGTGAGGCAAAAAGGTTGTTGGAGAATTACAATCCCTGGGATGTAACACTGGAAGAGGATGCACAATGTACATCAGCGGCCAAGGAGAGAGATATTTTAGCTATAGGTATATTAATAGAGACATGACGTTCAACTCATCAATAATTGAGGGAAAAGTACACACTGAACAGCTTAAGGAAAAATACTGTAACGTGCCACCCCTTGTGGCACTTACTGGATTACGGTGGGTAGAAGCACAAAACAATGGTCCTTTTAAAGAAATAGTAATTTTATTGCAGGTCTTAGCAAGTTACAGTACACCGCACAATAAACAGATACAAGCAATTAGTATCTCGCTCTAGCTCCTCTCTGTCTGGGAACACTTCCCTTTCACTCTCTCGAGCAGCTGTTCATTCACTAATTAGGCTGACCTGTGTCTAGCCAGTCTGTCACTCACCGAAATACCTGTACACTCCCTTGTGTACGCAAACTACCGTTAGGCTACTTACGACTCTGCTACACACTGCTCCGCTGTCCGCTGGCTAGGGAACAGCCCACGGCGTTTCGCAATTCACCACAGCACTTCACTGCATGCAATAGCTTCACTTGGGTTTCGCAAGTCACGTCACCACACTACTGTCGCTCAGGTAAAAACACGCAATAGCTCAAAAACACTGTCCCTCCCTCGCTGATGAGGCCGCTTATATAGCAGGCTGGTGACTCAATGAATGCTTCTAGAATCGTCCAGGATTCACGGCTTCTCGAGATTTCCATCACTAGCTGAGTCACGAATATTCTGGACCATCCCTTTGTCCTCGCAGCACGTTGCGTAAGGCGCAGGTAACACACAGAGGCAGAGATAGCCCGGGGCAGCTGTGACTCACGCGGCGAGGCGACGAAACAAACTCACAGCCGTAACAATACTTTTAATTTCCCATATTCCAATTATTCCAATCTGGCATTCCAGTGCGAAAGAGTGCAGTTCCCTCTTCAAACAGTGCTCGCAATTGCTATTTACATAGCGCAATGACGCACAGCAGCAGGTGTACATTTAGACAAAACCAGTTTTTCTCAAGGGCAACTGTATGTGGCGTGCTCTCGAGTATCCAGACAACAACATTGTTTTGTCTCAGCAGAAGATGGCAAAACCAGAAACGTAATTTCAAATGTTTCCACATAAGGTAACAAGGTACCCTGTAGACTTTCTCAACTCTATGGAATTCCCACTTTTCCGCTCATATCAATATACAGTATGTATCAGAATTTCCCGAATCAAAATGGACCCACCTGTAGCCGCGATTGCTGTAATAGAATAGGCCAATTATCAGCAATAATGCGTCGTCCCCATTGTCTTCATCGCGAGCGAAGCCATGGGTACCTGCTAGTATATTTTATATATCATATTACCTTATCTTACCCATCGGCCCTACAGCTCTTGTAGAGCCCAGGCCTTCTCAATTACACCAGTCCACGCTTTGCGGTCAGAGGCGAGCCGTCTCCACCCACGAAATCGTAGTTGTTTTTGATCATCATCTACCTTGTCCAGCCATATTTCCCGTGGTCGACCTTGTCGTGTCCTCCTTACTGGTGTCGATGAAATATCTGGCTAGCCGCCCACTTCTCCTCCATCCTTTCTAGGTGCCCTGCCCATCGTGGTCTTCCTCTTCTCACTTCTACTGTTAGTGGAGGTTCCTCATACAGGCTATACCAGGTGATTCAGCCGCCCCTAATTCTATTATATTATGCAGTCCAACTAGCGTCGCTGTCAGGAAGGTCGATATTTCTCCGCTTCATCCCGTATGGGGCTAATGCAGTGCAAGCATATCCCGCAAACGATACTGAACACTATTGTTTTGCCCTCGATGTGATACAGACTAATACGAGTATTTTCGAATTACCGCACGCTACTAATTTCTCTATAACAGACGAAACTCAAGGAATATCGCCCTTGTAACCTAAGTTTCTGATCACCCCTCGTATGAATAACTATTTCAAGGATGGTTCTCAAGGAGATTCGAACATCTTCCACTTTTTCTTATGGTGTACCATAATAGGTTTTATGTTCGACCCTCACTATTATGTGTCAGAAAACTGTATCATAATGATGGTCATTATAACATGTTTTTCATTATGATACAGTTTCTCCAGGCAATCAGAGCTCGTTCATTGACCAATTAGGTAACGATACCTTCGCGCACGCGCTCAAAATCCAACATGTCGGACATAAACACAACATCGAACTATAATAAATTACCGACATGGAATACGCATCGTCCATATGTTTGCGTAAATAAACAGGCGAATATGAGACAAGAAATAGCGATGTACCTTAATATCACGAACACTAATTTCTACACAGCGCATTGTCTTCAAACGACTCCGGTGACAATATTACTGCGGGGCGGCAGATGTGAACATATGGCCTGCATATGGCATTGCAAGCACACAGAGTGCATGCGTCGGTCGTTCAGAGATCTTGAAAGACAGAGATATCATACTCCGATCACAAAATTCAAGTGGCTGACTCTCAACAGATATTTATGAATATTTATGTTAAAACATATAATAAAGTTATAATTATCGTCGAACATAAACAGTCGTATGCAACTCGCCTATAATGGTAATTAAGACACTCGTATGGAAATGATAAAACTCGCGTACGCTCGTTTTATAAAAATACTCGTGTCTTAATTATAGCCATTACAGCTCGCGTCAGCGTATTTGCTCATCCATCTCCAGCCTTTACGCGCTACCTGCAAGTTGAGTAACGCTGCAGTACTCTAGATTGCATCCGTCAGACAAACCCTTTCACCGCCATCACACCCTCGAGCTACCCCGTTGCTCTGAACACCTGGGAGCTCTCCCTAGAGCTACGTCTACGCCCCTAGACAGCTCAGTTTCATGCCACCCGCTCTACACGAATCCAAACACCCCCTAACACCCTAATATCACACCCCCTCAAACACAACATTGTATAGGGCACACCAGAACCCATACAGTATTACTGTCGCTATTACTCGTTACTGACAGTAATATTGACCATGTGGTCTCCAAATGACTGAGTGTATTATACTCTGTTTAATATTGAGTATTTATTGATTCAGAAAATCTGATCGATAATACTGAACATGTAAGCTCTGCATTTGGCGGATGTTGGCAAATAATGGTTAGTAAATATGTCAACATCTTTTAAGAGAGAGAGAAACTCGAAATGCTTAGCTGTCCTTAGCAAATGATAGCCTTAAGAATGCAGCCTACCAATTGAACCGGTTGAATTATGAACAATTTACAATATATCGTAAAGAAAATGAAAAAGAAGATAAGTATGCCCATTTAACTGAGGACGACACCTATTGGGAATCTTGGTTCAGAAGCAATATCAAGGTTATTTTTGAACGATTGACAATTAAGAATATTTCGAGACAGTAATAATGCAATGTTGAACAATTTATACGATGTCTTCTGAAAATAGGTTGTTAATTGTAAATTTCGAAACTACCCTTATAACTCTGAAACATAATCCACATTCATCCCAGTTTACAAGTTTATAATTTTCTTGTATGTAACCTATGAGAGGTTAATTTCAAATCGACGTCCTTGGCAGCGAGTGATAACCGGAGAGCGACTTGATTTGAGGAAAAGTTTGGAAAAATCAGATGAACGCAATACACTCCAGTACATGTGTCGGATGACCACGTAAAGCTCCTTGCCGAGGCAACAAATTGGTACTTATTTCTTACATCTAAAAATAAATTGTTGTTTCATTTAGATGACTGCACAATGAGTTCATAGGTTTTGTGTACTAGAATGTGAGCAGTATCTATTTTATAACCCGTGTTATTTTTCTACCAGATAGCAGAGGTGGAATAGATCACACTGTCTGTCGAACGAGTAACTCTTAACCCCTCACCCTACGTGAGGGTCAATAAGGGAAGGAAAGAGGGTTAGCCAGAGCTATGGAGGGGAAAGTGGATTGTATCCCAGGGTGCCGGAATGATTTGTTACATGGATCTGACGAATACTCTGCATCAAAATTAATTCAACAAATTTATAACAATTACAATTGAAACGGTCGGGGCTGAAAAGCATTAAGTCAAAAATGGCCATTTCTTAAAGAAATAGTATTCTGAAGTATTGACCAAAGGGCCTTGGAACGGCATAGGAAAGAATTAAGTCAGCCTTCAGTTTAAGCCGCACACAAAACATTTTCATCTTACCTGCAGGAGAAGAAGCCCGGAAGCTCACTGGCAAGGCAAAATCCATCAAAAAGCAATTTGTTTTGTGGGTTTAAGCCAGAAACCACTGCTACATGTAGTGCGATCAGAGGAGAAAAGCATTATGTCAATGACTTGCTGCCTTTCAATGCCGTATTTCGTACTTAATGTTGGCCGCACTGCAAGATTCCCGCGTGTTGCTGTGCTATTGTAAATTACATTTCTAAAGGGTTTAGGTGGTTCTCATGCTATAAATTCATTTTAAAATATAATAGCATGTGAAATATTTATTCTGGATGGCTTTATATCGCACTAAACTGACCACGGAGCTGAAAGGCATTAAGTCACGTTTGTAAAATTGATTAGAAAATATGTTTATTAAATTAAAATTAATATTCCGCTAACACAAATGTAACCTGGTTAGTTGCTTCACAACATAGATGACTAATACAGTGTGTTTGTTAAGTTCTTTTATGTCAATGCCGTTTTATCTGTCTCCTGAAAAGTAGTCAAAAATGACTTAATACTTTTCAGCTCCGACCGATTCAATTTAATAATTTACACAGAAAACTCGTTGATGAAAGCAGAATACTTAAGAGCTGAACATCTGTCCCAAGCTCCTCTCAAAACCACACGTTAGAATGTTCTTCCAAAGTTTCCCCAATTATTGACATATTGGCTGGCCTACGAATTGAACTCATTGAGAGCATCCCCAATAAAGAATACACATAAAACTAAGCAGACACATTTTTTTAAACAGCTAACACACAGTAAAGCAGGGATCTCCAAACCTTTTAGCCTACGGGCCACAGTGACTCCGCCACCAAGTCCCAAGGGCCAAGGGCTTAGTTCATCATACCAATATACTGTTGTTTTGAATTAAGCGTGAAGTTTCGTTTCCGGACTGGCCGTTGAGTGAGATATCCTATCTAAGGCACAGTACGCGGGGGAGATTTGCAGCGTTGCGATATTTAACATAATAGTACATTATGCAACAAGCCTAAATTGGCAATAATTAAGACACGAGTGCCTTAATAACCATTATAGGCGAGTTGCATACGACTGTTTATGTTAGACGATAATTATAACTATTTTATGTTCGAACAGAAATATTCATAAATATCTGTCGAGATTTCGCCAGTTTTTATGCACTAAACAGAGCGCATGGGACGAAGTGAAAACCATGGCCTCCTCGATTACTCCACTATGACACTAGGTCACGCAGTGTTATTTAAAATGGGAGGCTGTGGAAGTCAGCGCAGGTGCGATGCTATCCTTACCTAATTGGTTACACAACTGTTTCTTGAGCTCTGATTGGTGGGAAAACTGTATTATAATGAAAACTTGTACTATAATGAGCCTCATTATAGTACAGTATCCTGACATATAATATTTATATTTCGCCATGGTCGAACATAAAATATATTTAAAGTCATAATTTCTGGAATTATATAAGTGTCTTCCACTCACACAGTTTGATCAGTTGCAGTTGCATAAATGTGCTCTCGGCACTACTTTCTTATCTTTGTGAAACAGATCCAAATTAACTGGTGAGCATTTGTAGTCGCTGGTGGATAATCTCTTCTAGTAAACTTGATCCACAACTGCAAACAACACAGTGGAAAGTTACAGCTACATAAATCTTATTAATCATAGTAGTCTAATAACAATAGTAATAATAATAATCTCTAATTAGTATTAATCAAAATCCCCGATTCTTGGATGTTACGGGTAATCTCGAGAATCACTTTATGGATTTTGATGCGGTTTTCACCATTCTGTAAAGGATATCTCGAGGAAGGTTTCTGTAGAAAATTATTTATTTATGATAAAAGGAAGCCAAGTAGTAACGATTTCAGTGAAAAAGTCGAAAAAAAGCACATGGCGTCCGTGCGCTTTTTAAGCTTATGCTGGGCAAACCGTTAAAAATATCAATATTCTATGAGTGTAAGAATTGTTCAGCATGGAATGTTCTACAAGAAAACTCCGCGAGAGCACATCTCTATCTTCAATGCATCGCCCACTGTAAGAGTTTTAAGTTTTCATTTCTTCCAACAATCTCCATTCAATTAATGAGGCGACAATTTATTTCCTAGCTAGGGGCGAGACTATCACCCAAGTTACAGCCTAGCTAGCAGGCGAGCCTATTACCCCAGATACAGCCAGCAGCGAACTGTCAAGTCGTGTTGAGTTAAGACTTCAGAGAAGAGTAGTTGTGTTTGGAGTTTCCCTGGAATTGCAACTCTGCTTGTCTTTATTTCACCTGTGAACTGTGTGTTTCGCAAAATACACAGTCAAGTTAAGACTGGACGGAAAGGGGAGTTGTGTTCCTTGCACCTCGCCATTCTTAAATTACGTCTGACAAAAATTCGTTGCACATGCATCTCCACGATAATATATTTAATAATCCAATCAGTGATTTTAACCCATCATGCCGAGACTTAAAACGGAAAATTGGTCGTAGTTCATTGACATCGAAAAAAAAAAAAAGAAAGCGCTTATAACGTAATGCATTCATAACTGTTCCCGGGTGAAGCCGGGGCGGGTTGCTAGTAATGAATAATTCAATTTCTGAATTAGGGCCTACCTATGTATTTCACATAATTATGTTAAATTTTTAGGATGAATCTCATGTAAATAAATACAGTTAAAATGTTCATTTTCGTTATATATGCCAGTTATTATGTTATGTTTCTTAATAATTGAAGAGCTTATTTCCAAAGTGACATAATTACATGGAATGCAAAACTTCAGAAATCGCATTCGTGTTTCTTCGTATAATTGAATTCAGACATGATTATGAATATAATGTAATTTCATTCATTACTTTTATGCACATCCTGACACTGTGTTTAAAAATCTCCTATCATTTGAAATTGTAGTAATCGTCTTGTGTAAGTTGGAGTTAGGACGTTTTCGAAATAAGACATGTATATTGGCATACGCTTTGAGTGACATTTATGAACATGTAAATGGTTTAAACACAACAAACACATACTGATGCTCTACATATTCTTCAAAGTTAGCCACGGCCTTGATTTATCACGTGATATCACGTGATGTCCAGATAGCCATCGGATTGGTCAGCATGGATATAAGACGCATTGGAAATAAATAATAATAATAATAATAATAATAATATCGTATGGCCTCGAGTGCCGGGTGCAAGCATCGTTATTTGACACCCAGAGAGTAGCTTGCATGTCGAATTTCGTTGTTCCATGAAGCACTATGAAAGTCAAGGAGGTTAGATATCTAAGCTCTTTGAACACTATAGCGCTTTCTAGTAGAGAAATGAGGAACTTTGGGTTGGCGGAAATTCCCGAGATTAATTTTGCCATTATGAACACGGCCTACTGAATTTAAATACGTTCTTTGACATGCCAACATCGTATGATATGCGTGTCGTATTTTTGCCGCCTTTCAAAAATCACTAAGGCTACCACAGCCAGGAGCGAACCTGCAAGCTTGGGGGTTAGTAGACCGTCACGTTAACCACTCACCCTCCGTTGGAAATAAATATACGTTGGAGTTACGTCACTTTGCAAATAAACTTTGTTTTTACATCTGTGTTAATATGGGATATACGATGTATTGCGAGTTAAAACCTTTGCTATACGTTGAGAGAACCTATAAACTTGCTTATGAAAGCAAAAAACTGAAAAACTATTAAATTTGGATTTACGTCACTTTGGAAATAAGCTCTTCAGTTGGTCGTTAAATAAGCATATCTGATTATAATCTGTATGATTAACTTAAATTGTAAATTTTACAATGCAGCCTAATGCAGGTATTAAAAGGAAGTAGTACCTCTGCTAAAGAATTAGGATATTTGTCACTTGTAAGACCTATTCTGGAATACGCCTCGGCGGTTTGGGATCCATATCAATTAGGGCTCATCAATGAGTTGGAAATGGTACAAAGAAAGGCCGCTAGATTTGTGCTCAGTGACTTTAATCCCAGGAGCAGTGGGAGCCGTATGTTAAAGAAACTTGGGTGGGAATCACTTGAGGCTAGGAGGATGAAATCTAGACTCTGCGCTATGTACAACACGTATACAAATCAACCAGCATGGAGTGAGCTTAGCAAACGATTGGGAAAGCCTACTTATATGGGTAGGAGCGATCACCCTTTCAAAGTTAAGGACCGACCACAGCGAACAAATTATGGTAAATATTCTTTCGTAAACATTGCCATTGATAATTGGAACTCTCTACCTGCCGCAGTCTTAGAGCCTTTTCCCAAACATATAGGTGTGTTTAAGAAAAGACTGACTATTTGTGTAAATACTCCAGTTTAATTGTTAGTGAATTGTTATGTACAATTATTTATTTCTTCTTATCTTATCTTATCTTATCTTAATTCCTGACGCTCCTTCCGGAGCATAGGGCCTTGGCGAAATTTCTCCACGCAGTACGGTTCCTGGCTATTCTCTTCACTTGACTCCAGTACTTGTCCACCTCTGCAATTTCATTTTCGATCGTCCTCTTCCAGGTCTTCTTAAGTCGACCTCGCTTCCTGGCACCTTGAGGATTCCAGTCTAGCGCCGCCCTCTCAACAGCTCCTTCCGGCTTCCTTAGTGTGTGACCGATCCAGCGCCATTTCCTCTCCTTGATCTGGATGCTAATCGGTTGTTGATTGGTGATGGTCCAAAGATCTTCATTTGAGATTATGTCCGGCCACCTCACATTCATGATGCGACGCAGACATCTGTTAATGAACACCTGTAGCTGGTTGTTGATCGGTTTTGTGACTTTCCATGTTTCACAGCCATAGAGAAGAATCGACTTTACGTTGCTATTGAAAAGGCGGAGCTTGGTCTTCCTGGAAATGTTTCTATTTCTCCAGATGGGGTAGAGCTGGACAAAGGCACCATTTGCCTTCCTGATACGGCTTCGAATATCTTCCTCTGCTCCCCCATCATTTGTGACTATACTCCCAAGGTAGAGGAAGGACTCAACTCACTCAATTTCCTTTCCGTTGACTGTCAAGCTAGTCGTGCCGTCAGAATTTATCCTCATCTCTTTGGTCTTGTTGGTGTTAATCATCAGTCCTGCACGTTCTGCTTCTCTCTGCAACCTCCCCAGCTTATCTTCTATGTCTCGGTACCGTTGTGCCATAAGACAATTGTCGTCCGCGAAATCCAGATCTTCAAGCCTGTCATTTATACCCCATTGAATACCCCTCTTCCGTCCTCCCATTACCTTCTTCATCACACTATCCAGGACCAACAGGAACAGAGTGGGGGAAAGGACACACCCCTGTCTCACTCCGGAACTGACCTTTATCTTTTCTGTTAATTTGCCTTCGTGTAGAACCTGGCACTCATACCCTTCGTACATCTCTTCCATGTTTCTGATGATCTTTGTTGGAATTTTATATTCCTCGAGGGTCTTCCACATGATTCTTTGATTTACGGAGTCGAAAGCTTTCTCGAAGTCAACAAATGTGAGGTAAAGGGTATTCCGCCACTCCACACTCTGCTCCAGGATGATTCGGAGGGTGTTGATGAGATCCACATAGCTGCGATGTTGTCGAAATCCAGCCTGTTCCTTCCGAAGCCTTTTTTCTACGCAGTCTTTTATACGATTCAGGATGACTCTCGCCAGTACTTTGCTTGGAATGGACAGCAAGGTGATTCCCCTCCAGTTGTTACAGTTTGTGGTGTCCCCTTTCTTCGGTAACTTGACGATCAACCCCTTCTTCCAGTCGGTTGGTATTTTTTCCTCCTTCCAGATCTTCTCCAACAGCGGGTGCAGCAGATTTATTTCTTATGTATATCTAATTTGCCACCGGGGGACACACCCCCAATTGCAAATAAACGAATGAATGAATGAATGAATAATCAAAATAAGCTATGGCGGGCCGGACACCTGATATGACCGACTGGCTACCGCGGGCGAGATTCGTGTTGCTCGAGGGCCGTAGATAGCAGACCCCTGCAGTAAGGTATCCCAGAAGAAAGACAGGGTCTTTCATATAAAATAAGAACGGCAAGCGGCAGTTTTGTTATCCGCTGCTACGGCGGCCTTGGCCGAGCTTGTGGCGCGCCACGGCCCCCTGCTGTTCTATTGAAAGCACGCGCATAGTAGCCTACATACGAGGGCAGGATTTTTTGGTGTTTTTTTCAAGTTCCGATGGACTGTATAAAAATAACAGATTGACGTGCCAAACTGATTTTACTACTTTATTCTTAAGTCTCAACATCATCGCCAAAACTATTGAAACATTTGTCGTATAGTTACACCAGCTTTCCAATGCCCTCGGCAAAATATTCAGCCGCCACTGAGGTGGGTACGTATGGACAGTCTCCTGAAGTGTTTCCTTTTCGGCGAGGCGTTGCCGCCCAACCATACCTTCAATTCTAAAAAAGGGGGAAATCATTCACGACCACACTGCACCAACGTTACAATAGACTTTTACAAAGAATACAAGTGTGAAGTTTTGGACCATCTACCGTTAGTCCAAACCAGCACTGAATGATTTTCACCTTTTTCGAGAATTGAAGGTATGGTTGGGCGGCAACGTCTCGTCAATAGTAGTGCATGTACTTGTTATTGAGTTAGAATTCGGAAAGTGGCTGTCGTGGGCTAAAGTTAGGACCCATCACGGCATTTGCCTGAAGGATAGGAAAGAAACCACGGTAAACCACCTCCGTCCTACTACAGGTTCCCTCCCACTCCCTTTCCTGACCCTTTCTAAATTAAATCAGTCGGAGCTGAAAAGTAAAAAGTCAACAAGATGTTCAGTAAAGAACATATAGCCTACTTTCTCCTAAATGCATGGGTATTGTTATAACTCTTTGTCCTTTTCAAGGAGTGTGATTGAATGTTGGTTGTAGTAGCTTGTTGAAATACAACGTGCTATAGGGATATTAAACATGAATATGAGGCGCCCTTTGCTAGTGCTACCTCTGTACCAAATTTCGTTCAATTCGGTTTCACCGTGTTTGAACTGATAGGGGGAATCGATTTGCCCACATACTTAGCCACCATCTGCAAACTATTGGGCTGATGTTCTTGCAGTTTGGTCTGAATATGATTCCCACATAAAGATATGGTGTTGCAAAATTTGGTAGAGACTAGATTATTAGGTTGGTCGTAATTACATTTTAGCTTTTAACATTTGGGTGGCCGCGATTACGTTTCCGTCAAGATAGCGGTGATATAAAACATGACACTGAGGTGCCCTTTTCTAGTGCTACCTCTGTACCAAAGTTCGTTCCATTCGGTTTCACCGTGTTCGAATTGATAAGGGGAATCGATTTTCACACAAAGATGGCCGCCATCCGCAAAATATTAGGCTGATGACCTATTAGTTTGGTCAAAGGATGCTCCCTCCATTAAGGTATGTTGTTGCTAAATTTGCTAGAGATCGGATTATTAGGCTAATCGTAATTTGATTTAAGCTTTGAACATTTGTGTGGCCGCCATTACGTTTCCGTCAAGATGGCGGCGATATAAAACATGACACTGAGGTGCCCTTTGCTAGTGCTACCTCTGTACCAAATCTCGTTCATTCGGTTCCACTGTGTTCGAATTAATAGGGGGAATCAATTTTGACATAAAGATGGCCGCCATCCGCAAACTATTAGGCTAATGGCCTACTAGATTGGTCAAAAGATGCTCCCTCCATAAAGGTATGTTGTTGCAAAGTTTGGTAGAGATCGGATGGTTATGTTAGTCGTAATTTGATTTAAGCTTTAAACATTCGTGTGGCCGCCATTACGTTTCTGTCAATATGGCGGTGATATAAATCATGACACTGAGATGCCCTTTGCTAGTGCTATCTCTGTACCAAATTTCGTTCCATTCGGTTTCACCGTGTTTGAATTAATAGGGGGAATCGATTTTGACACAAAGATGGCCGCCATCCGCAAACTATTAGGCAAATGACCTATTAGATTGGTCAAAGGTTGCTCCCTCCATAAAGGTATGTAGTTGCAAAATTTGGTAGAGATCGGATGATTAGGTTAATCGTAATTTGATTTAAGCTTTGAACATTCGTGTGGCCGCCATTACGTTTCAGTCAAGATGGCGGCGATATAAAACATGACACTGTGCCCTTTGCTAGTGCTACCTCTGTATCAAATTTCGTTCCATTCGGTTCCACCGTGTTCGAATTAATAGGGGGAATCAATTTTGACATAAAAATGGCCGCCACCCGCAAACTATTAGGCTAATAACCTATTAGATTGGTCAAGTATGCTCCCTCCATAAAGGAATGTTGTTACAAAGTTTGGTAGAGATCGGATGGTTATGTTAGTCGTAATTTAAGCTTTGAACATTTGTGTGGCCGCCATTACGTTTCAGTCAAGATGGCGGCGATATAAATCATGACACTGAGGTGCCCTTTGCTAGTGCTACCTCTGTACCAAATTTCGTTCATTCGGTTCCACCGTGTTCGAATTAATAGGGGGAATCAATTCTGACATAAAGATGGCCGCCATCCACAAACTATTAGGCTAATAACCTATTAGATTGGTCAAAGAATGCTCCCTCCATAAAGAAATGTTGTTGCAAAGTTTGGTAGAGATCGGATGGTTATGTTAGTCGTAATTTAACTTAAGCTTTGAACATTTGTGTGGCCGCCATTACGTTTCCGTCAATATGGCGGCGATATAAAACATGACACTGAGGTGCCTTTTGTTAGTACTACCTCTGTACCAAATTTCGTTCCATTCGGTTGCACCGTGCTCGAATTAATAGGCGGAATCGATTTTCACACAAAGATGGCCGCCATCCGCAAACTATTAGGCTAATGACCTAGTCATTTAGTCAAAGGATGCTTCCTCTATAAAGGTATGTTGTTGCAAAGTTTGGTAGAGATAGGATGATTAGGTTAGTCGTAATTTGATTTAAGCTTTGAACATTTGTGTGGCCGCCATTACGTTTCCGTCAAGATGGCGGCGATATAAAACATGACACTGAGGTGTCCTTTGCTAGTGCTACCTTTGTACCAAATTTCGTTCAATTCGCATTCACCGTGTTCGAATTGATAGGGGGGGGGGACAGACTTTCAGAGTACACACACTCACACACACACAGACACACACACACACAGACTCACACACACACATACACACATACACACACACAGACTCACACACACACATACACACACACACAGACAGACACACTTTTTTCGCCCTGTGTTGATCTCATAAGTCTACTTTCATTTTTTGCAAAAATCGAAAGTAGGCTAAAAATGGACATTTTTTTAGACAATTAGTATTCTGAGGCATTGACCCAAGGGCCTTGGAACGGCATAGGAAAGAATTGTCAGCCATCCGTTTAAGCCAGAAACCACTGCTACATGTAATGCGATTGGAGAAGAAAAGCATTAAGTCAGTGACTTGCTGTCTTTCAGTGCCGTATTTCGTACTTCATGTTGGCCGCACTGCAAGATTCCCGCGTGTTACAATTCTATTATAAATTGCATTTGAACAGGATTTTGGTGGTTTTAAGTTACAAATTCATTTTAAAATAAAATATCATGTGTAATATTCATGCTGGATGGCATTATGCCGTACTAAACTTACCACAGAGCAGAAAAGCATTAAGTCACGTTTCCAAAATTGATTTGAAATACATATTTATTAAATTAAAATTGATATTCTGCTAACACGAGTATAACCTGAATAGTTGCTTCACAACATAGATGTCTAATATTATGTGTTTGAGAAGTTCTGTTCTGTCAATGACGTTTTATCTGTCTCCTGGAATGTAGTGACAACTCACTTAATGCTTTTAAGCTCCGGCCGATTCATTTGGACACAAATTATCGATCACTTGAGCGATCGATCTGTCAAAATTCCCAGTTGTATCTGCTGACAAAGTGTCCAGCTACAAGACACTGTCCTTGTGGCGGTAGAGGAATGATCCCTCACAGATTCCATAGGTGAAGCTGAGCTTGGAGGATAAGGGATATTTTTAACAAGAATTTCCGTGACGAACTAAAGAGCCTACTTTTCTTAAAATTTAAGATTCATATCAATGATTAATATATATGGATCTATATAGAATAATGACGAAATTAAGTTGGTAATATAGAAATTTCAAATTAGTTCGAAATACTGTATACCTGATGTAGCCTAATGTAGCCTAATAGAGCACTACATTTGGCAGCCATGGTGACTGAATATATTCTTAGTTCCATCTTTTAAGGTGCAGAATACAAAATTTAGTTGAAGTCCAATGGATAGCATGGACGTTACATGCAGTTAAACATTGGATCTAACAGCGCACGTAAAATCATGTTGGGAACAATGTCACGCATGTATTGGTCAGAAATAATCTGAAATAATACGATCTATTGTTATGCCAATTTTGAATGAAATCCATTAGTTAGTATAGAAGTTGCATGCATTTTAAAATTGGACCTACCAGCAGGTTTAGAATCATGTTGGCAGCGCTGGCGTATATTAGTTCCCCAAATTAATCTATAATTCCAGGTACTTTACGTGTGCAAAGTTTAGAGCTATTGACTTGCATACTTTCTAATATATTCATATTAGGGAAGCAAAAAGAGAGACAGCATTTATTACCAGTTGGCAGCCCTGGTTGTTCTTAAGAATAGGCATAGTCATATCGGTTATGGTACACATAGCACATACGAAATTTGGTTGATATCCAAATGATAGTATAGAATTTACATGTATTTAAAGTTGGACCTCTCAGCAGGGTTAGAATCATGATGGTAAGACTGACGTATAGGCTATAAGGTACTCCAAATTAATATAGAATGTCACTTACTATACGTGTGCATAGTTTAAAGATGTCGGCTTGCATACTTTCTTATATATTGGTATTTGAACAAAAGAAATTGAGAGCATTTATTTACAGTTGGCAGCCCTGGTGGATCTTAAGAATACGCTCAGTTATATATTTTTATGTGCACATACCACATACAAAATTTGTTTGAATTCCAATTGATAGTGTAGAAGTGATATGCATTTAAAATTTACCTATCAGCAGGCTTATAATCATTTTGGCAACTCTACCATGTATGGCCTCCTGGAAATTAAATTAAAATAATATGATCTATACCTGTGCCAATTTTGAAATAGCTCCCTTCCAAGATATCCAACATGGAGCTCAAACTTCAATTGAGACTTTTCAGCAGTTGGTAGCACTGACATGATTTTCAAATACGGCATTAAGCTATTCAGATATAGATCTTTACTCCTACTAAATTTTGTTTCGATTGCTGCAGCCGTTTAGGAGTTGATAGGAGGGGGCAACGTACACAGACAGACAAAAAGACAGAAGGACAGACAGACAGACACACATTTGCCCGGATCGATCCCATAGGTCTACTTTTTCCTCATTTTTGCAAAATGTGAAAAGTAGGCTAAAATAATTAAACTGTCACTAGGCACTCATCCCTTTCACTAGCTACAAACTGACAGGTCGAAACGCATAATCCTAAATATTCCCCCTCTTCAATGAATAATGCATGTAAGTTTTTGGATGTGTGTTACAATACAGGGTCATCGAAACGGTGGCCTTAATTTTGATTTGTAATTGCTCAGGCTGTAATAAAGATAATTTAATTATTTTTACACCAAAAGATAGAGAATATCATAAAGTTTTGTTTAACTATTTCGTAGGTTTCGATGTGAGCTACGCATGTGGCTCGCATCATCCATGCGATAGCAACTATGACTCCTGACATGATTCAGCGGACCTGGACGGAGGTGGAATATCGCTTGGATGTGTGTCGTGCCACAGGCGGAGCTCGAAACCTATTAAATAGGTAAACGAAACTTTATGATTTTCTCTATCTTGTGGTGTAAAAATAATTAAATTATCTTTATGTTCGACCCTGGCGAAATGTACATATTATATGTCAGAAAACTGTATTATAATGAGGCTCATTATAGTACACGTTTTCATTATGATACAGTTTCTCCCACCAATCAGAGCTCAAGAAACAGTTGTGTGACCAATTAGGTGAGGATAGCATCGCACCTGTGCTCACTTCCATTGCCCCCGATTTTAAATTTCACTGCGTGGCGAGTGTCATAGTGAGGTATTCCAGGAGGCCATGGCCAAATACAACGTATTCTCTGCGTCCCATGTGTTCTGTTCAGTACATAAAACTCGTGAAATCTCGACAGATATTTATGAATATTTATGTTCGAACATAAAATAGTTACAATTATCGTCGAACATAAACAGTCATATGCAACTCGCCTATAATGGCAATAATTAAGACACGAGTATTTCCATACGAGTGTCTTAATTACCATTGCATAATGTACTATTATAACAGCCTGGGCTATTACAAATCAAAATTAAGGCCACCATTTTCGTTGAACCTAATCTAATCTAATTGATATAAGGTGTGTTGACCGACTGCAAAGTATAAATTGACACATTGTATAGGCAACACTGACAAAATTAGTTCAAAGCATCACATGTTTCACAAATACATAACAATATCTTACATAGGGCAAAATTGATAAAGAAACCGCATTCTATTGCTATCTGAAATATCCTGAGTTTTATCACCTTTTCTGGCAAGAGATTGACAGCTAGATCGAAGTAGGTTACACTCATCCTTGTAATGATAACTGAGATAATGATAATTGAAGTTTTGAGGGAACTAACATCTAGATTAACAGCCCAAGGATTACTGAGAAGAAGTGAGTTTGATTCCCAACTTAGAAGTGATTTTCTAATTCAGCTGCAAGCGTATTCAAGGGCAGTACCACATTATTCTAACTTCTAGCCCCAATGAAAAGTACCTACACCATAACATAGTTCTAAAGCGTAGCCGGACGCGAACCACTATCGCAAGGGATGAAAGGGTATTCCGGATATTGAAGGTTCGAATCCTAACGCTGATAGCGGAATCTCCTCGAGGACAGGTATTGACCACAGTATTATTATCCCCGGGAACTAATGGAGCTTCATTACCATTGTTGTCTGTGTGCCGCTACCACCATATCTCTCTCAATCGCGCTCGGAGCTTGGCGAACATCAATATTCAACAGGCACGTACAGGAACTCTGTATTACTGGTGTTACATTATATGAACGTAACTTATTGTTAGTTAATAATCATTTATGAATCACAAACAGATGTTGCACATGTTCTAGAGTGTAAATGTCCTGGTTTGTGGGGGATGAAAATACAACACAGTACATATATATTACGTCCATTTACTAATGTGCTATCGTATGCATTGCGTCAATTTTCGATAAACAATAATATTATTAATAATAATAATAATAATATATGTATGTCTACCCCTATAATTCCCGCTTGCAACGGGCTCGAGGATGAGATGTGATAAAATTATATTTGACGGATGTTTTTACGGCCGGATGCCCTTCCTGATGACAACTACATGAGAGGAGTAAGGAGAGATAAAATGAATGAAGATGAATAAAACCTGGCAAGGATGTGGAAGGAAGCGGCCGTGACCTCTCAGAAGGTACCATCCCAGCATTTGCCTGGAGTTGAAAATGGGGAAACAACGGAAAACCATTTTAATGATGGCCGACGGTGGGGATCGAACCCACGTCTATCGAGTTCGCAGAAAGTTTGGCCGCATGGCCTAGCGCTGCGCATTAGCAAGCGTAGCTACCGCTGTCGGTAATAATATTATTATTAATAATAATAATAATAATCGTGTGTCCGCCGGAGAGGCCGAGTGCACGTCTTTCTAGTTGACTCCTGTAGGCGACCTGCCCGTCTTACTGAGGATGAAGTGATGATCAAGACGGCACACACACCCAGTCCCCGAGCCACGGGAATTAACCCCAGGAACCCCCTGTTGGCTCGGCCGGTAATCGTATCTGGGGCACTTTGGGCCTAATCCTAGCGCGCTAACCATTTAGCCACGGAGCATTAATAATAATAATAATAATAATAATAATAATAATAATAAATTGGGGCTCCACCATAAACTGCATAGTAGTATGCAGAAAGTAGTTATCTTAGAGACCTGCTCCATAGTTCGTTCCTCAACCTACCAGTTTAGAGAACTCCACTCCATCTTGCAACAAACGCCGATTAAATGATGAATTGTACCCTACGATATGGTGAACGTATGAGTAATAATAATAATCATAATAATAATAATAATAGTTGTAGAAAGAATATCTCAAGTAATTCGGAAGAGAAGAATAATTTCTATTGTCACTTAACTGGTATGAAACCCGAGAGAATCCCCAATCGGATATTTACCTATTTTTTTAACACGAAAACTAAGGGCCACTGGTTTTGTGAGGTAGACAAGGATTTGCAAGAAGTAGGGATCACCCACGCACCCATTAAGGAACGTGATCTTTTGAAGGAAAAGCTTGGAGCACACCACCAATTCCAAGATAAAGCGAAAATAAAACCGGCGAGAAGTGGTCTGATGAAAGAAGGGAGTTTCTCAGGTAGCGAATGCGTGAACACTGCGCTAAGATCAAGGCCCAAAGACGGAAGCAGTTGAAATGACTGGCCTAAACGGGGAAAGTGGAAGAAGAGGAAGGGGAAGAAGAAGAAGAAGAAGAAGGAAAAAAGAAGATGATGAAGAAGAATTCTAGATTGAGAATGCAAGGACAAGTTCTGCGAACTATTCCCAAAGAGACCGTTGCTGATAACTGGCAGATGCTATAATGAAAGATACCAAAATTGGTTAGTGGTAGATGGCTTTAAACTGAAAGGTTTTCAGTTACTTCACCAATTGGAGAATTGAACAATTGGTCCGGAAGCAATGGGACATGGGGCAAATAAGAACAGTACCCATTATCATCTCCAGTATTAGTGCAAATCTCATCTCACGACAGAATAGTTTCCTAGAACTGAGATTGGATCAGGCCTTTACGAACTACTGTAATACAAAAAGCAGTTATTCTTTCTACGTTCAGAATTGTTCTGCCGTATTTTATGGTATTTTATTGGTATTATTAAAGAACGATTTCTCTGGTTTAAATTTACTTTTTCTTTTGTGTAGTTTAATAGTTAACAATTATTTAAAAAAAAATTACCATTCCTGAAGCTAGTAAGGTTATTAGCTTTGTAGCAATGTTGCCGATAACATCAGGAGCCCGAGATAGAATACACTGCCTCACGATCTGACTAGATTTTTCACTCGGACAATACTAAGCCAGGGCCACTCACAAGGGAACGGATTGCGGTGTCAAATTCTAATCTGGTAGACATTTAGTACACAATACTCCTAAAAAGGTGTTCAATGACGTAGTGAAAACCACATGGGCCACTTTCAATTTAGAACGCCAAAATCGAACGCCGAAAACCTGCCGGGCGACGGCATTAGCGAGGAGGTGGGAAGAGGTAAAGCTGAGTTTGATTCGTAGCAGCACGCGATGGCTCGCGGCGTCTAGGCAGCGATCTGCCGTGCTGCGTTACAATCCCCACCTTCCACCTTCCCCTTACCCCGTCACTCCCATATCAGTTCGCATCCACTATTGCAAGGATTACAAGAAGAGGAAAAAAATTAAAGGACATTTTATTTCAATACAGTATGGCCAAGCACAAAACATCACACTACGGTGCATTGTATACTCTAATCGAGAGGGTAGAAGAGTGAGGGAAACGTTTAAGGTTTGGAATGCAACGCAGCAAGGCAGGCATCGCGTGCTGCTAGTATTCAGGGTCAGCTTTACCTCTTCCCAACTCCTCGCTCATGCCGTCGCCCGGCATAGGTTTTCGGCATTCAATATTGGCGTTCAAAATTGAAAGTGGCCGTGCGGGTTTCACTACGTCATTGTACACCTTTTTAGGAATATTGTGTACTAAATATCAACCAGATTAGAATTTTAAACAGCAATTCGTTCCCTTGTGAGTGTGGCGATTATTGTAGCCTATATTGCAGTAGTATGCAGGAGGAGTGGGTTGGTCAATTGCAAAGTTGCCACCAATATCTTGTAAATATTGCTTCCTGCAGAGATAAAGGGACTATATAATATGCTTAGGCCTATACGTTTACCGTATTAGTTTGGTAAGGTTGATCCGTAATGACTATTATTAAATATTTGTGATGTAGTCCAATTTGTCAATACAAACAAGAAGTTCCGTAACGAACTAAAGAGCCTACTTTTCTTAAAATTTAAGATCTATGCCAATGATTATTCTATATGGATCTATCTAGAATAATGACGAAATTAAGTTGGTAATATCGAAATTTCTAATTAGTTCGAAATACTGTATACCTGGCATACTGTAGCCTAATAGAGAACTACAGTTGGCAGCCCTGGTGACTGAATATATTCTTACTTCCATCTCCTAAGGTACAGAATACAAAATTTGGTTGAAGTACAATGGATAGCATGGACGTTACATGCAGTTAAACATTGGATCTAACAGCGCGCGTAAAATCATGTTGGCAACAATGACATACATGTATTGGTCAGAAATAATCTGAAATAATATGATCTATTGTTGTGTCAAATTTGAATAAAATCCATTAGTTAGTATAGAAGTTACATGCATTTTAAAATTGGATATATCAGCAGGCTTAGAATCATGTTGGCAGCACTGACGTATATTAGTTACTCCAAATTAATCTAGAATGCCAGGTACTATACGTGTGCAAAGTTTAGAGCTATTGGCTTGCATACTTTCTGATATATTGATATTAGGGTAACAAAAATAGAGACAGTATTTACTAACAGTTGGCAGCCATGGTTAGTCTTAAGAATCGGCATATACATATCTGTTATGGTACACATAGCACACACGAAATTTGCTTGAAATCCAAATGATAGTATAGAAGTTACATGTATTTAAAGTTAGACCTCTCAGCAGGCTTAGGATCATTTTGGTAGCACTGACGTATATAAGTTACTCCAAATTAATATAGAATGTCAGGTACTACACGTGTGCATAGTTTGAAGCTGTCGGCTGGCATACTTTCTGATATATTGGTATTTGGATAAAATAAATTGAGAGCATTTATTAACAGTTGGCAGCCCTGGTGGATCTTAATAATACGTTCCGTCATGTCTGTTTATGTACAAATAGCACATACGAAATTAGGTTGAAATCCAATTGATAGTGTAGGAGTTATACGCATTTAAAATTTGGACCTATCAGAAGGCGTATATATGCATTTTGGCAACACTGCGATGTATGGCCTCCTGGAAATTAAACTGCAATATTATTATCCATACGTGTGCCAATTTTGAAATAGCTCCTATTCATACCTTCCACGAAATCCAACATGGAGCTCAAATTTCAATTGCGATTTTTCAGCAGTTGGTAGCACTGACATCATTTTCAAATATGGGCGTGAGATATTCAGGTATAGATCTTTAATCCTACCAAATTTTGTTTCGATTGCTGCAGCCGTTTAGGAGTTGATAGGGTGTGGGGGGGGGGGGACACACACAGCCAGACAGACAGACAGAAGGACAGACAGACAGAAGGACAGACAGACACACATTTGTCCGATCTCATAAGTCTACTTTTTCCTCATTTTTGCAAAATGTGAAAAGTAAGCTAAAAATATGTAGTTTATTATTAATTAATCCTGCGTTACTACTGCATGCAAATGTAACACCATTGCTACTCTGAGTCTGACAGACTCGGATGGCATACCACACCTTTTAGGTAGATTTCATTAGAAAGCTAACTATTGCAATGGGTACCATGTTTCGACTTCCGGAAAATTTCGACATATCTTCGCGTTTCACATCTCCCAGACCCCAAAACCACCGTCAGTTCAAAAGTTTATATATAATTTATGTATATATGTATCTATCTATATATATATATATATATATATATATATATCAGTTTCTTGTGGACACGATAACTGCCGTAATTGTGCACCAATCACTTTGAATTTTTTACATAACATGTATCCCTATAAAATCTCGGTCGAGTTCGTTAATGGGCAAAATCGGTCGAAGGGGGTGAAAATGGGGGGCTTTTTTCGAAAAAGTGAAATTTCGCTATAACTCTCTTAATACGTGAAATATCGAATCCATTCAAAGTTCATAATATGTGTCGTATAAGTGCCAAAAATTTATGTCAAATAAGTTTTTTGATAGCACCAACCATTGACCAAAGGGGTGGAAAAAAGTGGGTTTTTCGGGAAACATTAATCATATCTCTCTTAATAGGCACAATATCAAAACCGTACAAAATGGACAATATTCCTCCAATAATTACCTAAAACTTTTGTCTGAAAGAATTTTCGATATGACCCACCATTACGCCACGGAGTGAGCAAAATGATTTAAATTATAAGAAAATTCCAAGTGCCAAGAGTGGTTGCCGTGACAACTTTACTTTTAATTGATACGGGTTGAGCCATCAGCAGTTGCTATGACAACGCCACTGCACGAGATCACATTCTGTTTTCATATGTCTGTGGGAAGCGACTTCGGTATCGGAACTGGTAGCATGCTGAACTTCTTTGTCCAAGGTCACGGGTTCAAACCCGGCTGAAGTCGTCGAATTTACTAAGAGCGCCAAAAAACCCTGAGTATGCTTTCCTTCGGAGGGGAAGTTCCAACGTTCGTTGCGAGTTGATGGTTCCGGTGGCATCTAGTAGCCAAGTTCACAGCTAGGTGTCGTTGATGGTAGTATTTTAAATTATGTAGCCTATTTTAGGTAGATTTCATCAGAAAGCTAACTATTGCAATGGGTGCCATGTTTCGACTTCCGGAAAATTTCGACATATCTTCGTGTTTCACATCCCCCAAACCACCGTCAGTTCAAAAGTTTATATATATGTGTGTGTGTGTATATATGCATATATATCAGTTTGTTGTGGACACGATAACTGCCGTAATTTTGCACCAATCACTTTAATGTTTTACATAATATGTAACCCCTTAAAAAATCGGTCGAGTTCGTTAATAGGCAAAATCGGTTAAAGGGGGTGAAAATGGGGGGGGGGGGCTTTTTTTTCGAAAAAGTGAAATGTCGCTATAACTCTCTTAATACGTGAAATATCGAATCAATTCAAAGTTCATAATATTTGTCGGATAAGTGCCAAAAATTTATGTCAAATAGGTTTTTCGATAGCACCAACCATTGACCAAAGGGGTGGAAAAAAGTGTTTTTTTCGGGAAACATTAATCATATCTCTCTTAATAGGCACAATATCAAACCCGTACATAATGGAAAATATTCCCCTAATAATTACCTAAAACTTTGTCTGAAAGAATTTTTGATCTGACCTACCATTACGCCAAGGGATGAGAAAAATGATTTCGGAATTAAAGAACATGCCAAGTGCCATCAGAGGTTACCGTGACAACGCTTCTAAATTGATGAGGGATGAGCTATCAGAGGTTGCCAAGACAACGCCATTGATCGAGATCACATTCATTTTTCCATCTGTCTGTGGGAAGTGGCTAACTGGTAGCATGCTGAACTTATATGCCCAAGGTCGCTGGTTCAAAGCCGGCCAAAGTCGTCGGATTTTTTAAGAGCGCTAAAAAACCCTCAGCATTCTTTCCTTTGGAGGAGAAGTTCCAACGTTCGTTGCAAGTTGCTGGTTGCGGTGGCATCTAGTAGCCAAGTTCACAGCTAGGTGTCGTTCACGTTAGGATATGGTACAAAATTAGGAACTACTACTTAAAATTGACCGTCTGCAGACCTTACCTGAATTACACACTAAAACAGTCATCAAAATTAACACCGTTTATCAGATTCTACACACCCGGGGTTACATGACCACGTTGTCGCAGCCCCTAAACTGAGGAACCAACAAAAATCTCTGCGGGAGATAAAATTTTGCGAGAAGAAGTAACAGACTGTCAGATAGTTACACATCAGTTCCAAACCTTGCATAAGGACAGTGTGATCAGAAGTATAAAAATGAACCCCGAATGACAAGAAGGTTACCTTCCCCATAGACAATAAAATGATAAAAATATGCATACAAAAACGAAAAAAGTTGATTTTTAACCTCCAAATGTAAAATACTTTCTTGCAATCAATGAGGTCTGATCCTCCTACGAAAACCTGCATATTTTGCCTATTATAGCCAATCCCCTAGTTTGCCCGGTGAAATCTACCTCCGCCTTCCGGCGTGCCGAGAGGATTTTTTCATTGACAAAATGAGAAACTACGATTCAGTATATTAAAAGTAGTTATTTATATAGAAATATTTTGTTTAGGTTTATGATTAGTGATTACTATATGCATTATTTACAGAATAAAATTACTAATTAAACGTATATTTTATTTACAAATTAGTGGCGTATGCTATTTACTCTCTCGCTCTTTTCAGTCCTAAATACATCGGAATACATTGTAAATATCACTCAGGAGAACCTACAGAATTAGTACCTGTTACTAAATACAATATTACTACCCGTGTTTCACTTACATCGTTTCTACCGTTGGGTCTATGGAGCCCTGAACGATTGAAACAATGCTGGAGTTATTGATGTGTAACATCTTTCCACTCGGTTGCTGGATATTTTAGTGGGAGTGATTTTGAACAAGTAGTTCCGTGAAGAACTATACAGCCTATTTTCATATATCCTACATATGTTAAATGCCAATATCAACATACAAAATTTCAGTTTGATTGCTGTAACAGATTCGTAGATATTGAGTGCCGACTAAATATTTCGGATGGTCGCCATGTTGGATTTTATATATGTAGGTCCTAGAGTTATGTAATGTTACATGAAGATTATTGTGTACGTGTAGCATTCAAACTTCAATCGCATGATTAGGACACAAGAAGTAATAAGGAGATTTTAAAATTTCGCACAGCTGCCATCTTGTGGTTATGGAAACAATTGAAATAAATTAGATGCCAGTGGATTAACATTCGTAAAAGGATTTACTGTACCAAGTTTCACTGCACTCGGATGGTTAAATTGCGAGAAACGTCCATGTGAATATTTATATTTCGCGTAGCCGCCATGTTGGATTTGTGATCACCAGGATATTTAAAGTCCTATAGGTGAACTTAAGTTCATAGCCCCCATGAACATAAAAAAATCAGTTTGATTGCTATAATAGATTCGTATATATTCAGAGTCGTCTGAATATTTCGGATGGTCGCCATGTTGGATTGTTAAATGTATAGGCCATAGAGTCATGTACCATTGAATGAAAATTATTGCGTAGGATCATTATTCAAACTTTCACTTTTATCGCTTGATTAGGATACAAGAAATAAAAACTTAATTTTAAAATTCGCACAGCCGCCATCTTGAGGTTATGTAAACAATTGAACTAAATTAGATACCAGTGCATTACAATTTGTATAAACATTTCCTGTACCAGATTTCATTGCGTTTGGAACATTAAATCGCGAGAAAAGTCTATTTAAAATTTTCAAATTCGCTTGGCCGCCATGTTTGTTTTGTAGTTAACCGCTTTTTGAAAATCTTATAGATGAACTTCCAGTAGTACCCTTTATCTCCGTATAAAATTTCAGGATGATACAGCTAATAGTTTCAGAGATATAGAATGCCGGTGAAATATTTCGCTCATCCGCCATCTTGTGGTTATATAAACAATTGAACCAAGATAGATGTCGGTGCATTATAATGTGCATAAACATATACTGTACCAAGTTTTATTGTGTTTGGTTAGTTAAATCGCGAGAAACGTCTATTTATTAAAAGTCGCAAATTCGCGTGGCCGCCATGTTGGTTTTGCAGTTACCAGGTTTTCAAAAGTCACATAGGTGAACTTCCAGTAGTTCCCTTTATCACCGTAATAAATTCCAGGGTGATGTCGGTAATAGTTTCGGAGATATTGAATGCTGGCGAAATATTTCGCACAGTCGCCTTGTTGGATTGGTGGGACGTAACAAAATTTGAAGGGCACGGTCGAGGTCGCCCGGATTAGTGCTATGAACTTACCGAGTTTCATTGAAATCGCTCCAGCCGTTTAAAAGTTATTAGGGGGACTCACACACACACCTCTCTCACACACACACACACACACACACACACGCACACACACGGACAAAAGGTGATCTCATAAGCCTATTTTTTCAAAATTGAAAATAGGCTAAAAATGGGACGGTAGTGGTTCGGACGGAAGCGTGTAAGACGCACTGCCAGCTTTAGAAGCCAGGATGGATGCGATCCAGCTGGCAGTAGTACCATGTGGAATGTATATCACATATGGTTTACTTCAAAGTTTGGAGGTGCCATTACAGATATTTCTACAATAAATCATCTTCAAGTTGTCGTTCTTTGCTGTAAAAATATTCATTACCGTACCTACTGAAAACAATTATGATTTATTAAGACTCTTGTTTTTCAATCTCTGGATAAAAGTGATGGGCATCCACTCCCCGAGTAACTTTGCTCAACACTTTCCTACTGAACGGTAAACGCTCATGCGAACTCTGTTGCCAAATGATTGAAACACAAACCACATGTTAAAAGTCTTCGTACCAGTATTTAAATGATGATATGCTTTAATATAGAACATTGTAACTAGTCGGTAAAGCCAGTATTATGTTTCTGCACAATGGCTATTTAGATATTAATCCACATTACGGTAATGCAGTGATCAATGTAATATACAGTATATCGATGTTTTATACGGGAACTGGGCTAGCCTTTCACGGACCACTGTGGGAATTCCCCTTACTGTCAAGTAGGCGTATTCACAACTAATTTAAAACTCAATTCCACGCAGGGACATTATCGAAAAAAGCAAAATATTAATGGAGCATAAAAAATACTTCCACGTGAAAATGATTGACTGTCTTGTGCTCTAAATTCCTGTGGTTGTAATGGCTGCGCGGATAGCCTCTTGGTCTGCAAATCATGAAGTCTCAGGTTCAAACCCCAGTCCCGGCAATTATTTTCGCTACCAGATTATCGATTTAAACGATGTCTATTATAACATTATGCGTCATTTTAACAGAATCTATATGAAATTACGATTTATCTAATTTTAATTACAATAGTTTGCACCAATCAGGAGTTGAGAAATTTGATTTTATTGAACATTATTTCTAGTAGTCTATAGATAGGCTAGAGAATATGGTTTCATTCCTCCTCTTAATTTACAATATAATATGTGATGGTTGTTCAATCAAGTGTGACAGTAGCATATCTCCAATTCAATCTATACATTCATCATAGTACCAGTATGAAAACGGAGCGTAAATTAACATTTTAAGAATGTCCAAGCTGTGTAGTATACGAGTAGGATAGCGTAACATGTCAGATGACTTCACATACATTTCATCTCAATTTCATAGTAGGATAGCATGTTACACATCATATGCTACTACAAGGATCGTATCTTTTTCTTTTGGGGCTACATAAAAAAAAACATTGTTTACGCTCAAAATATCCAGTGCCTGCAACACCTAAAGGAATGAATCACCGATGCGATAGAAACTGTGACTCCTGACATGATTCGGCGGACCTGGACGGAGGTGGACTATCGCTCGGATGAGTGTCGTACCACAGATGGAGCTCACATCGAAACCTACTAAATGGGTAAACAAAACTGTATGATTTTCTCTATGTTTTGGTGTAAGAATAATTAAATTATCTTTATTGCAGCCTGAGTTATTACAAATCAAAATTAAGGCCACCTTTTCCGATGACCCTGTACTTTGAAAACGTCTAATTAATGTCATGTACACTGTAGTTTACATCAAGCATGAAACGGTTAATGGATACCCCTGGCACAAAGAGACAGATTGAGTCCTATATCCGGTGAGAAAAGTTCTTCACCGGGAATGGAAGTGATCTGTGTTTGGGGAAGCGAGAAGTAATGGACCGTGCGACAGTGGTGGGTGGTGTGGGTGGGTGGAGCTTAATATCGAACCAGCCGGCAGCTCATTTATCACCAGCCTTGTGCTCTTGGGGGCTGAATAACTGTTATTGGAAAGAAATCAGTTGAGGTAGCAAATGAAAAAAAAAAGTAACCACATATAAAGCACTTGGTCGGAACTGCGGTGTTTTGAATCAAAAACAATAGTTCATACCATTCTTGTAGAGTGATGAATTGGATGTTGTTATGTATGAGTTGATCGAACTCATTCCTATGGTTTCCTCTATTTATTTTAAAGGGACATACGAAAATGATTTAATTCACGTTGAGTGCTACGCCCAACTATAAGTATAGACGGTGCTCGATAAAGTTCATATTTCCCATTTAATAATGATATCTTTGAAGTCGTTTACAAAAAATACTATTGGCGCCTTCGGTGGCGTAGTTGGTAGCATGCTGAGCTTCTATGCCCAAGGTCACGGGTTCAAACCTGGCCGAAGTCGTCGGATTTTTAGAGCGTTAAAAATCCCTCAGTATGCCTTCCTTCGGCAGGGAAGTAAATCCGGCGGTCCCTTGTCATAGATTGATGGCATGATAAAGAACATTCCACTAAATTATAGGTTATATTTGACCAACGCTCTTAGGTTCCAACGTTCGTCGCCAGGAGCTGACTGCAGTGGCATCTAGTAACATAGTTCAGGATTAGTTGGTCGTTGACGGTGCCGTTTGGTAGCAAAATTTGGAACTACTTGAAAATCGAATGTCTAAAGTCCTTACTTGAATTAAAAACAGATAACACACACTAATACAGCCATCAAAATTAACACCGGTTACGAGACATATTCTACACACACCCAAAGTACACATGGCTACATGACCACGTTGTCGCAGCCCCTAAACTCAGGAACCAAACAACCAAAAAAATAATATGCACCAAAACTGGTTAGCAGTCTGTAGACATTCTACAACTTCAGATAAGTATCAACAGTAGTTCTTTGTACACATTAGTAGCAGACAAACAATATTTTATATTGCCGTTATAGCTTTTAACCATCACAACAGAAGCTTGCCACGGTGTTTGAGTGGTCCACGTGTCGGTCTACTAACCCCAAGATTGCAGGTTCGCTCCTGGTCGTGGTAAGTGATTTTTGTAAGGCGGTAATTTTTGCAGCCTTTCAAAAATCACTACACCATGTCATAAGATGTTGGCATGTCAACGAACCCATTTGAATTCAGTAGGCCGTGTTCATAATGGCAAATCTCGAGATTTACCGCCAACACAAAGTTCTTCATTTCTCTACTAGAAAGCGCTATAGTGTTCATGGAGATTAGATATCTAACCTCCTTGACTTTCATAGTGCTTCTAGGAACAACGAAATTCGACATGCAAGCTACCATTTGGGTGTCAAATAACAAAGCTTTCACCCGGCAACCGAGGCCATACGATATTATTATCACAATAGAGTACTTTTAGTTCATTTTCGCATCTTAATTTACATATCTACTGTAGTTTTAGGGGTTAATGCTTGAGTGTATCACAGCAATACTACACCTCTATACATTAGTTTGGGGGCGGATGACTTTCTTTGGAGTATATAAACAATTCAATACTCTTGTGTTAAACTTTAAAAGTCGTATCCTACATAAGGCGCCTCGTTTACTAATATGTTCGTTGTAATTTCATTGTGAATAATTGATTGTAACATAAGAAAAGTACGTCCATCAACCATCTTAAATATATGGAATCGTTTATCTTGTGCATTCTGCAGAGAAATCTTCTTTTGTGAGATTAACCTACATAATTGCTGCGTTTCGTTTCATTCAGTGTGTTATTGTTATGGCTTATTTCAGTAGGGTCCATTATAAATGGTACCTCTTTCTTACTACGTTTTAATTTAATTGCGGAATAACACACTTAATGATACAGTACATGTTCTTTCCTCAACATCTTTATGGTACGCCCAGCCGTCATCATGAAAATTAGGATTCGCTGTTATTTAGCTTCGGGCATGCGTAGCCACCCATAAGGTTCCATCTTGTTTCACTAATTATTGTTATTGTAGCTTCAAAACCTATAATAACACTTATCTAATCACATTTACAAACCTAGGTGGTTTTACAGGAATTAATTATTCAATTTTTATATAATTCTTGAAAGGAATATTTTTCCGGGTAGTAGATGTGATTCGGCAAGTGTTATTCCCCGCCATCTACTTCCCAATCCTAGCCTAAGCTACGAATACACACACTGTTACAGCCAATGGCAATGACAACAATGATATTGACACTTGTTATCAAACAAATTCTAACCGAGAAGGTGCAGATTGGAATGAAATGACAATGTGGTCGTCCTTTCTAAGTTTTTGCAACATTAAAATAAATAGTTCGCTTTTCTTTTCGGTGCTTAATGTCTTAATATTTATCATCAATAATATATATATTTTTTTTATTTAGTCAATTTACCCTCTAGGTTGGTGGTTCCCACGGACACAGCGAGGGAACTCACCACTACCGCCTCTATGGGCAGTGTCCTGGAGCTTGGAACATTTGGTCGGTATGGATACAACTGGGGAGGTGTGATCAGCACTTCGCCCAGGCGGCCTCACCTGCAAAGCGAACAGGGGCCTCATAAGGGAGGGGAAGGGATGGAGGATTGGGATGGATAAGCTAGGAAGAGGGAAGGAGGCGGCCGTGGCCTTGCAGTAGGTACCATCCCGGCATTTGCCCGAAGACGAAGTGGGAAACCACGGAAAACCACTTCGAGGATGGCTGAGGTGGGAATCGAACCCCCTCTACTCATTTGGACCACCCGAGGCTGAGTAGAGCCCGTTCCAGTCCTAATACCACTTTTCAAATTTCGTGGCAGAGCCGGGAATCGAACCCAGGACCTCCGGGGCGGCAGCTAACCATGCTGACCGCTACGCTACGGAGGCGACATCAATAATATTACATCACTGATTTCGCCCATGGATCACCAGAGACAATTACTTACACAAACAATTTAGATATAAATATATAGTTTGTCCACCTTCCCTAAACTAATTATCATCTGTGCACATATTGTATCTGAAAGGCCATACGCTAAATAAATAAATAAATAATAACCACGCCGGCCCCGTGGTGTTGTGGTAGCACGTCTCTCTCATATCCGGCGGCCCCGGGTTCTTTTCCCGGCTTACGTCAGGAATTATAGAAACTGACGTGAGGGCGGAACGTGGTGCAGTTAGCCTCGTGAGTACAATTGAGTAGCTGTCTGACAGTGAGGCAGTACCCAGGTCACGGAAACCAAGATTTACGGCCGAGGGGAACCGATGCGCTAACCACGCGTCACCCCAATATCGGCAGGGCAAATGGCTGGGCAGCGGTCGCTTGGTAGGCCTAGGCCCTTCATGAGCTGTAGTGCCAGGGGTTATTATATTATTATTATGTAATAATTACCACACTTATTAAGTTTCTGGTAGGTTTTCTTGTATTTTGTTTTTTGAGCTACTTGTCTTGCTGATTGATTGATTGGCCCCTGTAGACGGCTTCGTCGCGCCGTCCCTTCGGGCCAGGGGAGAATGTTGTTTTGGAGAGATAGGATTATTGTGGAGGGGAGAGTTTGAAGTATAATAATAGATGTAGTAGTTATTAGCCATTTTATGGGGGCAGTGTGGGATTGGGAGATATAGTGCGGAGATAGTAATTGGGGTATCGCTTCGTGAAGGTGATGTTATAAGGAGGAATTGAAGGTGAAGAAGATGGGGGGGGGGGGAGAGGAGGGGGGGGGGGGAGAAGTGGGGAGATGAAGAGAAACTAGGGGATAGAGGGGAGTTGTATTACGGCGATGGTAAACGGGTTGGTGAGGGGTACTGGAATGGAGAGTGGGGGGCAACGGCAGTGCCACGAAATTTGAAAAGTGGTATGAGGACTGGAACGGTGTCTACTCAGCATCGCGTGGCCCAAATGAGTAGAGGGGATTTGATTCCCACCTCAACCATCGTCGAAGTGGTTTTCCGTGGTTTCCCACTTCGTCTTCGGGCAAATGCCGGGATGGTACTGTGCCCGTATTTTCGAGAGGCGGTCTTCAGATATCCGAAGCAAAGCTGGATTTGTAGAAACTGACTGCTCGGGCTTAAATACTTGTCAAGAATCCACTCTAACATGACACTCAAGAATCTACGTCGCGGAAGATACGATGAAACTGTAAATTACATATATGCACTGGCTCAAAGTAGAGCACCTACCTTGTTCTCGGGGATCTCGTGGTCAGCTCCTAGACCTAAAAATGGGTTTCACAGTTGCATCTCTCTATATCTAAAATAAATCGAAACGACGCGGCGTCTAACAAAACTAAACAATTTAATAACAAGAGTAAACTGTAACTAAACATTCATACAGTTAATAAAACACACACTCATTCTCACCTCTTCACATATACGCCATTGACAAACCTGTGTTCCACGAACACTATGACAAAATTTTGGGGTGGCCTAAGCCTTCACAACAGGCTAAAACAATTAAGAGAGCCTGGCGTGCTTCACATTTCCTGTGCCACGCTTACGAAGTGCACCTGCATCCTCGCAGCGCGTGTATGAGCCACGTGGTTGGTTATATAACAGACCCGTTATATCTCCACCCTACCGGCTGATTCGTTCATTCAGACTATGCTGGTGTCAACAAGTCTTCACATTTGTGGCCTGACCTCGGCCTTGAACAATACGAAATCTCCAATAGAACTTCGCTCGACAGCACTTGCCATTATAATACACACTTCTGTCACCCAACAGGCAACGTTACAAAAATCTCATTTATGCTAGATAAAAACGCAAATCATTCATACTAATTGAAACTTCTATACCTTCTCTCCCGCGTCGTGCCCAACGGAGTTGTTACCATACACTCTGAACAATAAGTAATTCGCATTCAAAACATATTGACTTTCATACTCAATACAGTTTATGAAAACATCGACCAACTTCCTAAAACTAACACGTTATTCCCCTGATTGAATAATAATGAAAGTTTATAACAAATTAATTTAAATTACACTAAATAGCATGAGCTATTATCAAAATAAAATGTAATGTATATTTACAAAAGAGCGTCTGCTCTGATCTCACATTAATGCCAATCGCAATTTAATGGGATCCTCACAATCTTCCATCACTTCAGAAATACTACTACATATTATCAATTATGGTTTGTAGGCAAAATAAGTCGGATGTGTTCAACCAGCTAAGGCAAAACATACGCAGTTACATACTTGGGTTTAATAAAGGTTAATAAGAGTAATACATAACAGATTTCAATATCCGAATTCCCGTTTAAATTTCGGCTGCAACCTTCGCTAAAAGACCTCTCGTATGCCAACTGCACACGGAATTACAAACATGTTACCAAATATCAAAAGGTTATCATCTTCACTTCCTTAAAAATGGCATTCCCTAAAATAGGTAGCATCCTCAGCGTTGCCAAACCAACCGCTGGTATAACAAACAATAACATCAGTTGTTAATCCACTAATTTATACATGCCAACGACCTTTGGACTAAGCGTGAAAGACCTCCATGGAATTACTTTAAAAACGTTACTAGGATATCTCTAAACTCTTGCGTATACATTTAATAAAAATACTGTACTGTCACTACATGCTTCTGGTTTCACTTTCACAGATGGAGGGATATCATGTCTACAATATGACATCATATTTATTTATTTAATCGTATGGTGAATTATATACAAAATTTACATTATACAACATTATCCACATTCTGCAACCAAGTTATGCCATTTGGAGTGACATGAAAGAGTTCAGCAGGGTTCCCAGGGAACGAGAACAGAGGGCAGCGTCGGAGCAGATGATCCATTGTCTGCTCCTCTTGATCACAGTCGCACATTGCTGAATTGGTCCAGCCCCATCTGTGTTGAAAGAATTTACAGCAGCCATGGCTGGTTCTGAATCTGTTAAGACGGCACCACAGTTTCCTTGGGAGGTCATAACCTTTCAGTTTCTTTGTAGTATCAAGAGACTGGGCACTTGTCCCCGCTGTTTTAGTTGACCATTCGTTTCTCCAACTTTGGTTTAAATTAAACTCATCCACATATAGTACTAGCAGGTACCCGTGGCGTCGCTCGCGTCATAGTCGTGCCATATTGTTATACAATGAAATGCAGGTTTAACCCCGTTAACACCCCTTTAGAACCTGAATATTAAAAAATCCCTCCGTAGTAGACGTTTTCGACACACAACAAACATATCCCCAAAATATCATATTTCTAGCATTAATAGTTTTGATTGGTCGATGAGAGTGAATATCCAAAAATTCTTCCTTAGTGGACGTTTTTCTTCCAGAATTTCACCCCTCCCGATGGGCCCTTTAAATTGGATTTATGAAAAAAAAAGGTCGAACAACTATTTATTTAATAATTTTTTTATATTTTTATTAAGCTGATTGTTTTCCTCTGAGTTTCAAACTCCTCGCCTATGTCGTTTAAGAGAAGCACACTCCGTTAGGAATCCTTCAACCGCCACTTTTCACCCCTTTCACTCATAATATACACCACATCGAAAAACCATTAGACATGGGCTAGCTTATTTTTAATGATTAGTTTATATACCAAGTATCACATCCCCAAATGAAACCACTCGTGAGATATTGTTATTCAATAAAATGCACGTTTATCCCCTTAACACCCCTTTAGAACCTGGATAACCAAAAATCTTTCCTTAGTGGACGTTTTCGACATACAACAAACATAACCCAAAATTTCATGTTTCTAACTTCAATAATTTTGGCTGGGCGATGGTGAGTGAGTGAGTCAGTCAGGACATTTTCTTTCATTTATTTTTGAGAATTTCGTCCCTCCCCATGAACCCCTTAAAAGGGTTTTATGAAAAAGAAACGTCGAACACCTATTTACTCATTTTTAAGCGGATTTTTTCCGCTGAATTTCAAACTTCTCGCTTATGTCGTTTATGAGATACACGCTCCGTTAAGAATTCTTCAACCCCCAATTTTCACCCCGTTCACCTCATAATATACATCAAATCGATAAACCCTTAGACATATGTCTGCTTATCATTTCTGATTAATTTATATGCCGAATATCACATCCCCAAATGAAACAACTCGTGAGATATTGTTAATCAATGAAATGCAAGTTTAACCCCCTTTAACACCCCATCAGAACATGAATATCCAAAAATCCATACTTTGTGGACGTTTTCGACATACAACGAACATATCCCCAAACTTTCAAGTTTCTAACTGCAATATGTTTGGCTGGGGGATGATGAGTGAATATCCAAAAATCCTTCCTTAGTGGACTTCTTTCACCAGAATTTCACCCCTCCCCATGGGCCCCTTAAATTGGATTTATGAAAAAACGGTCGACCACCAATTTACTTTTTTCAAGCTGATTTTTCCCCCTGAGTTTCCTAATTTATGCCTCTGTCTTTTAAGAGATACTTGCTCCGTTAGGAATCCTTCAACCCCCACTTTTCACACATACACCTCATAATATACACTACATCGAAAAACCCTCAGACATGTGTCTTCTTATTCTTAATGATGAGTTAATATTACCAGTATCGCATCCCCCCAAGGAAACCAATCGGGAGATATTGTTATTCAATTAAATGCAGGTCTACCACCTTAACACCCGTTTAGAACCTGAATATCCAAAAATCCTTTCTTAGTGGACGTTTTCGACATACAACAAACATAACCCCAAAATTTCTTGTTTCTAACTTCAATTATTACGGCTGGGCGATGATGAGTGAGTGAGTAAGTCAGGACATTTTCTTTCATTTATTTTTCAGAATTTTGCCACTCTCATGAACCCCTTAAATTGGATTTATGAAAAAAAAAACGGTCGAACACCTATTTACTTATTTTTAAGCTGTTGTTCCCCCCTGAGTTTGATGAGTGAGTGAGTTAATCAGTTAGAACACTTTCTTTCCTGTTTTTATTCCCCAGAATTTCATCCCTCTCCAAGGGCCCCTAAAATTGTATTTATGATAAAACGGTCGAACACCTATTTACTTATATTTTAATCTGTTTTTTTTTTTCGCTGAATTTCAAACTTCTCGCCTATGTCGTCTAAGAGATACACGCTCCGTTAAGAATCCTTCAACCCCCAATTTTCACCCCTTTCACCTCATAATATAGTCTACACCACACCGATAAACCCTTAGACATATGTCTGCTTATTTTTAATGTTTAGTTTATATGTCGAATATCACATCCCCAAAGAAACAAATCATGAGATATTGCTAATCAATGAAATGCACGTTTATCCCCCTTAACACCTCTTAAGAACCCGAATAAACAAAAATCTTTCATTAGTTGACGTTTGCGACATAGAGCGAAAATATTCCCAAAATTTAATGTTTCCTACTTCAATAGTTTTCGCTGGACGATGATGAGTGAGTGAGTCAGTCAGGTCATTTTCTTTGAATTATTTTTACCAGAATTTTACGCCCTCCCCATGCGCTCCTTAAATTGGATTTATGAAAGCACGCTCGAACACCTATTAATTTATATTTTAATCTGTCTTTTTCCCCTGAGTTTGATGAGTGAGTTAGTCAGTCAGTCAGGACACTTTCTCCCCTTTTTTCTTCTAGAATTTCACCCCACCCCATTGGCCCCTTAAATTGAATTTATGAAAAAACGATCGAACATCTATTTACTTATCTTTTAAGCTGATTTTTTCCCGCTGAGTTTCAAACTCCTCGCCCATGTCGTTTAAGAGATACACGCTCCATTAGGAATCCTTCACCCCCACTTTTCACCCCTTTCACTTCATAATATACACCACATCGAAAAACCCTCAGACACGTGTCTTCTTATTTCTAATGATGAGTGTATATGGCGAGTATCACATCTCCCAATGAAACCAATCGGGAGATATTGTTATTCAATTAAATGCAGGTCTACCCCCTTAAAACCCCTTTAGAACCAGAATATCCAAAAATCCTTCCTTAGTGCGCGTTTTCGACTTGCCACGAACATATTCCAAAAATTTCATGTTTCTAACTTTAATAGTTTTGGCTGGGCGATGATGAGTCAGTGAGTCATTGAATCTGTCAGTCAGTCAGTCAGGACACTTCATGGCAAAATTGATGGTATAGTGGTAAAGTAGGTGAAGCCCTGATCTTCTTAGCCTCTCTCAACAATGCTTGTTTCCTTTTTAGATGTGGTGGAGGAATGTGGCTCAGCACAGGCAGCCAATGGCAAGGCGTTGACTTAATAGTACCAGTGATGCATCGCATTGTATCATTTAATCTTGAGTCTACTTTATGCATATGTGCACTTTCCAACCACACGGGTGCACAGTATTCTGCTGTTGAATAGACAAGGCTAATGCCAGTTGGGCGTAAGCAGTCGGCAGAGGCTCCCCAGAAAGTTCCACTAAGTTTATGTAGGATGTTGTTTCTTGCAGCAATTTTATGGGAGAGCTTGGTGAGATGCTCTTTGTAGGTCAGGGTTCTATCCAAAGTCACACCAAGATAAGTAGGAAAGGGATTGTATCTAAGTTGTTGTCCGTCAAGCAAAATATTTGGTTTGTAATTAGAAAACCGATGTGCAAGGTGGAAGCAAAATACTTCTGTTTTATTCAGGACTTAAGGTACCGTATGTCTTTCTGGAGTTTTTCTTACCAGTCAGTCCGTGAAGTATTCTCCAAGCTTTTTTGCTCGACTTTACAAAATTCATTTCTGTAACAGTTGCTTCCCACTTCTCTCTTCTGCTTTTATTGAGGGACAGTAGTAGCTTAGTGCCTAATGATTGATCTCCAGTACTTTGATATGCTTTATACAAGTCCTCACTGTCCTTATTCCATCCAGGCACATATTCCTTCCTATAACCCCTAGGAATGTTTGCTTTTGCAGCCTTAATAACGAGTTCAACAAATTCGCCATAGTTGGTTTCTGTTGATTGTAAGTTCTTCTCAGTTAAGTTTTTATCAAGTTCCTTAGAGAATGCGTCCCAATTAGCGCGTTGGAAATTCCATCTGGGTAAGGGCATCGAATTCACAAGAGGGATTTTCAGCCCTACCTCTATAATTACAGGACGGTGTTGGCTGTTTGGAAAGTTAGACAGAACATTTCGTGAGGTAGGCCTATATAAGGGTTGCGATAGTTGATCCATAGAAACAAATACTAGATCAGGGTTGTAGTCCCTATTCCAGCGTGCGGAATGGAAAGTGCCTTTGTCCTTTACATCAAAGACCAGATGTAAATTGGATATTTCTGCCCATAAAAGTAATGTCTCTCCATTATCATCTACTGTATCATAACCCCATGATGTGTGGTGGCTGTTCAAGTCACCAATATAGATACATGGATGGTCAAAAGTAGGCAGTACAGCTGGAGTCCAGTTTATGCATGGAGGCTTGTGCACTTTGACAATTCTTAGGCCGTTAACCTCAATCACTAATAGGAAGGTATTGTCTACGACTGTGGACTCAAGAACTTGGACTGCAGTCAAGCTGGACTTGGCATAAGTGGCTATACCATACTGTGGGTGGTGGATGGCATTTACGAGGGTATAACATGGAAGATGTCCTCTTCTATGGAAGTCCTGCTCACCTTTGGTATGCGTCTCTTGGATATTTACGATGTCAATATCAAGATCCTGTAGCTGTTTATGTAGATAAACACATTTGGCTGAACTTAGGCCTTCAATATTGAGTTGCATAATGCGTATTGAGTGTCCAATATCTCTATTACCCATCGTGAATAAATAACTACAAAAGTTATTTGTGTAGGTCCGATAAGAATCAATCTCGACGAGGTAATCAAACTTGAACTTCCCTAACGTCAGATGATAATAATCTTCCAAGAAGATTCTATTCTCAAATTAATTTAACTGACTGAAAGACCGTAGCTTTCTTCAATGAAATATACAGTTAGTCATATTCATATTATCTCCATTCTAACGAATGTCAATGAGTTCTAACGACTTTCATCGTTTGCAAGTTAAATGTTTCTTTCCAATACGATGTTAAATTCGTAACAATGCTGTGATATTTCACAATATATCACTATTTCTTCCTTCTTTCTTGATGTTACTTCTCGACGGATAAGACGCCCAAATTAAACTAATAAAATAATTTAATTGGTAACATGGACGAAAATGTCTATCACCTGAATTCAAAATGAATTCACAAACGTCGAAAATAAATTACTGTTCCTTAAGGGAAATGACAGGAATACTAATTCCTTAAACAAGTTAAGTATTTCAGTTCATAAACTGGGTTGCAAACAAACAATACTAAAAACGTCGTAAGGCGATCACCACAAATGATCTCGAAAAATTAAATGTCTAAACATGGAATACATAAAAGTTGTGTCGAAATATGGATACAGGAATTGCTCTAGAATGTCACTAATAATCCTCTAACTATAATTTAATGAACACAGCTACCTTGTCTGGAGCGTCGGAAGTTCAAGATGAGTATCGGATAATACTCAGATGTTACAACCTTCAAGGACCTAGGCTGGATCCTAGTTCGTCTCCAAGAACTCACGACCTCAGGCGAGGAACGAATCCCTCTTCCGAAAACCATCAAGCTCCAACCGGGATCGAACTGCGGACTGCCATCTGTCATCTTCATTGTTACCGGAAATACCCTGGACAGCTTGAAAATCTTCTTGTCTCTTCTTTCTCCGTCCTGGTACCGATTCATCGTAATAACGAGAAGTATAGAAAGCTCAGCTACATATTCCGAAATAAATTCGAAATGGAAGTCATGGACCTCAATCGTATACAGAATATTCATTTAGATGGACTATGAATATTGTTTTGTAGTCGCTGGTGTTGATATCGAGCTCATGTTTGACGATAATGCACTAGAATGTGGTTGTACATAACGTCTCACGTTTGCTCGTAAAGTAGACAGTCATGATCAAACTCCTTTAACGAAGCTCCATCGTTGAGTATATTACTCTACTCTGCTTATATTCCTGGCGCACATAATTATCTAGTCCATAATTGCAATCATATTACAATGTTTAATAATGTTCATCCGTTGAAAATACATCGTCATCATACTGGTGTTTCAATAAAGTTCCTCACTGGCAATGCTAACAATCACTGTTACTCATGTGAATCTGCGCAGTCGCTGTAGTCCGTCTCGAACAAAAATGCTTTTCAGCTCTGGATTCCAATACTTTTCTCTCGCATTACAAAAATGCCTGTATTTCGTAAAGTCTTCTCTCAAATTTGGTGAAAGTTCGTAATACACCTCTAAGTGGTCTATACAATAGACTGTAGTTGAAATTAGGTTTCTAATGTCGATCAGTTTGAAGTTATTGCGGCATTTGCACTCCTCGCAACTTCACTCATTTTACGAGCTCGGCAATCTCCACCACCTAGCCTCGCTGTACTGTGTCTTCACGAGTCGACCTTTCACGGACTCTGTGATACACTCGGGACCATAACTATAACTCTCCCGGCAAAACACGTCTGATCGCTTCCAACTTCAGATGAACGAGAGCCTCGATGCTTGGCGTCTCCCCTACGAGTCACCAAATCCAGCCGCCTTTTTCGTTCCCTAGAAAAAATTAGCGGGCTCTAGAAAATTGCTTATTCCTTCGAATTGCGACCTGCTGTCGGCTTATAAAATATCTCCAATATTTTATTATAATTTTCTTTACTTTACCAATTCATAAAATCATTTTCTTGGGGCATAAATGTGATAATAATCCATAAAATTTAGTTGCTGGAACTCCCGTCTCCTCTAAGACTTCTCCTTATTGGCTGTGGGCTCATATCCAATCGTATAATTTATAACAATGTTTAAATAATTCCTGGGGTGATTCGCTGTTGCTAGGCCGATTTTAGGCTGGAAGCTTCGATTGTGCAATATAATTACGTGACGGAAATTCCCTCTTGCCCAACGTAGCCCCAAGACTGGTTTGTTCCAAGTTCCAGCCTCGATATTGCTTGGTTAAATTTGATCATAGGACTCCGAAAAATATTCCCATTTTCATCCCAAATAATTCATTTTACGGGGGCAGTACCTATTGTGAGGCCATGGGTGCCTCCTTCCCGCTTCCTTGCCTATCCTTCCCAATCTTCCCCCTCCCTTCCCATCCCTCATGAGGCCCATGTTCGCTTTGCAGGTAAGGCCGCCTGGGCGAGATGCTGATCACATCTCCTCAGTTGTATCCACTCCGACCAGATGTTTTCAGCTCTAGGACACTGCCCGTAGAGGCTGTAGTGGTGAGTTCCCTCGCTGAGTCCGTGGGTTCCAACAACCTGGAGAGTAAACTCGATGTAAATAATAATAATTATTATAACTGAAAATGAATAATTAATATGCAAGCCAGTCAAATCCACTTTTGAATAAATATTACTTTAATTCACTTATTTCGAGATGTTGTTGTTGTTTCATTTGAGAGGCTTATACATCGTGGTCATTTAGGAAAGGAAAAAGGAAAGAAAATTGTAGTTTTTCGTGACCGTTAATCCCGCGATCATGAGCCCAGTGACCTCCAATTTACGTGGAATCAGAACCACAGGACACAGTATATCACTTTGAAAATCTCACATTCATTGACCAGGAATCGAACCTGGTCCACCGTAGTGAGAGGCCAACAGCTTGAGCGCTGTGCCACGTATGGAATTTGTCTGATAACCTGTGTCCGTATTTACAATTGAAGCTAGGATTAAGATGGAGGTGGCCGTTCCCTTAAGTTAGGTACTATCCCAGAATTTGTTTGGAGCAGACGCAGGGAAACCACGAGATAAAACTTCTAGGATGGCTGAAGGGGAAATTTAACCCCCCTCTCCTCAGTTTTACCTCGTGAGGCTGGGTGTAACCCGTTGCAACCCTCAGACCAGAATTAAATTTCTTGACTGAGCCAGGATTGAACGCCGAACCTACAGAATGACAGACAGCATGCCAGCCATTGCCCCACGAGGAGACATATACCATGTGTTTAATTAATTCATAGACAAGAAGCAGTAAACAAGAGGAGAATAGAAGCATTTGAAATGTGGTGCTACAGGAGAATGATGAAGATCAGATGGGTAGATGGAGTAACAAATTAAGAGGTATTACTACGAGAGAATGAGGAGAGATGTTCCTGGCGACTGATAATGAAGACGAGAGATAGGTTGGTAGGACACATACTAAGACACCCAGGAATAGCAAGCTTAGTTATGGATGGGAGGGTCGAGGACAAGAAGTGTAGGGGAAGACCAGGGTTAGAATATGTTAAACAGATTGTCTCATATGTAAGGTGTGGTAGGCAGTGCTTTTCTGAGGGGAAACGTGGGGGTACGCGTACGCCCTAAAAATTAAAAACGGTTTAAGGAAAAAAAGTGACAGTCAGTCTGAAAGACTAGACTTTGTATCATTTGAAATGCTACAAATGCTGAAAGATGCTAGAAAGGCTGGAGACTTCTCGCTTCGCTCGAAGCCAAAGACTCTTGATATTTTAGAAAATTATCTGTATAATACATATTTTGCATATCTTATTTCAAATTACTCGCGAACGGCAAGTGCAAACCAAGGGCAAAGCAAGGTCAAAAGCGCGGGATGCCGTCACACTCACCAGAGCGCGCGGGGACGTGCCCCTTCCAACCATTCTAAAAACACTTATAGTGGGCGATGTATCGAAGATAGAGATATGCTCTCCCGGACTTTTTTGTAGAACTTTTCATGCTGACCAATTCATACGCTCATAGTATATTGATATTTTTAACGGTTTGCCCAGCGTAAGCTTAAGAAGCGCACGGACGCCAAGTTTTTTTCCGACTTTTTCACTGAAATCATTACTGCTTGGCTTCCTTTGATCATACAAAAATTATTTTCTACAGAATATTTCCTCGAGATATCCTTCACAGAAAGGTGAAAACTGCATCAAAATCCATCCAGTGGTTCTCGAGATTACCCGTGACATCCAAGAATCGTGGATTTTAGTCTTATACTAACGATGTAGAGATTGTCGGGGAACACATGCACCAAGCGGTACTATGACGTCACACCCCTCAGTGCATATGGGTACATTTCATCCCGTGACCGTAACGTAACGCCAGAACCCAGCGTAAGATCATTTAAAATGATAAAATAGTGATGGAAGGAAGGGTCGACGACAAGAAGTGTAGGGGAAGACCATGGTTAGAATATGTTAAACAGATTGTCTCATATGTAAGGTGTGGTAGGCAGTGCTTTCTTCAGGGGGAACGTGGGTTGGGGGGTACGCATACCCCTTAAACTTAAAAAACGGTTTAAAGAAAAATATTGGTACATTTGTATCTAGTCGGGTAAATATAACTTCCGACTTGAAAGTTCATCGATCAGCTTGCGTCAACGCTCTGTTCACAACAGTTGGAGGAGATTTCGAGTAATCCTCGATTTAAATCAAATCCGTTTATTTTGGTCGGCAACTCGGCACTCCGTTCTTATAAGCACGCAGGCTAGTGTTTGGAGGTGGGGTAGGTTGGTATTTTGTGCGTGTGGTTAGTTTAGAAGGATGAAGAAAATAACGAACTATTTAACATCCACCCAGGTATCGAAGAAGGTGAAGGCTAATGATTCCAACTTAAACAATGACGGAGAAACGCCAATAGTGTTGTGTGGTGATGCAAAGGAAGATCACATGAAAGAGCTATCAACCGCGTGTTACAGTGGGACGGAAGATATTCCCGAATGCTGGGATTTGGAGAAAAAGCAGGAATTTTGCAGCAATTACGAATTGTTGGTGGTAAAATGATTAGAAATACTGAGTGCAGTTGACATGTTTACCACAAATAAATTAACCCAATGCAACCTCTCATTTAACATGCCAGCCCGAAAAGTGTTCACCAGACTCTGCAAATTGCCGAATGTTTTGTTGACTGCAACTGACAGTGCCCCTTAAATTTCTTGTAGAAAAAATGCACTGGTGGTAGCTGTGTAGAGATGAAACGATTAGCTCAGGACAGGGAGTAGTGGAAGCTGCATTTAACTAGTCAAAGAACTGAAGACTCAAACACACACACAAGAAAAGTCAATGCACTACACAGTACTTCACTGAAGTTGAGGCATCAACTAAATGGTTTCAGTGAGAAGCCAAACCTATGTGGACAAAGCGGGTCCCCGAGGAGCGTTGTCTGCTAAATTATATTTGCCTTCCAACACACAGTTTGTTTGTCAGCTGTGAAGCACAGAGCCAAGTTCCATTTGCGTAATTATCTACTGGTGAAGCAATTACCCGTGTAAACTGTTCAGACACTAATGTACATTACTATATGAGTGACAAACATAATGTTAATAATGATAAAAACAAACAACATTGACATCATTCAACATTAGCAGCGATAAAAGAAATTTACCATAATCAAAACTTCAAAAACTCTCCGTAGAAACGGCTATGACATTATTTTAAACAGCTATAGCACCAATATTGACTTATGGAATCCACATAATTTGGGACAAACTAAAAGTAAAACGACCTATTAACATTAGAGAAAGTCAAAGCCCGCGCTATATGAAAAAAGTCTTGTGTATCGGGAAGACAGCGCTGTCCAGACTGACTTATGTCTTCACAAAATAAATGTTCTTTATAGAAGACGTTAGACTGCAGATGCGATGATGATGGTGATGATAATTGTTGTGTTAATGGGCCTAACATCTAGGTTATCGGCCCTGACTGCAGATGCTACTGCCGTGCACCGAAGCCTATGAGAATGCCCTTCAAATACAGTACGGTACTCAAAGAAAAGCAAAACGCTATCTGGGATGATTTCTACTCAACTGACACCATAATAATAATAATATCGTATAGCCTCGAGTGCCGGGTGCAAGCTTTGTAATTTGATACCCATAGGGTAGCTTGCATGTCGAATTTCGTTGTTCCTTGAATCACTATGAAAGTCAAGGAGGTTAGATATCTAAGCTCCTTGAACACTATAGCGCTTTCTAGTAGAGAAATGAGGAACTTTGTATTGGCGGAAGCTCCCGAGATTAATTTTCCCATCATGAACACGGCCTACTGAATTCAAATGGGTTCTTTGAAATGCCAACATCGTAGGACATGCGTGTCGTATTTTTGCCGCATTTCAAGACTCACTTACCTCGGTCAGGAGCGAACCTGAAATTTTGGGGTTAGTAGACCGATACGCTATCCACTCACCCACCGTGGCAAGCTAACTGACGCCATAAAGCCTGACGAATGAAAACAGGCAAACTATGAACTCCAACACGTAATGACACGAAACGTTACACATGGCTTTCACTGCAAGTTCTACCAAAACAAGAGATTCCACCAACCAACTGAAGAATGTGTGTGTGATCTATGCAAAATATAATGCAAAATACTGCAGACAAAAACATATATCATTAACCCAATTGGGATTGGAATAATGTATAGTGGGTTATTCAGTATTGTATTTTGCACATTGTGTGCTTTTTCAATAATAATAATAATAATAATAATGTTATAATTTCTTACATTCGAACAACAATTGGATGAGTTGCTTTTCCAACGACCGTTTTCACCGACGTCAAAGATCTCGTAATTCATCATTTAGGATTATTTAACTTTGCATCATTTTGGTGAAGTTACAAATGGAGAAACTATGTAAAACAAGAAGTTGTGGGACGAAGTAAAGAGGCTACTTTTCTTAAAATTTAAGATTCATGCCAATGATTAATCTATATGTATCTATCTAGAATAATGTGGTAATTATGTTGGTAATATAGAAATTTCAAATTAGTTCAAAATACTGTATACCTGGCTTAATGTAGCCTAATGTAGTCTAATAGAGCACTACAGTTGGCAGCCCTGGTGACTGAATATATTCTTAGTTCCAACTCTTAAGGTACAGAATACAAAATGTGGTTGAAGTCCAATGGATAGTATGGACGTTAAATGCAGTTAAACGTTGGATCTTACAGCGCGCGTAAAACCATGTTGGCAACAATGTCATGCATGTATTGGTCAGAAATAATCTGAAATAACATGATCATTTGTTGTACCAATTTTCAATGAAATCCATTAGTTAGTATAGAAGTTACATGCATTTTAAAATTGGACCTATCAGCAGGCTTAGAATCATGTTGACAGCAGTGACGTATATCAGTTACTCCAATTTAATCAAGAATGCTAGGTACTATAAGTGTGCAAAGTTTTGAGCTATTCGCTTGCATACTTTCTGATATATTGATATTAGGGTAACAAAAATAGAGGCAGCATTAATTAAGAGTTGGCAGCCCTGGTTGCTCTTAAGAATACGCATAGTCATATCTCTTTTGGTACACATAGCACATACGCAATTTGGTGGAAATCCAAATGATAGTATAGAAGTTACATGTATTTAAATTTAGACCTCTCAGCAGGCTTAGAATCATGTTGGAAGCACTGACGTATATAAGTTACTCCAAATTTATATAGAATGTCAGGTACTATACGTGTGCATAGTTAAAAGCTGTCGGCTTGCATAATTTCGGATATATTGGTATTTTGATAAAAGAAATTGAGCGCATTTATTAACAGTTGGGAGCCCTGGTGGATCTTAAGGATAGGCTCTGTCATATCTGTTTATGTACTGTGCCCGTATACACGGATGATGATCAATCAGCACTCGGCTTTTGCTCTTGCGGTTTCGGGGTATGGTACGTTCCCTCCACCACTGATTAAACATCGGATATGAAATACTCAAGGTTCACAATGATATTAAGGAAAAACACCACATTTTAAATATTACAAAATTTCATTCATAAAAGAAAAATATTTTTCACTCAAAAACATGTAAAAATCAATCACTTGGCATAGTTCCCTCAAGTGTCCCTCAAAACTAAAAATTAATCACTTGGCATAGTCTCTTCAAGTGTTATTCGAAACTAAAAATTAATCACTTGGCATAGTCTCTTCAAGTGCCATTAAAAATCACTTTGAAATTTTTTATCAAGATCAATATAATGTCATTTCATATTTTTTACGAACATTATAACCACTTTGTAATCACATTGTTTTGATTAATTCTAATTATAATTACTTGTAATATATTTTACTAAGGCGTCAAGCGCGCCTATCATTCAAGTCATACAACTTTCCAAGGCTTTGGATATTTATATTCATGTCAATTCTTTACCCTTCTGGATTTCTTTAACGTTACATAATATTAAATTATCTATCCTTTATTTAGACCTTTGTACCTTACTAGTAATTCTTCACAAAGCCTCAGATTTTACACATTTAAAATACTGTACAAGAACATGCCATGTCTGTGAATCGAACCCTTGTTCTACCAGTTTCATTCTCATGCATCAGATGATCTTTCTTTTGCAGCGTACCATGCACTGTTTTATTTATTTTTGTGGGATCTTTATTCATTCTTAAACTGTATTTTTCACAACCCGTTCTTTCATTCTTTTGAGGAAGGAATCCTTTTACTTGCAATAAAAGTGTTTGACAAAACTCGTCAAAATTCATGTAAATGCTTCAATCTTATATTTTGGAGAAATGTCTCCATCCCAGCATTGCGATTTCGTAAGTTAATTTCAGCTTGCCTCTTTTTATAAAAACTTTTACATAATGTCCTTTTTATTATTAGTCTATTGACAGACCTTCACTTTACCGCAGAACCCATTAACCTTCTGTCTCACTCCCACGTTACGGTAGGTCGGCGCTCACAGCTGCCTGGCCCCTGTGATACTTTACTTGATTTATTGCGTCTGGCCAGCCACCACGCTTTATACTTTGTTTATCTCTCTGACCATATGATTTTACCAAGACTTTCGTTTCACTTCTAAAACAGCTATTTGTTCCTGCTTTTAGTTCTTCTTTCTTCGATTCGGCCAACTAGGGACCACGTCAGTTCAACTGTCTCTTCTTCCGAGCTTTAACTACCGCCCAGTGTTCCCGCATTCGTCTCCGGTGTTGTTCTTTTCTCTCTTGGGACCACACCTTCCCTGTCTTCAGCTTCGGCTTTTCCTGAAAACCTTTGTGCGTACGTAGTTTTTCCTGAAGTGGAACACGCTCCTGGATATCTTCAGGGGAAATTTCCATTTCACGTAGATCTTTCTCAACTTCCGTGAACCATGCCCCTTTGGTTTTCTTATCCTGAAAGTACGTCAATATCCGTTTTGATATCCTGCCTGGACTCATTCGTGTCACGTGGCTATAAAAGGCAATCCTTCTTTTTCGAATCGTGTCACTGATCTTCTCCACGTGCTTGTATAATTCGTGGTTGTGACGCCTTCTGTATTCGCTGTTTTCTTTGATAGGACCCAGGATTTTCCTCAAAATCTTCCTTTCTTTCGCCTCTAGTTTTTCCATTAGACCTTTCTTGTTCATTGTTAGAGTCTCTGCCGCATACAGAGACTCTGGTCGAATAACAGTGCAGTAATGTCTAATTTTGGCGTTTAAGGATATCGATCTCTTATTGTAGATGTCTTTAGTCAGGTTGTATGCCATTTCCATTTTATTAATGCGTGACACGAAGGCTTCTTTCTCTGATAGGTTAGGCTCTATCCATTCACCGAGGTATTTAAACTTTTCTGCCTTCTGAACCTTTCCTAGTCCGACCTCCAGTTCCCTGGGCGCTGATTTTATGTTTGTCATGAATTGTGTCTTCTCAAAGGAGATTTGAAGCCCAGCCTTCAGTGCTTGATTTTTCAGTTGGTTAAGTTGTTCTTCTGCCGTATCAATGGAATCTGAAAAGATCACTAGATCATCTGCAAAGGCTAGACAGTCGATTGTAAGATTCATATACTTGTACCCTAGCCTTACCCCATTTTCTACCCTTGAATTTTTAATTTCCTTCCGCCATTCTCGGATGACCTTTTCTAAAACACAGTTGAAGAGTAGAGGTGAGAGTCCGTCTCCTTGCCTCACTCCTGTCCTGATTTCAAAGGCATCGGACATCTCTCCTCTAAACTTCACTTTGGAGGTGGTGTTGGTCAGGGTTTGCTGGATAATTGATTGTGTCTTGTTATCTAAGCCAAACTCTTCAAGGATTTGCAATAGGGTGGTTCGATCAATTGAGTCGTACGCTTTTCTAAAATCAACAAAGGTCACCACGAATTCCCTGTTCCTGAGTTTCAGATATGAGAGGATGGACTTCAGATTCATAATCTGCTCAGCACATGACCGTCCTGCTATTAGTAATTATTATTATCATTATTTATATTTCGTTTTTACAGGATATTTATAACTTATTCCGGAGAGGATGCCTAATATAATAACAATTTGTATGACGCCTTCTATCAATACTATTTTATAACAATGCCGCTAACGGTCTTACTTGCAAATTTTATTCGACGATTATTGCCTACAACAACTTGATATAATAATGCCTCATGGTCTCACATGTCTGTTCACTTACAACGCGTTATTTCGACGATTTAGGGCCTATAATATGTATAACAAAGCTCTTATGGCCTTACATGTATATTTCATTTGACGATTTTGACCTACAATAATATTTCAACACAGCCTGATCGGACCTAAAATGTAATTAATTTTAACGCTTCAATATGGCAATACAACTTATGGGAATTTTAGCTACCCAATACGATACGACGTTTTCATACGACAAAAATACAGAAAGGGGAATCTTTCACCCACAACATTTCGATGAGACTCTCCATCTCCTGAATAATTATCCTGGTTAACGCCCAATTTATTAGCTTTTAGCTTCATCTATTTAGTATTCGGCCCTTTTGGCAACGACAATTTCTTGCTTGGTTATTCGCGGTTTATTTAATATCTCAAATTAATATTTCATTTATAACGGTAAAACCTCGGCCTTCTCATCATTTAATTTTCATATTTCTGGCTCGCTAGCCAGTGATAATACATCTCTTTAGGTGTTTTATTTCACCAATTACTTTTAAAAATTTATAAAATTGATCATTTGACAACAATACGTCAAGACATTTTAATTTATTTCGTTCTGTTTATTACTTGAGTTTCTCATTACAAATTTCATTATCAATTTATGTTTAGTGCATAACCACTCGATAGCATTTATTTTTATTATTTTCACTACGAACTTTCAATTATTTTTTCATTTCAACCTTCGTCTTATTTGCCATTTAATTATAAGATCAACTATTTTATATCTTTCATTATTTAATTTGACAATGTTATTATGATGCATATTTATTTCATTACCTGCTTTTACTATGGCGAAACTTTAAGCCATTTAAATTATTACTAGATGAAACCCGTCAAAACATGACGGACAATGGAAAACAAAATTACTGAAGAAGCTTCTTATATAAGTTACATTCTTTGTACGATTACTTTTTAGCACTATTGCAACTTTAAGGGCGTCAAAAGATAGCACTCTCAGCATTGCAATATATTGCTGGTCATGACTGAAAACGTGATGAGGTCATCATCATCTTGCACAGTTTCCAGCCACTGGCCGGGTCTGTTTGGAACACAAGTCTCTCCAACGTCTTCTGTCTTCCCACCATCTCTCAGCCTCCACCCTTGTCCAGTCTTCTCCTCTCTTCTTCACGATTTCTTCCTCCCCCTTCAGCCACCTGTCTCTCGGTCTCCCTCTTGGTCTCTTTCCTTCCCACTTCGTCTCGTGTATCCTCCTGGGTATCCTCTTCTCCTCCATTCGTTTTACATGTCCATACCATCTAAGTCTAGATTTCTCTATACCAGTCTGTAATGGTTCATCCTTCATTAATTCTCCGGTCCTCTCATTTCTTATTCTGTCCATCTTGGTAGCTCCAATACTGCTTCTCAAGAACCTCATCTCACTGGCCTGTATTTTGCTCTTCTCCCTTCCTTTCATAACCCAGGTCTCCGAGGCATAAGTCAGGATAGGGACATAGTACGTCCGATATATGATCTTTTTGCTGTTCTGAGGGACATTCTTGCTCCATAACATGCTTCTCACACTCCTCCGGAATGCTTCTGCCTGTCTCCCCCGCTCATTTATTTCTCTATCGTTTCTTCCATTCTCTTGTATCAGGCTTCCCAGATACTTGAAACTCTCCACTTCCTTCAGCTGTTCCCCACCAATTGTTATTCCTGTTGTGGTTCTTTCCTTCTTCCTTGTTGTGATCACCATCTCACTCTTATTTATGCTAAATTTCATCCCATAACCTTGTATTATTCCTTCCCACACGTCCAACTGTTCCTGTACCTCCTCCTCCTTGTTTCCCCAAATCATCAAATCATCTGCAAGCACCATTGCTTTCATCTTTCCTTCCCTAATTACTTGTGCCACTCGGGTCATTATGTCATCCATCACCACAATGAAAAGTAACGGTGACAGTGCACTTCCTTGTTTCAGGCCGTTTCTCTGTTCCAACCAGTCCGATCTCTCTCCTCCCACTTTCACACAGCTCACGCTTCCCTTGTACATCTCCTTTATCTTCCTTATAGTCCATTTTTATATTCCTCTATCCTCCAGGGACTTCCATACTTTGTTTCTGCATACACTGTCATATGCTTTCTCAATGTCCAGGAAGGCCATCAGTAGATCTGTTCCATACTCATAGTGCTGTTCTTGTAACTGCCTTACAGCAAAAATCAAATCCACTGTGGACCTTCCTGATCTGAAGCCATGTTGTTCTTCCCTCATCCCTCCTTCTATCCTTGTCCTAATTCTCCTTTCCAAAACTTTCTCAAACAACTTTGCACAATGACTCATCAGTGTTATTCCCCGATAGTTTCTGCATTCTGTTCTACTACCTTTCTTGAAGATCGGGACAATTATTCCCTTTTTCCAGTCCTCTGGGGTCTTCCTTTCCTTCCATGCTGTCTTCATCACTCGGTACAACCATTGTATCCCCACCTCTCCTGCTGCTCTCACCATCTCCACACTCAACTCATCCACACCCGGTGCCTTCCCTCCTTTCATCTTCCTCACTGCATCTTTCACTTCTTTCCATGTTAAGTCCTTTTCTGTTTGCAGTTCATCTACTGTACCTCTTCCCCGATTTCTTCCTCCTCGCCGTGGTTTCCATTTGGGTTCAGGAGTTCTTCTCTTGTCCCCTTTTGTTCACCATTCTAAGATAATCCGTAGGATCCTTCCGCCTCTTATTCTTTACCATCCCAAACAGGACCTTTTTTGCACCTTCACTATCCTGCTGGTCATGACTGAAAACGTGATGAGGTAAATAGCCCAATACGTTCAAGAGTTTCTCCTTGAGCTTGATTGATTTTGATAAAGTAGGCCGAGCGAATAGGACATTGTTGCCTATTAAAAGAAAATGTACTGTACCTGTAAGTGTTTTATCGGAAGGTGTTAAATCACGTCGTAGGATTTGAGCTCTCTGCCTAATATTACTGCACCTATTATATCCGAATCCAAGCTATTTCTTAAAATTAATATATTACCATATATGAGTCCTTGGGAACCGTTCAGATTTCTAAGAAGCATCTCTACGGCTCAAACGTTCGAAGTATGTGGAGGCGAATCTCTTAATTCCAAGGAATTGCAAAATTCAATAATAGGGAAATGAAGTAGCTGGCTTTCATCTTCAGTATCCAATCTGTTAACGCTGATGTATGTGTTTGAACTACTGGATATAAGTTCAATGACTTTTAAATTAATATCATTACATTGTTGCAGCTTGGCAAATATTTTATATTCCAGCAGATCAATTTTACCCTCACAACAGTAAAGACCAAAGTAACCACGCATAGATTTTACGCAAGAGAAATACAATGTAGAACAATGTTTACATTTGATCGTCAGGGACCTTACAGTACACTGTACTGCATAATATCTGGAATTGTTTCTGAAATGGCCTATTTATATTGGATTTTAAATGTGGCTTCGTATTATTCGATAACACTATAGTGTCCTGCAATAACGGAGCCGCTAAATATTAAATGGCAAATAATACTTCCATTGCCGAAATCAACTCCGTAGTTAGACTCAGTACTCTAAACAAATAATCATTAAACAATTGTCTTATACAATGAAGTTCAACATGACCGTCCAGAGACTTTCATACTCAAGTTGGTTGGTGAGGAGAATGCGATGAGACTGATCGCTTAAAATAAATTCCTTATAATTTTTCCTGCCAGCGAATTTTTTTTGCAATAGCTTGAAAACGCAGCTCAGAATGACGTTCTTCATTTTGTTATAAACAGTACGAAACTGCTCTAAATAAGCAATTTCCATCACCTGTTATAGGTTATGGCAGTACATTTTGCAGGGGAACATAGAATCACTTCGCCAACTACTGGAATGACCATAGGCCTATACTCAATACTCACTTCGACAGTCACCCTAATGGAGGCAGTTTTTGAATTCAATGTCCCGTGCATGTCAAAAATCGTATTAACACATGGATGCCCACCTATTCTTGTCTATCGCCCCGGAGACCCGGGTTACATTTCCTGCTCTGCCAAGAAATTTAATTCTGGTCTCAGGGCAAAATCGGGGTACATTCAGTCTCTTGAGGTATAACTAAGAAGAGGACGGTTTAATTCCCACCTCGACAATCTTGGATGTGGTTTTCCGTGGTTTTCCACTTCCACTTAAGGCAAATACCGGGATGGTTCCTAACTTGAGGCCTTGGCCGTCTCCTTGCCATTTACCACCTTAATTACAAATACACACAGTAATGCAGCCATCACAATAACACAGGTTATCAGAGAAAATTTCACACATACACACCCAAGTACACGGGGCTGAGTGACCAAGATGTCGGAGCCCTTCAAACTAATTATATTTGCCAAGTGTCTCTCATGGCGAAAGCAATTGTGGACACGCGCGAGTGCCTGGAAAACTACTTTTTTCTTTAATAATTTAAGAGTATATCGACGATGCATAATTGTAACTTTTAGTCTAGGACGCTAATAACTTGACCACCGAAGCATTGGGAAGAAATTGCAATATTAAGGTACATAAACAACCTAGCCTACACATTCAACTGTCGGTTAATGTTCCTCAACATTTCCCTTCTTAAATATTCCCCTCCTTTATAATTTTCCATCACGTGAAAACATGCCATGTCTTGTGTTTTAAATATATCGATGCAATGGTGTTGCCATCTGCTGTCAGTTAATTAAATATATCGATGCAATGGTGTTGCCATCTGCTGTCAGTTAATGGAACTATATGGGCGATGTACTGCCATCTGTTGTCAGTTATAGGAACTGATTGCAGATATTTAAACGGCGTACTGCGGACAACAGTTTGCTCTTTTGATCACATGCTGCAATGCAATGGTAAAACGAAAATAAAACGTATTTAGAGGGAATGTAGAAATAAGTATCTTTAACAGACATAAAACCTTACTAATACTCCTTGATTAAACAATATTTCAGTGGTAAAAAAAAATACTGACGAGGGCTAGGATCGAACCGGCGCATGTTGGAACCACAGTCGGTCGCCTTAACCACATGGCTACTCTCGCACTCACGTTTAGCAGCAGACGCAGCCATTCATTGTATTCAAAAGCCGCTGTTTGAAGGAAATAATCAATTTCATTATCCAAATAAATCAATGTTGCACATTCGTATACGTTCATACAGTTATTATATTTTATTGTCAGAACTTGGTTAATGTATGTTTTCAATTACATGGAAGCTTATTAAATAACTTACATTTTAATGGACTTCTCACCGCCATTTTGTCATGACCCCAGGCGGATTGTGCGCATGCGTGAGGGGAAAGAATTCTGCTATTTTCTATATTAATTTAAAAATATACCGTAATATATTTGTTTATTTTAGAGACACTCTGCAAATCTAGAGGCCAAGAGCTTTCGTTAGAGTGCTCTACGAAGTAAATCGGTTCTGTCGTTTTCTCAATCTCGTGGTAACAAAAATCACCTTACTGTTTTAAATATATAGATTTTCGGTTCCTTCCTCCAAATCATTAATTATTTATTATTTCATTTATTGAGTTTTTTATTACTTTACATTACTGATCCCTTTCATATAATTATTCTACGAGGTCATTCTCGCAATTATTTATTATTATTATTTCCTCAATTCAATTATATAAGTGCATTCAACTACCCGATGGGTTCGATCTTTAAACTCCCTAGTTACGACCGATCTCATTGAGCCAGTCCATCGTACATCTGCAATTTTAATGAAAAATCATGACTCGCCATCGTGATCCGTCTTCTGATCCATCCTTGGGAAGGATTTCACCCCCCTAAAGACATAATTAGTACTCTTCCGTGGCACTTTCTATTGTGAGCGACACCTCACTTAGGTCCAATCGACCTTCACTTAAATTTAAACACATCACTAATTTATGAAACATTATATTAACACTAAAACACATATATCTTGTAGCTTATTTACACTGCATAAAATTTCACCACCTCTCAGTGAATCTTGGCACGTTTTATTGGTGTTTCACGCCCTGATGAGATCCCCGGACCCTGCATTGGACGTGATGCAAACTCGAACGGCTCTTACTTGTTCACTGAATCTAGTCTCTGTCCTGCCCTTTAGATTGTCTATTTTGACTTCTATTTCGTCCTTTATTTGTGACTTTCAACTTTTACTTGTCCTACGTTTACGTAGTGGTCTATCGACCCTATAGCCAGCTTACTTCGTGGCCGTATTGTGTCCTTATTTGCGACAAGTTTTCCTTTACTTCTCCTACGAGAATGTCTTTATTGCTGCGTTCCTATTTGATACACTGTAGCTTCGCTAAAGTTCACTATTATTTGTTCTTGGGTCTCGAACCCGTGTTCATTTACTTGAATTATTGGATTTCGTTCCAAATTCGGTCCCTCAAAACTGTGGTCTTTCACTTAACTTTCACGGAGACCTGTCTGTATATTTCGAAATGATGACCTCCAGCGTAATGTCTTTACTGATCTGGACGGCTGTATTTTAGCTTATTACTGTTCTAGAATTTTGTCGCGGCGCAATTTTTACTTCGTCACGGTTTTCCAGTAGCGTATAATAATTTTGATCTAGCACAAGTGCTTCAGTGATCACTGATAACAACCGTAGCGGATTTAATTTACCACGTACATACAACTTTTTATTATTACAGCGGATACTGATGATCGTTAAGTCGTCTTAACACGATCTACTTTGGCGGTTGGTAACGTACTGCGTTACTTGCTGTGACTTCTCCATACAGGAGTACGATGAATTATTACTAGTGTGAGGAAGCACTTCCATCCAAACAGCTTGATAATACAGTGTACGGTATACTTGTATACTGTGCGGAATTGCGCTGAGCCTCCCCGGGCTTACTGAACTACGACAAGTATAATGCAGAGCTTCTGCATTTTAGGAGACAGCGTGGAGCCTCTCCCCGGGCTTCTGGTGAACTGCTTCTGACACAGCCTATAGCCTCACTTGGCTGACGGATACTGCATGCTCTGTGGTTGAAACCTGGGCTATTTATTGGGAACTTGCAAAAATAAACTACTTTTGCCTTCTTCCTGGAACTAACTTCTGAACTAGACGTCGCACGTTTTTGAAAAGTATATCATTATGTTCCCTATATTTCAAACGTCTCATTACCATTTCGTTTTCTGAAAATCGATCGTCTAATTAATTTAAATAAAATCTACAAGGCTCCTCAGCTGCGTGGGTGATTGTGTTTTTTTTATCTTCTTCCCACTACCTTCGTTTGGCTCCGCCTAATGACGTAATTGCTGACTAAGTACTTCTTTCCTGGTCCTAAATTATTAATTCTTAACCTCGCTTAATTCATAATTTCCTGGATTATTCTGTTCCCCTAGGCCTATTGTTATAATTTTGCGTAGTTTCCGTGAAAACGGCTTATTTCACAATTTTGCGGTGTTGATTCGCAACCCAGTGTTGTCAGAAAAATGCCGATCTCAGCACTCAGTGGTGATTTCCCTGCTAATATGCTCGGGCTGATTCATCCCAGCGTGACTGCTCCCATGATTCACACATCTCTTGCACCACATATCTCCAGATAAAGGTATCAATATTCTGCGTCATGGCCTGACTCACTTCGTTATCTCCTCACTGCTAGTTCATAACTGGACCTCTATTCAACTTAAAGGTCGGAAGTTCATATCCTGTACCGACTCTAGTTGGGTACAGAATCCCTCCTTCAAAGGTAAATAAATTTTCGAAGAGCTGAGGAAATTTATTTATCAAAATTCAAAAAAATCTTCTTATATGAACTTCCTTAAATTATTTCTTTTGATTTCTTGAATGGGGAAGGACTCTCCCTGCCCGTTTCCTTAATTTAGTATTATTATTCATCATCATCAGATTTTCAGTTCCGTTATCAACCGGGTATGATCTATCCTTGCCCGTTTCAACCGTACTTTCCTTTCTGGTTCTTTTTCCTTTCCAGTTTTATTTTTCTACAAATATTATCAACTAGCTGTACCCAGCATGCGTTGCAATGCCAATCAAAGAAAGTGTTGGCGTTGTAACTTTGTATGTTGAAGTGCTTTTGGATTCCCAATATTTTTTTCTGTTTCCTATAAACTATTGTAAAATTGATTTACCATCTCAAAGAACATCCTGGGAGCGTGCTCAACAACTCACCAAAATTTCATCGCAATGAAATGAATAGCATATGAACGCAAACGGCACTGTGTTGAAACGATTCGAGCGCTGTCACCCTTCTGTTGAATATACTCGTACGCTACCTATTGTAAAATGGATTTACTAATTCGAAAACCTTCCCTGGCGTGTACACAACAACTCATCAAAATTTCATTACAATCGAATGAATGGCATATGAACGCATAAGGGGATTTTGTATAAACGATTCGCGCGCCATTACTCATTTAATGAATCTACTTGTGCGCCACCCATTGAAAAACGGATTTACTAATTCATACACCTTCGCAGGACTGAACTCAACTCACCAAAGTTTTATCACAATCGGATGAATGGTATATGAACGCATACGGGACTTGGTTGAAACGATTCACGCGCTGTGCTCATTAGTTGAATCTACACGTGCGCTACCATATTGTAAAATGGATTTACAAAATCAGAAATCTTCGCGGGAGTGGAAACAACATTTCACCAAATTTCATTGCAATCGCATGAATAGTATATGAACGGATACGGAACTTTTTTTAAACGATACGTGCGCCGTTTCACATTTGTTGAATCTACTCGTGCGCTACCTATTGTAAAAAGGATTTACTAAGTCAGAAACCTTTCTTAGAGGGTGCACAACAATTCATCAAAGTTTCATAGCAATCGGATGAATGGTATATGAACGAATACGGGACCTGTATAAACGATTCGCGTTCCGTCGCTCATTTGTTGAATCTACTTGTGCGATACCTATTGTAAAGTGGATTTAGAAAGCCTGAAACCTTCCCTGATGTGTACACAACAACTCACCTAAGTTTAGTCGCAATCGGACGAATGGTATATGAACGCATACGGGACTATGTTGAATCACTTCGCGCGTCGTCGCTCATTTGTTTAATCTACTTGTGCGATACTTATTGTAAATTGGATTTAGTAAGCCAGAAACCTTCCCTGAAGTGTGCACAACATTTCACCCAAGTTTCATCGCTATCAGACGAATATTATATGAACGCATACGGGACGTTGTTGAAACGCTTCGTACGTCGTCGCTCATTTGTTGATTCTACTCGTGCACTACCCATTATAACATGGATTTACTAAGCCAGAAACCTTGCCTGTAGTATACACAACCTCTCACCCAAGTTTCATCGCTATCAGACGAATGGTATGTGAACGCATACAGGACTTTGTTGAAACGCTTCGCCCGCCGTCGCTCATTTGTTGAATCTACTCGTGCGCTACCAATTGTTAAGTGGATTTACTCAGCCTGAAACCTTACCAGAAGTGTACAGAAAATCTCACCCAAGTTTCATCGCAATGGGATGAATGGTATATGAACGCATGTGTGACTTTCTTGAAACAAACGCACGCCATTTTTTTGAAGCTGATCGCGCCATCAATTGTAAATTGGATTTATTACCCCTATATAAATCACGTTGAGTAACTAACCGGATTTCATATTAAGAGCCTCATTTTCTATACCGGTAGTGGAGAGTGCTACTCGCATCCAGTTGGCCGTGTCCCTTCAAGAGCTACTGTTGCCTGGAAACGACTTGCCTTAGCTGTCATTTGCGTTACGATTTACAGTGACTTGTATTCTCTTTGGCTTTTTATGTCACGTCACGGGATAAAAAAAAGTATCCTATGTCCGTCTCCTGGTTCTAAGCTACCTCCACACCAATTTTCAGCCAAATCGGTTCAGCTGTTCTTGAGTTATAAATAGTGTAACTAACACGACTTTCTTTTATATATATAGATTTGACATCGGGTTATGCCCGTCCTTACCCGTTTCTGTTTAATTTAGTCATTTCCATGAAGTTTCTGAGCCTCTCACCCCTTTCTCTCAACTCCCCATTTTCTTTCTTAATGTGTCTGATTAATTCTTTCATTTCTTCATATGTTTCCTTCAGATCACATGTGCACTTTAATTTCTTCCATCTCCTTTCTCTTTCATTCTCAATGTTATCTTCTACTTGGGTTAGCAAGGCTTGGATTTCCTTCTCGTATTCTTTTGGAGGATGGTAAACTTTTAAATTTGCCGCACTCATGATCATTTTATGATCAGTCTCAGTGTGTTGCACCTTATATGCGTTGTTTTTAATGTCCTTAATTATTCGGTATGGCCCATGATAATTTTTCCTGAACTTTTTGTATATGCGATTTTCAGGATCTGATATCGCCGGTCGCTTCACCAGTACTAATTCTCCATCAACCAACGGCATATGATATCTCTTATTTCGATTTCTTTTCTGCCTTTTATCAGCTTGTGCCTTTAAATGTTCATATGTTCTCCAGATTCTTAATTCCCATCCTACTTGAGCATCAGTAAAGGTTGGTAGAATCTGGTCCCAGGGCCTTTCTGGCTTCTTGTCCAAATGCAACCTAACGGGTAGCTCCCCTGTTGCTTCGTGAACTGTATTATTGATGCAGAATTCAATGGCTGGCAATATATCAATCCATTTCCAGTTCTCCTCTGAACAATAAATTTTACAATACATTTGCACCTCCCTCATCACTCTTTCGACGGGGTTAGCCTCTGGATGTCTTATGCTTGATAAGATCTGTTGAATTTCCAAATTTTTTTAATTCTCGGCGAAACTCTTGAACCCTTGCAAAGAAGCTTATGAGACTCTATTTCGGGGGGTGTAACAGTCCATATCGTAAGTTGTTGTTAAAGCGCTTCATTAACATATAGGGTAACATATAACAAAATAACATGCAGGAAAAAGTGAAGCCAGGGTTAAAAAAAAACAATGAATTTAATAACAAATCACCTAACTAATACAAAGAATTAACAAAAACAAACTCCCAAAAAGACTCCCACTTAATAATAAAATACGCCAAAACAAGGCCATATCTCTGGAGAGATTAATTACACGGCCAATGTGTCCTTAATAAAATCAACAAAAGTGACATATGTATGCGCGCGTGTCGTTCTGCATGCTTCACGATGTGTACAATCGAATGCATGATTTGTCATCATCCAGAATAAACATTCAAACAACGAATCCACATTGCTTAGAGCTAGACAGACGCGGGGAACAACTATACAACACTTAAAACTAAACCGACACTTCCTATACTTAAAATAATAACACAATAATTTCCGAATGAAATTGGAATCAAACTGCCGTAGCAAAAACATTACTGCCTAAAAACTTAGGACTTCTCACACAAATCAACACAAGTAAGTTAACACGTGACCAATAAAAAAAATACACATATGACCGCCGTCAAATTTACACGTACACTACCTCTACACCACACAGGTGTGACATACTAAATTACATGAATTGAGTCATAAACACATCACTAGGCTCCAAGCCAACATTTACATTATTAACACAACAATCTATCCATACAACATGCAACAATCCGTCCCACACATGGCGAACTCCCCAATTAATTATGGTTCGAAAATGACCATCACAATGAACAGGTTTGCTACATGAAAGCTTAAAGGGGCCAGTCGGAACAACAGGACTGCCTATCAAAAATAAGTCACCAGGCGAGGCGGGCGATTTGTGGAAATCTGCATATCTGTCAACCCACGTGTGTATCGAAGAAGCGTGCCCGAAAGCACAAAATACATGTGTGTGTGTCAGAACAAAATATCCCGGCATTTCCACTAGGAAATCCAAGAAAACAGCATAATGGACAAGAAACAGCGGTCTCCCTAGAGCACCCTGCCTTTCCATCAAAAAGCAACAACAACAAATTATGAGGGCGGTAGGACCTCTACCCCTCTTCACGTAGAATCAACACACACACCTGACACAATAACACACACAGAATCACACGTATGGGTTTGACAGACCCTGAAATAAAAAGACATAAATATTTTCCACTTGCTGGTCCCACCGTTCCACGCCGTGACTAATTAACCTGAAAAGGACTCAAAAGAAAATCTATCAAATTAGAACGAAGGTGTTCTAAAATTACATCTTAAATTGTTGCACTTGGCAACCCTAATATGAATAATAACCTGTTCAGCAAACATCTTACAGTAATTACCTCCCTTTTCCTATCACAAATATGAACTTTAATAAAGCACCATTTATCGAATGTAACGGATTTCGCATTTGCATGAATTGACATCACGTACACGCGCCGTGCACATTACATATGACTCCAAGAAAAACAAATATACAACAAACACTTTGGCCACGCGCCAACGTACATTTAAAACAATTAGTATCGGTACAAAGAAAAAACTCTAAAACAAGAAAAGACAAAATTAACTATTTACAAAGGTTCCCCGGCCAGTCTAACTACATAATTGAATAATCAATTGTTATACGTCACCGTATCAGCTTGCAGAACTTATGACATCATCTCAGCCCATTTCCCCTATGGAAAAGTTAGCACTCCATAGCCGTCTTCGTTGAAGCGCCGGACGTCATCCCGACTGCTGACCACATGTTGGACATCTTGATGTAGTCTCCTTGGAAGAAAAGTTCAATGATTATATTTCGACCTGGCTATAATCGCTTGTGGGTTACTAAATTCGCCCACAAATAGTCCTATGCGATTAATTACGACGACTTTCCCTACGCTCACACACGCGCAATACACACATGAACAAAAAATACACTTGAAAAATTTACAATAAATACTAACTTCGAGTTCATCGTCACTGACTCGACAAACAAGTTACAAAGACTGCCTGACTCACAGTCGCTATCTCGCTCGGTAATCTACTGCTCAGCGCTGCTTTGACCTTCGCTCGGGGAGCGCTAATTAGAATGTTACAAGTCTTGCCCCTAAGAGCTGAAATAGTTGTCTTTAAGATAATGTTACAAGTTTCAAATCATCACGCACGCTGGCGTGAATTTAGCTCACAAATCTCACAAAGTAATTGACTTCAAATAATTAAGAGCGTTAAAATTTGCTATACAAACTAGCGTGAGTTTAGCTCATCAGAGCTCACAAATAAAATAACTTCAAATATATCAGAGCGTTAAAATATCGTTATACAAACGGGCGTGAAGTTAGCCTCTCAAGGCTCCAAAACGAATGACTTCGAACAGCTTCTCGTCGAACAATTTATTATAAACTGACAGGGTACGGAGGAGTGGGGTGGATTTTAGAAAAAAATTCCAGAGTTTTCATCTCACATAGATGGGACTAGTATCAATCTTCTTCAAATAAATCAAACGTCTCATCGCACTCGTGCGGAGATAATTCCGTTCGGCGGTTCTTTAGATAACCAATTCCGCGCGCTTTTTTACCATTGACGCCTTCCATCGCGTGATATTGGCGTGGTCTCTCCCGATTGGTTGATTCAATCTCAGGTCGGTTGTAAGTAACTCGTGACTACCCCTTTGTGATTCCAATTCTGGAGCAAGTTGTTACACAATTTGGCCTTGAACTCAAGTTTACCAGGCCGTTCTTCAAGAATAGCTACCAGCTCTCCTTATGTGGCAATCATTGCGACACGCTACCCTGCCTTTATTCTCGACAACTTCCTCAAGTACTGTCTGGGCTGCAGTAATAATAATAATAATAATTTATGAATGCTTATTTATCGTAGATCAATAAGGGTTCACTCTATACTCGTAAAACAACTTCCATGGTCTGAAAGTAGGTTTTCTGGCTTGCCTAGCACAGGGATTACTCGTTCTTTTTAACCCTTGACAATCTGCTTTGTCGATGTTTTCTGTATCGGACATAACACGACCATCTTTGTGAAAACATCCATGGATACCATGATATGTCGGTTGTCTCTTCTGGCCTTTGGTAGTGGACCGAAGTTGTCCACTGATAAAATCTGACACGGTCATTCCGGCAAAAGTGGAATTGGTTTTTGCCTCATTAGGAAAGAATTTGGCTTTATTCTCTGACATGTATCTCACTGTATCTCTCAGCCGTGGCCATGTAAATGCTTCCTTAACATGTTGACTGTCTTGTCAACTCCCATATGTCCGAATGATCTATGCAATAGCCAAACTAATTTTATCTGCATGTCTGCAGGCACAATAATTCTTAAACGAGTGTGGTCTGTATCTGCAAATTTGTGTAGGATCCCATTAAAATAACTGTAATCAGTAGAAATTCTTTCTGCCTCAATGAACGCGGGTGATGCTCTGTCAAGACTTCCCTCGAAGTAGCTTATCAACATCCTCATCCATGTGTCTTGTTTCTGTTTTTCCTCTATTCTTTTTAATTCCTCAATTGTTTCTTGATCTTTAGTATCTATTTGAATTGTACTTGTCTCCTCACTGTTGCCTGGATTCCTACTTAAAAGTCTGAAATAATATTCTCCTTTCCAGGACAGTATTCAATTTCGACATCATATTGTTGTATATATAGCGCCCATCGCATTAACCGCTGACTTGATAAGTCCGTTTTCATCAGAAATGTAAGCGCCTTATGGTCTGTCCGTAATATAATCGGAAATCCATACACTATCTTACGCCAATATTGTAGCGCGTACAATATTGCGAGAAGTTCAATATCACTAATAGTGTAATTCTTCTCATGGGGCTTCAATCTTCTTGAGGCGATGCTAAATAATTTCTTTGATGTGTTTGTTCTTTATTCTGTTGATACAACATGGCTCTTACGCCTATCTGAGATGCATCTGTCTGAATGACACATTTTTCGTTAAAATCCGGGTATCCCAATTTCACGGAATGCAGTAACATATCTTTTGCCTTCTTAAAGGCTTCTTCACATTCCTCAGTCCATTTCTGTTTTCCCCCCTTTTTAAGCAAGTCTTGCAAAGGTGAAACTGTACTTGTGAACGCAGGACAATGGCTGTTAAAGAACCCTATCAGTCCCACGAACTGTCTTACATTCTTGACTTTGGTTGGCCTTGGAAAATTTTTGATTGATTCTAATTTACATGGGTTCGGCATGACTCCATGTTGGTCGATCACGTGACCCAAAAGCGTCACTTGCCTCTGACTAAAATTTGATTTCTTGAAGTTTACTTTAAAATTTGCTTGTTCCAGATCCTTTAATAATTTATTCAAATTTTCCAAATGTTCTTCCATAGATTCTGATGTTAATAAAATGTCATCGACATATCTAATTGTACATTTCTTTACATCTTCAGAGAGGTTCCTGTCTAACGCTCTAATTAACGCTGACCCTGCCGTTTTCAATCCGAACGGTAACCTTCGAAAACACATAGTTTTGTTGTTCAAATTGAAATCCTGTTAGTAGGCTTGTTTTGTCTTCCAACTCCAAATGGTGGTACGAACTTGTTAATTCAATATTTGTAAATATTTTTTCCCTTTAAATTTTCTCAAAATTTCTTTAATTGGAGGGGCTGCATCATTTTCTGAAATTATCCTTGAGTTTAAATTCCTGGCATCCAAACATACTCTTACTGATCCGTCTGGTTTATTTACCGCGACCAATGGGCTTACAGAGGGCGTAGCTACTTTTTCTATTACCCCATCTTCCATCATCTTTTGAACTACTTCCTTGGTTTGTTTGAAGTGCTTTTCGGCTACTGGATACGGTTTTTCGTGAAATGGCGTCCGGTCATTTTCTTGGAAGGCATACTTGAAATTTTTAATTTTCCCTGGCTTGGAGTCGAATGCATTTCTCTTGTCTAGCATTATTTTCTTCATAATCTCTTTGTCTTCTGCTGACATCTTTGCTTCTTCTAATGTTTCTTTAAGGCATTCTTCGAATTTGACTTCTTCTTCCTTCTCAATATCTGCGGCCAGTGTACTTAATTCCCTTTCTAAAAATAGTATTTCCTTTTCCGTTACAGTCCTGTAATTCTCTTCTTCTATATTCCAAATTTGTTCGCCCTCTCTAGGTTCTGCCTTCTGAGATGAGATATCAATTTCAGAGTCCTGTTCTTCACTTTTGAATTTAATGCAATTCTGGGACAAATCGATCACTACTTTATGTTCTCTTATAAAATCAATGCCCGAAATTATGTTGTACGGTAGCTTGTTAACTAACAAAAAGCTTTGAGACAACAATAAGTTTCCTATTTGCAATTCTAAGAACACTTGATATTTGCAAACTAAACTCTTTTCCGGAATTATTCCTTTTATTTTAATCACTGATATAGGTATCTTTAGTACTTTTCCCTTTCTTTCTAACTCATTCACTAGTGCTTGAGTTACTAAGCAGACCGTTGATCCTGTATCTAACAAGCTTCGAACTAGAGTACCCTCAATTCTTATTAATATTATTAGCGACTGGACCTTCTTTTATTTCCTCTATTAGCTCCTCGGGCCTTTCAATCCAATTTACCACTTGGATATTATTCCATCCTCCATTTCCATCTCTTTCTAATCCTTCAAATTTTGGCGTTTTTTTCCTCGGGATCCTCACGCTGGGATCTCTGATTATGTTCTTGGAGTTCCAAACTCTGTGCTCCTCTCATATCATGAATATCTGGCGAGGTTCTTTTTTCCATTGCATTGCTCCATTTCTCTTTAGGAGGTTGATTGTATTCATCTCTTCCTTCGTCGTAATACCTCTGGGTTATTACTCTTCGTTCTTCAATTTCACCCTGATAATCAATGTCATTATCTCTTTGCTGATTGTTTCTACTCTAGTTTGGGTTCCATTTTCTTGCCTGATATGGCCTCTCATTCGGCGATCCCCTCTGATTTCCGGGTTTTGATCCATAATATCCTCTGTTCTTGCTATTTCCTGGGCTATAATTTCCTTTATAGTTGCCCCTATAATTCCCGTTATAGTTTCTTCTATAGGGTGTGTTCTGTTCTCTCGGGTTATATTCTGGGTTATTTTGTACCATTCTGATTTCCTCCGTACCCGTTGCTTTATCGTTTCTTGACCTATCCAAATTTCCCATCTGGGTTTCAGTCACGTGCGCATGCTCTACTGTTCTGTGTTGTCGTGGCGACATGTGTGCAGTAGTCATGTCTAATTGGCGCAAGACGCTTTCTACTTCAATCGCTGTCTTCACATTCGCTGAGATTAGGAATCTTTGTATTTCAAACGGTAACTGCTTTGTTATTGCCAGACATAAGTCATTTTCTGACGGTGCGCAGTATAATTCTCAAAATTTGCTCAGCTGTGCAGTGAAATATTCGGAATAGCGCGTGGGCGTATTCGTACTAAACTTTTTGGAGTAGAGATCAAGCCTTAAATTTTGATGGACATCCGCTGCCCAATATCTCTTTAAAAATGCGTCTTTAAATTCGTCCACGGTGTCGAAATTATACCTAAAACTTCTAAACCATGTTAAACAATCGCCATCCATTAATTTTTCGATTGATCTTAATTGACGCTCAGGTGCAACTCGTGTGTCCTTTAAGTACTCAAATACCTCCTTTAACCAGTATTTAGGCGTTAGAGAAGAAACGTTTCCTGAAAACTTTCTGGGTTTACCAGAGTCTGATCTAATAATGGTAATCACCTGGTTCTGGACCTCATTATTATTATTATTATTATTATTATTAAAAGGGGTGGACGTGATTACAGGTGGCCCCGGCGTTTTAAATTGGCTTTCCCAATCTGGGTAATTCTTGAATATGTTTTGGGGTTTTGCTTCTCACCATTTATCTCTCAAGTCCTCAGTGCTTTCCCTATTTGACTTATGATCTCCCCCACTAATTCCTTCTATGGCAATCATTTTTGTATCGCTCTGATTTACTCTTCTTTCGAGTCTCTCTATCCTGGCAAATGATTCTTGTTCTATCTTATTCATTCGATCCTCATTGTCCTCAGTTCTTCTCCCTATCACTTCTTGCTTTCCCTTCCAGTTTTCCTTGAATATTTCAAACTCTTCCTTTATTTCCTTTTTAGTTTCGAGGATCTGTTGTTCTTTTTCTTTAAATTTAACCTGTGCTCTTGTTTCCACTTTCTCCTTCGCGTTTTCTAAATTTTGCTTTACGCATTACTCTATTTCTTTAAAATCCTGTCTTATTGATTTTATTTCCCCTTGGGTTTTCTCCTGGGTTTTCTTTATTCTTGCCAGATCCCCTGGTTTTGTTCTACTTTCTTATTGGTTTCCCCTATGCTATTTTTCAAAGGATTTATACCATTCACGATTTCTTCAATTTGGGATTGTTGCCTATCAATGTGTTCCCCCTGTTTTTCAACAACTTCTCGCTGTGTCTTTATTAATGACTCTATGGGATCTATGCGTTTACCTAACGTGGTTTCCCATGCTTTATCCTGTTCATCTATTCTTTGGTCTATGTACTCTCTATCTTCCTTTGCTTGCATATCTATTCATTGACCTATTTTATCTATATCGAACTTCCTTTGTTCATTGCTTTCTTGGATTTGTTTCGATAAATCATTTATTTCCCTCTTTAATTCCTGTGTTGAATTTTTGCATTCTGTTTCATTATTCGCTAGTTGTTTCGTTACATCGTTCTTAAATTCCTGGAAATCAACCTTATTTACTTCTAGTCTAAGATCTAACGTGTCTCCGAACGATTTGTCTATTTCTTTGAATCTACTATCCATTTGTTCTATTGTTTCGGTTTTAATATTGTTAATTTTCACCTCGATCTCATCTAAGCGTGACTTAACCTGTGCCTGCTCGCCTGAGATATGGTTTACATCATCTTTGATACTATCAATACATCCCTGTATTTGTAATATACTATCATTTACATTTGCCTGTACGGCGTCAACTTTATTATTTAATTCACCTAAACTATTGTTTGTTGTTTCAAAATTCTGTTGACATTCCATCCTACCCTCATTGATATTTTCTTGGAGTTTATTGTTTATTATTTCTAAGTCCTTTTTAGTTTCTTGGATTTTACTATTTATTTCTTCCAAGTCCCTTTTAGTTTCATCCCTACTTTCTTGGAATTTATTATTTAAAACTTCTGAGTTCTTTTTACTCTCATCCCTATTTTCTTGAAGTTTATTATCTAAAACTTCCACCTTTTCTTGAAGTTTATTGTTTGAAACTTCGCTATTTTCTTGAAGTTTATTTAAAACTTCCAAGAGACTTTTATTCTCTTCCGTTGTAGCCATTCTTTTTCCAATTTATTTGAGAAAAGATGGGCTACTACCCCCCTCCTCCCACCGAATGGATCATGCACACGAGGTGAATCTGGGCTCGAACCGACATGCTTGTACTTTTTCTATTTGAGGTGAAGAGTTTAACGGGTGTGCAGGCGCACGAACCCGTGTCGTCCCTCCTTCAAAATCTTCAACAACTTTAAGCAAGACATTTATACATTGTGATCTGAAAATTTTCAAAATTTTCCCAAAATTTTACGGAAAACTCGAGTTTTTCTGTGGGTTATTTTCCTGAAAAAACCACCCCTAAAGGTGGGCGCCTAAGAAGATATACCATAGGGGGCGGATCTCCTTAAATTTATATAGGGTCGCGGATTGCGGTCATCCTAACTTTACTGCGTTAATATTTACTTTATCTTTAATTCGACCGACTTTCCATGTGACCTAGTATCCATATCCAGCAAGCATTATATGCTTCCCCTATGTGCCCGTATACATGGATGATGATCAATCAGCACTCGGCTTTTGCTCTTGCAGTTTCGGGGTATGGTACGTTCCCTCCACCGCTGATTAAACATCGGATATGATATACTCAAGGTTCACAAGGATATCAAGGAAAAACACCACATTTAAAATATTACAAAAATTAATTCATAAAAGAAAAATATTTTTCACTCAAAAACATGTAAAAATCAATCACTTGGCATAGTTCCCTCAAGTGTCCCTCAAAACTAAAAATTAATCACTTGGCATAGTCTCTTCAAGTGATATTCGAAACTAAAAATTAATCACTTGGCATAGTCTCTTCAAGTGATATTCGAAACTAAAAATTAATCACTTGGCATAGTCTCTTCAAGTGCCTTTAAAAAAATCACTTTGCAAAATTTTATCAAGATCACTTTAATGTCATTTCATATTTTTTACGAACTTTATAACCATTTTGTAATCACTTTATCTTGCTTAAATCTAATTATAATTACTAGTAATGTGTTTTACTAAGGCGTACCATGCACTGTTTTTTTGTGGGATCTTTATTCATTTTTAAACTGTATTTTTCACAACCCGTTCTTTCATTCTTTTGAGGAAGGAATCCTTTTACTTGCAATAAAAGTGTTTGACAAAACTCGTCAAAATTCATGTAAATGCTTCAATCTTATATTTTGGAGAAATGTCTCCATCCCAGCATTGTGATTTCGTAAGTTAATTTCAGCTTGCCTCTTTTTATAAAAACTTTTACATAATGTCCTTTTTATTATTAGTCTATTGACAGACCTTCACTTTACCGCAGAACCCATTAACCTTCTGTCTCACTCCCACGTTACGGTAGGTCGGCGCTCACAGCTGCCTGGCCCCTGTGATACTTTACTTGATTTATTGCGTCTGGCCAGCCACCACGCTTTATACTTTGTTTATCTCTCTGACCATATGATTTTACCAAGACTTTCGTTTCACTTCTAAAACAGCTATTTGTTCCTGCTTTTAGTTATTATTATTATCATTATTTATATTTCGTTTTTACAGGATATTTATAACTTATTCCGGAGAGGATGCCTAATATAATAACAATTTGTATGACGCCTTCTATCAATACTATTTTATAACAAAGCCGCTAACGGCCTTACTTGCAAATTTTATTCGACGATTATTGCCTACAACAAATAGATATAACAATGCTTCTTGGTCTCACATGTATATTCACTTACAACGCGTTATTTCGACGATTTAGGGCCTATAATATGTATAACAATGCTCTTATGGCCTTACATGTATATTTCATTTGACGATTTTGGCCTACAATAATATTTCAACACAGCCTGATCGGACTTACAATGTAATTAATTTTAACGCTTCAATATGGCAATACAATTTATGGGAATTTCACCTACCCAATACGATACGACGTTTTCATACGACAACAATACAGAGAGGGCAATCTTTCACCCACAACATTTCGATGAGACTCTTCATCTCCTGAATAATGATCCTGGTTAACGCACAATTTATTAGCTTTTAGCTTCATCTATTTAGTATTCGGCCCTTTTGGCAACGATAATTTCTTGCTTGGTTATTCGGGTTTATTTAATATCTCAAATTAATATTTCATTTATAACGGTGAAACCTCGGCTTTCTTATCATTTAATTTTCATATTTCTGGCTCGGTAGCCGGTGATAATACATCTCTTTAAGTGTTTTATTTCACCAATTACTTTTAAAGATTTATAAAATTGATCATTTGACAACAATACGTCAAGACATTTTACTTTATTTCGTTCTGTTTATTACTTGAGTTTCTCATTACAAATTTCATTATCACTTTATTTTTAGTGCATAACCACTCGATAGCATTTATTTTTATTATTTTCACTACGAACTTTCAATTATTTTTTCATTTCAACCTTTGTCTTATTTGCCATTTAATTATAAGATCAACTATTTTATATCTTTCATTATTTAATTTGACAATGTTATTATGATGCATATTTATTTCATTATCTGCTTTTACTATGGCGAAACTTTAAGCCATTTAAATTATTATTTTCTGTTCCTTCCTCCAAATAATTAATTATTTATTATTTCATTTCTTGTTTTTTTATTACATTACATTACTGATCCCTTTCATATAATTATTCTACGAGGTCATTCTCGCAATTATTTATTACTATTATTTCCTCAATTCAATTATATAAGTGCATTCAACTACCCGATGGGTTCGATCGTTAAGCTCCCTAGTTACGACCGATCTCATCGAGCCAGTACATCGTACATCTGCAATTTTAATGAAAAATCATGACTCGCCATCGTGATCCGTCTTCTGATCCATCCTTGGGAAGGATTTCACCCCCCTAAAGACATAATTAGTACTCTTCCAAGGCACTTTCTATTGTGAGCGACACCTCACTTAGGTCCAATCGACCTTCACTTAAATTTAAACACATCACTAATTTATGAAACATCATATTAACTCTAAAACACATATATATTGTAGCTTATTTACACTGCATAAAATTTCACCACCTCTCAGTGAATCTTGGCACGTTTTATCGGTGTTTCACGCCCTGATGAGATCCCCGGATCCTGCATTGGATGTGATTTTAACTCGAACGGCTCTTACGTGTTCACTGAATCTAGTCTCTGTTCTGTCCCTTAGATAGTCTATTTTGACTTCTATTTCGTCCTTTATTTGTGACTTTCAACTTTTACTTGTCCTACGTTTACGTAGCGGTCTATCGAACTTATGGCCCGCTTACTTCGTGACCTATTGTGTCCTTATTTGCGACAAGTTTTCCTTTACTTCTCCTACGAGAATGTCTTTATTGCTGCGTTCCTATTTGATACACTGTAGCTTCGCTAAAGTTCACTATTATTTGTTCTTTGGTCTCGAACCCGTGTTCATTTACTTGAATTAATGGATTTCCCTCCAAATTCGGTCTCTCAATACTGTTGTCTTTCACTTAACTTTCACGGAGACCTGTCTGTATATTTCGAAATGATGAACTCCAGCGTAATGTCTTTACTGATCTGGTTGGCTGTATTCTAGCTTATTACTGTTCTAGAATTTTGTCGCGGCGCAATTTTTACTTCGTCAAAGTTTTCGAGTAGCGTATAATAATTTTGATCTAGCACAAGTGGTTTAGCGATCACTGATAACAACCGTAGCGGATTTAATTTACCACGTACATACAACTTTTTATTATTACTGCGGATACTGATGATCGTTAAGTCGTCTTAACACGATCTACTTTGGCGGTTGGTAACGAACTGCGTTACTTGCTGTGACTTCTCCATACAGGAGTACGATGAATCTTTACTAGTGTGAGGAAGGACTTCCATCCAAACAGCTTGATAATACAGTGTACGGTATACTTGTATACTGTGCGGAATTGCGCTGAGCCTCCCCGGTTTACTGAACTGCGACAAGTGTAATGCAGAGCTTCTGCATTTTAGGAGACAGCGTGGAGCCTCTGCCCGGGCTTCTGGTGAACTGCTTCCGACACAGCCTATAGCCTCACTTGGCTGACGGATACTGCATGCTCTGTGGTTGAAACCTGGGCTATTTATTGGGAACTTGCAAAAATAAACTACTTTTGCCTTCTTCGTGGAACAAACTTCTGAACTAGACGTCGCACGTTTTTGAAAAGTATATCATCATGTCCCTATATTTCAAATGTCTCATTACCATTTCGTTTTCTGAAAATCGATCGTCTAATTAATTTAAATAAAATCTACAAGGCTCCTCAGCCTCGTGGGCGATTGAGTTTTTTTATCTTCTTCCCACTACCCTCGCTTGGCTCCGCCTAATGACGTAATTGCTGACTAAGTACTTCTTTCCTGGGTCTAAATTATTAATTCTTAACCTCGCTTAATTCATAATTTCCTGGATTATTCTGATCCCCCTAGGCCTATTGTTATAATTTTGCGTAGTTTCCGTGAAAACGGCTTATTTCACAATTTTGCGGTGTTGATTCGCAACCCAGTGTTGTCAGAAATATGCCGATCTCAGCACTCAGTGGTGATTTCCCTGCTAATATGCTCGGGCTGATTCATCACAGCGTGACTGCTCCCGAGATTCACACATCGCTTGCACCACATATCTCCAGATAAAGGTATCAATATTCTGCGTCATGGCCTGACTCACTTCGTTATCTCCTCACTGCTAGTTCATAGCTGGACCTCTTTTCATCTTAAAGGTCGGAAGTTCATATCCTGTACCGACTCTAGTTGGGTACAGTACAAATAGCACTTTCAGGATTTGGTTGAATTCCAATTGATCGTGTAGGAGTTATATGCATTGTCAAATTGGACTTATCTGCAGGCTTATAATCATTTTGGCAACACTGCCATATATGGCCTTCTGGAACTTAAACTGAAATATTATTATCTATACGAGTGCCAATTTTGAAACAGCTCCCATTCATACTTTCCAAGATATCCAACATGGAGCTCAAATTTCAATTCCGATTTTTCAGCAGTTGGTAGCACTGACATCATTTTCAAATATGGGCTTCAGTTATTCAGGTATAAATCTTTACTCCTAGTAAACTTTGTTTCGATTGCAGCAGCCGTTTAGGAGTTGATAGGGGGGGGGGGCACACACACAGCCAGACCGACAGACAGACAGAAGGACAAAGAGGCAGACAGACATTTGCCCAGAGCGATATCATAAGTCTACTTTTTCCTCATGTTTGCAAAATTTGAAAAGTAGGCTAAAAATTTCAAGGCTGGCCAACGGTGGGGTTGAACTTAGGTCTACCATGTCGACGATTAGGTTGGCCCCATGGCCTAGCACTGTGCTTTAGGGACCACTGTTAATTATGCACGAATCTGCAGCAGTTCATGACGACCGCTCCACAACCTGCTTATATCTTTACTATCCCCAGATTACGAACAATCAATAGAGATTGGAAGGGGCCAAGGTTAATGCCGTTCAGCCGAATAAACACAACATTGATTGGGAGTTGAATTATTCAGGTAGCGTGTCTGGACCCGGAGTTCCCAGACAGGAATCAAGCAGAAATTGCTGAACAAGTTATCTCGTTGTAGGAGCAACATATATATACAGGATGTCTTTTATGTACCTTTGGAGAATGATAGGTCGTGTAGGGGATGGGTATAAAAGTAATTTGAGATAGGGAACTCGGGGTCGGAGCGGCCTCCTTAACCCCTAAAACCAGGGTTGATTCAGGCTCTGCACCCTGTAAGTTAGGCAATTTACCCGAGCTTTTATTACCTTTCTCAATCCTTTAACTCTGGGCAAGATTCATTTCACCACGTGGCGCTGGCGTAAAACTCCATGTACGCTATCCATTACGCAAGTGCCACGTGGTGAAATGAATGTCGCCAAGAGTTAAAGGATTCAGAAAGGTAATAGAGGCTTGGGTCGGTAGCCTAACCTATAGGGTGGAGGGTCTGAATCAACCCTTATTTTAGGGGTTGAGGAGGCCGCTCCGACCTCAAGTTCCCTATCTCAAATTACTTCTATACCGTCCCCTACACGACCTATCATTCTCCAAATGTACATAAAACACGCCCTGTATATAATATTGCGACTTCTTCCATTCAGAGTGGCCAGCCAGCTTGGGGATTCTATCACTAGTTCTGGTGATTTGGGGGAGCCAATTGCGGACAAAAAGAAAAAAACATTTATCGACATGCCAAAACTCTGGTGTATATTTGCGTGTAGTTATGCACTCTTACAGCTCGGTATATTTAAGGATATTTTCCTTGATGTTCACACGAAGGAAATGAACGAAACGTGAATTGTTCTGTTGGACCACACCTGCACATATGGTTGCGAGTCGTGTCTAATCATAAGGAACGAATTACAGTACGTGCCTATTCTGGGATTTCTACAGTACAGTGAATTTAAAGCCTTTGCAAGTTTGGTTGGTTGGTCAGTTTAGGGGCGGCGACAACGCAGTCATGTAGCCCCGTGTACTTTGGATGTGTGTAGAATCTGTCTGATAACCGGTGTTAATTGTGAAGGCTGTATTAGTGTGTATTGTCTGCTTTTAATCCAAGTAAGGACTGCATCCAATCGATTTTCAAGTAGTTACAACTTTTGCTGCCAAACGCCACCGTCAATGACCAACTATTCCTGCACATAGTTACTAGATGCCACCGCAGTCGGCTCCTGGCGACGAACGTTGGAACCTAAGAGCGCTAGTCAAAGATAGCCTATTATTTAGCTTCACACGGGTGTAATTAGTGGAAGGTTCTTTATCATGCTATAAATCTATGACATGGGACCGCCGGCTTTACTTCCCCTCCAAAGGAAGGCATATTGGTGGATTTTTAACGCTCTTAAAAATACGACGACTTAGACCGGGTTTGAACCCGTGACCTTGGGCATAGAAACTCAGCATGCTAGCAACTACGCCACCGAAGCCGCCCTTTGCAAGACATATGTAATGTAGAGAAGTGCACAGCAAGAACAAATATTTGCATTTAACTGAATGAGGAAATCCTTCGAAATCAAACATTTCCACCCTTGAATGATATTTTCGAATGCGGGTTCGATCGCCCTTGTGACTTGGTACAGCCACAATACGTGGTATTGCAAGTTCAGCGTCGAAATATTATATTGCATGAATTGCGATATGTAATGGGCTAATCTAGTTGGCTGATGTGTCCATCCTGAAATATAGATGTCCAATGATGTCCCAACCTATGTATTGAAGCAGCTACAAACAGAGCACTTCTCATATTTTATTTGTGTACTTCTTTATGGTGATTGAAGCTATTTTTCGGTTTTGCCTTAGTAAACTAATGTTTGGTCCTTTTCATTCAGTCAACACGATTGTACCCAAATGAGATAGGTTATTCGCTAATCCTGATATAAATTACATGAGATTAATGAATATCTCAAGTTGTTTTTTTTCAGAATTAGGAAATAACCCATCTCATTTGGATACAATCGTGTAGACCAACTGAAAAGCATCAAAGGTTTGGTGTAGTTCTGTTTGAGACCTCGTATATCCATGGCGCATTGTTACCCCACACTTGTAGGCCACCGCACATTCGTAATATATAATTATGAGAATGTCCAAATATTGCCTCAACGCCAATCTCTCACCACAACATTGCAGGCAGGAAATACAGTTAACTCGCCTCAGAACTGTAATTAGAAACATAATCACCCGTGCATAAATTATGTGACATTTTAGCCATGGCACACAATTACGTTCCAAATCCGCTCTCATATTGGCTTGAGAAATGTTCTTGTTGATTTATATAGGGTAGGTGTTCTCAACCTGATGCTCCTTAAACCTTTATAGGGCAAAATATTATTGTCAATATTTTATTTGTGTTTATTTTAATTTAATTATTTTAGGCTAATTGTAATTATTAATTCTTTTTTGTTTTCATTAACATCCTAATATTCATAACTATTTAGAAAATATAATTTTTATATAAGTTTTATAATCTCAAAATTAACAAGAAGTTCCCTGACGAACTAAAGAGCCTACTTTTCTTAAAATTAAGTTTCGTACCAATGATTAATCTACAGTATATGAACCTATCTAGAATAATGACGAAATTAAGTTGGTAATATCGAAATGTCTAATTAGTTCGAAATATACTTGGTATAATGTAGCCTAACAGAGCATTACAGTTGGCAGCCCTGGTGACTGAATATATTCTTAGTTCCATCTCTTAAGGTACAGAATAAAAAAAATGGTTGAGATCAAATGGACGTTACATGCAGTTAGACATTGGATCTATTAGCACGTGTAAAAGCATGTTGGCATCAATGTCATGCGTGTCCAGGTCAGAAATAGCCTAATCTGAAATATTATGGTATCATGTTGAGCCAATTTTGGACGAAATCAATTTCTTAGTATAGAAGTTACATGTATTTTAAAATTGGACCTATCAGTAGGCATAGAATCATGTTGGCAGCACTGACTTATATTAATTATTCCAAATTAATGTAGAATGTCAGGAGCTATAAGTGTGCAAAGTATAGGGCTGTTGGCTTGCATACTTCCTGATATATTGATATTATGGTAAAAAATATAGACAGCATTTATTGACAGTTGGCAGCCCTGATTGCTCTTAAGAATACTTATAGTCATATCTGTTATGTTACGCATAGCACATACGAAATTTGTTTGAAATCCAACTGATAGTATAGAAGTTACATGTATTTAAAAATTGGCCCTATCAGCAGACTTAGAATCATGTTGGTAGAACTGAAGTATATAAGTTACTCCAAAATTAATCTAAAATGTCAGGTACTATACGTGTGCATAGTTTAAAGCTGTCGGCTTGCATACTTTCTGTTATATTGGTATTTGGAAAAAAGAATAGAGAGAGCAATTATTAACAGTTGGCAGCCCTGGTGGCTCTTCAGAATACTCTCAGTCATATCTGTTTATGTACACATATTGCATACAAAATTTGGTTGAAATCCAATTGACAGTGTAGAAGTTTTAGGCATTTAAAAATTGGACTTATCAGAAGTCTTAAAATTATTTTGGCAACACTGTCATATATCGCCTCCTGGAAAGTAAACTGAAATAGTGTTATCTACATGTGTGCTAATTTTGGAATAGCTCGCATGCATATCTTCCAAGATATCCAACATGGAGCTAAAATTTCTAGTGCGTTTTTTCAGCAGTTGATAGCACTGACATCACGTGAGATATTCCGGTATACACCTTTAGTCATACCAAATTTGGTTTCGATTTCTGCAGCCGTTTAGGAGTTGATAGGGACACACACACACACACACACACAGCCAGCCAGACAGAAGGACAGACAGAAGGACATACATACAGACAGACAGACAGACAGACAGACAGACACAAATTTTCTCGGATCGATCTCATAAGTCTACTTTTTCCTCATTTTTGCAAAATGTGAAAAGTAGCCTAAAAATATACATTTTTTATAATTTTAATTTTTATGAGCTTATTTACAGTAATTTTAATGTTTAAAAGCATATTTAATTTTAAATCTAATTTTTATTATCATATTTTATTTTGTGTATATTAAGGCTTTCACGGCCCGGATTATATAAATAATTCATATTTTTTGGGCTAATGCCGTGTGTATTTAAATTAGAACCATACGTTTCTCCGAATGAAAAAGGAGGCAAGGTTTCTCTGAAACGTATAGTTCTAATCTAAATACACATGGCATTAGCCCAAAAAATATGAATTATTTATATATTTTATATTTTTCGCTCTTGCATTTTAATTGTTATTAATTTTATTAAATATCTCTTCAAGCATCTTAGGTCTAATTATTAGGTTTTTGTCAAATATTAACATTTCCAAAAAACGAAAACAAGATGTTTAGTAAAGAACAAATTTCTCCTAAATGCAGGGGTATATAGTGCGTCTCTTCCTTAAAAGACAGTATGGAATTAAATGTAGTATTTGCCTCTCACTTGCACTCCTATGTCCTGCAATTAGGTTCGTCCTCTTCTACCCCGGAGATGTTGCCATTTCCCAATAATTGAACGTGACAAATCTAAGAACATGTTTGCGTGGTCTTATAGAGAATTTCCCGCTCTTTATGATGGTGTAAAATAAAAGCTATTTTCACAATTACGATATTTTAGCGCGAATCTATATTATTGCATTTATAAAACTTATCACGCCATAGATAATGAACTAATGATCGCAACAGATCAAGAATTTATTTTTAGATTGCCTGCTGTTGGTAGAAGATACCCTACTTCTCAGGGCAGTAATTATTTTCATAATAAGAAAGTTATGAATTTTTTTCTTAAATGTTACTTGAAAAATCTGGGATGGTGTCACATAAAAGTTAGCTAGGGAGAAAGTTTTTTGCTGTTGACTTTACGTTGGTGACTAAGCGAGAAGAAATGTTCATTAATGTCTGAAATAGTTTTTAAAACAAACCAGAGCTCAATATCAGGTAGCTTTCATAAGTTATAGCACTTCGCTTAGTCCATCCGCTCAGCGCTGACGCACCGGAACTTTGTTTACTAATGTGGCCTGAAGGCTTATCTCCCCCGACTACTTTATAAGGAGGGTAATCTGTGGTAGGTGAGGATGTGAAGTAAAACTATGAAATGAAGTGGGTCTTGTGTTCTTTATAAATTGTCCGCCTCGTTGCGTTCTTGGCTGTCACTGTGCTGTCACCGTGGAGGTCCGGGTTTGAATCCCGGCTCTGCCTAGATATGTAATTCTGGTCTGAGGACTGGGACGGGGTGTACTCAACTCCATGAGACAAAAATGAGAAGAGGCGGGTTCGATTCCTACCTCAGCCATCCTCGAAGTGATTTCCGTAGTTTGCCTTTGTTCGTCCCGGGAATTAACAAGGGTTCGTTAATGGTGCAGAGTTAACGTTTCAGTGCCAAAAGAACAAAGTAGATACTGAACCCGCTAAGCACTGGTTCATGTGATATTTTTCATCGCAACGCATTTTTTATGCATCACTTTAGAACGTACCCACTGACCGACCATGCTGTCGCCACATGCTAATATTCTTTGGAGTAATAAATGGTTGATCTTTTGACTATGGAGAAAACCATTATTAAATAATCTGAGGCTAAATTATGACACTTCTATTTTCTACGAAGCTCAGATATTCTCATGTTGTAATTCTGTATCATCGAAACATTCTTTAGAATGTTATTTCTGCTTTTGGTAAGGTAGTAACATCGCAGATACGCGAACCGGAACCAGACAGTCGCTGCACGACTAGTGTATTCACGAGTTCACGCAGCGCAGGACTGAGCTCTTATCACATGTGTTGGTTTACCATCCAAGTTGGATGTTGTTCTTGTCAGGTCCGTCTAAAAGACGATGTAATAGTCCGCCTGGAGGCGAGGAAAGCAATCTCAGTGCATCGCACATTATTTAACCATGAACAGTACATAATATTAGTGAACATTACAGCCGGGAAGGCTTGTGATACGAATACTGTGAATTTTTGGAAAAGTGATTATAATTGTGGAACACCACATTTTCAACCACGTGTTTGGACATCGCATTTCGACATCGTCAAGTGACGATAAAATATATCATTCACTATGAGATTATCATTAACCGAGTGAATCATTTCAACACTCATAGCTACAAATATTGCTTTAATCGCAAGTGCGATCCTTTTCTGTGAAACACAACGTCGCACAGTGGTCCTTTTGCACGATCTGGGCGCTCAAAATGTAAAAAATAAATGTCTTGTATTTTCATGTTGTATGACATTTTTAGTATCAGCAATGTCAGAGGACCTCAGAACTGTACTTATATGTCTTATTTGTTCACCCCCTGGAATGTGAAAGACTGCTGAAGTAGGACGTTCCTTATCGCATCCACAGCTGGAAGCAAAGCTGATTATTTGTGTTTGAATCTTGTGCTTGTAAAGTCGTGTTAGTTCAGCTATCTTCATCGTTTGCAAGTGGATATGACAGACTATGATATGATCTTTCTTAATAAAACTTGCAAAATCTTATAAAAATCGCCGTGTTTATGTGATAAACTTTTGAAAATAGTTAATTTTTGTTATAAAATAATTCTTCTTTTAGGGGTTTTCAGACCAGGAAATTCACAATTGTCAACCATTGGTGAATTTCTTTCCATTAGCCTATAGCCTACACCCTATTATGTATTGTGTGTAAAAAATATTTGCAACTTTTTGCAACTTTGGCTTTTGCTCTCCTTTTAGTGTTGTCGGAAGGATGTTCGCGGAACGATCTTTACGATGCTTGGCGCCATGCAGGTGGAACAGCTAAAGGATGTGAACCTATCTAATAGAAAACAGTGATCTGAAATCCCCTAGACAGTCTATTAAAGATAATGTTAGAAAAAAATCGAATTAATTTTTCCGCGCAGTTAAGAAAAACGTTGGTTGCCAATCGCAGGACCTTAAGAAAGTGTGTCACAAAATAAGAATAGCCTGGAAGGGAACATGGAGAGGCAATACAGGCAATGTGGGTCGTCCTTCTCAATCATTCGTGGAGTGTGGTGAATTTTCGAAACGAAGGAAATTGTGACCTTTAATACAAAAACTCAGCAGGGAGGAGCTAGCGTTAGCCAGTCAAGTGAGTATACGCTAGACACCACTGAACTTATTGAAAAAATGCAGAATTTTCTCCCAGTTTAGTGGCGTTAAGGAAAATCCTAATCCAGTTGAAAAATATTATTTTTATTATTATTGTTAGGCTAATAAGACAGGTTTAACCTCAACTTGTTGTTGTTGCTCTTTTTAGGGGCTGCGACATCGTGGTCGTATAGTCCCATGTATTTTGGGTGTGTGTGTGTGTAATTTGTGTGATAACCTGTGTTATTGTGATACCTGTACTACTATTTGTACATTTTGGATAGGATTGGGAAGACGGTGGCCGTGGCCTTAAGTTAGGAACCATCTCAGTATTTGCCTGGAGTAGAAGTGGGGAAACCACGGAAAACCACTTCCAGGATGGTTGGGTTGGGAATCAAACCCTCCTCTTCTCAGTTTTGCCTCAGGAAGCTTAATGTACCCCGTACCAGCCCTCACACCAGAAGTAACATTTCTTGGCAGAGCCGGGAATCGAACCCGGACATCCGGGACCACTTCCAGGATGGTTGAGGTGGGAATCGAACCCTCTTCTTCTCAGTTTTGCCTCAGGAAGCTTAGTGTACCCCGTACCAGCCCTCACACCAGAAGTAACATTTCTTGGCAGAGCCGGGAATCGAACCCGGACATCCGGGACCACTTCCAGGATGGTTGAGGTGGGAATCGAACCCTCTTCTTCTCAGTTTTGCCTCAGGAAGCTTAGTGTACCCCGTACCAGCCCTCGCACCAGAATAAAAAATTCTTGGCAGAGCCGGAAATCGAACCTGGACCTCCGGAGCGACAGTCAAACTGAAATTCTTATAAATGAGAATAAGGAAATTGTTTTACATAATTTTGAACAGTTATTTTAAGGTGTATAGACCATTTCAATATGCAAAGGTATTTTGCGCGGCCGGATACGCTAAAAGGACCACTGTGCGTCGATGCCACGTGCTTTGTGAGCAAGTAAAATCTGTGTTAGTGAAGCAGATAATAGTGCATGGCCAATTTATAAACCATCTGCGGCGTGTAGTAGCAGTGAATTTAGTACCACATTAAAGCTAGCTTCAGTGCAACTGTGCTACGCTCATTTTTCATATTTTCAAGTGGTAAATTCGTACTTCAAAATGTCACTTCTTGATAACCACGTGTACGACGATCTTTGTTACGCATAACTTGTGGAGATGAGCTGTTAAGTTTCATGATGTGAAGGAGAGGATCGGAGAACTACATCCGATGACGGGAGAACCATGACCTTAGCATCCGCTAAGCCAAGGAAAATGTCGACTTTGAGGAGGAGTCTGGTCATATCATCACGACAACGACGAGGACGAATAAAGGACATGGAAATGGATAGAGCCTATGTGGAGGCCCAGGTAGGACAACCCTTGTCCGGAGACCAAAGCCTTATTGTATCCCTCAGGTCGTTGGAACAACTGAGATGTAGACATCCTTTCTTGTGAGTCCGAATAATTCATTCCTTGTGAGGTTCTCTTGTGGTGTAGCTTAGTGTAGTTTATTGTAGTTTATTGTAGAATCAGCCGAACTCCTTGACAAGCCATAGGTAGGTTTTGTACTGCTATAATTAATCCTTGTAGTTCAATTTCAGTGATTTGTTGGTCACCCGTTGTGATTTAATTTCTTTTCGATCACGGTGCATTCTGATGGACATCGCTAAGATGTTATTTCTACCCCTGCTAAGCGTGACTGTAGTCTTTGTTACTACGATATGTTCAACCCTAGGTGGGTGATTTTGTGTACAGTTATTTGGGATGACGATCAGACGTTATGGACAGTGTTATTTTTATAACACCCCTTTCTAGTAAATGTTGTCATGCCACTGATTTAGTCAGAACAGTCCGTATCATTAGATAGCCGACAGAAGCTATCAGTTTTGTAATTCAATGTCATTTTCATTTTGATGTGCTATGAAGCCATCCAGTTCAAGTTATGAACACATTCAGGGTGTTACATTTTGTATGCAATCTAGCATCGAACCATGCAATGACTGCCGTATCATTGGCAAACTTAGCAATTGTAAGATTTGCGCCTTTATGATGTTTATTTCGTGTCAGGTGTTTCGACACTGTTATTATTTTGGTTATGATTAGACAAAGCAGTTATGAACTGACATATCTGCACATTTAAAAGAGGTTCAGACTAAGTGGAATATCTGTGTTTTTCATTTCTTTGACTTTTACAAACATGCCACGTCTTTATGCATAGTTTTGAGGCGTGATTTTAAGCCTAATGCTTATGTGATTTTGTATTATATCTGGGACATGATAACAAGGCCAGTTTTCTGATAGGACTTTCTGCGAGAAAGCTGCCTGCCTTCAGTGTTGTTCATTTTTCTAAACTGTCCGTGTGGATGATTGTGAGTAGTGGAGCTAGCTCGAATCATGGACAGGTGGTAACAGTTCCCAGCATGCAATGTACTAGAGCACCACTCACTCAGTGAGACATACTTTTTCAGACTCTTTGACAATGCTTACAGCATTACTAACATTTAAATGATGTGTCTCATATGTAGGTCAATGTCCAGGCCACCATTTTTGTAATAATCAGATGTTTTGCTACTTTGAGATGACTGGCGAGAGCCATGTGTTTGCATCGCTATTGAAGCGACTATCTTTCTTTTCCATCTGAGAATGATTACACGTTATGTTAAGGTTTATTTGTTGAAGTTAAGAGGCTAGATGAGGCACCTGTATATAGGCTATATCTATGTGTGTCCAGACTTCGATTCTGTTGATTGTGTTATTGTAGGGAGGTAACTGATGTTCATGCCAGGCCTTACCCAGAGGTAAATTAAGTGAGCCGAGAGCCACTAATATCCTGTGTTATTGTTATGTTCGAGCGGGACAGCTCGTTGATTGTGTTTTATAGCAGAGATTGATCTCGCACGAGACTGCTAATGCGGAGCCCAAGGTATTCAGGATTGTCAGTCTATTCGCCATAAACCAACGATAATCTAAACCAACAATTCTAATAATCAGAAACGTCAATATTGACACGCAGGAGAATTCCCCTTAATTGGAATGACCAGGCCCAAAAGAAACAACATACCCAGAATAGTAATCCGAGACTACAGTACTAAGCCTAGACCTAGAAATGATACACTTGCGTTCCTTAAATGAACAACTTCTATTGACATTTTTCAACATTACTTTTACAATAACATTAACAACATGATTAGATTTAACAAAACTAGAAGATGTGGAAATAGTTCACGTTCCCAGTACTTGCCTTCACACGGAGAAAGACTTATGTAGTCGAGCATACATGTCACGACAGTTACCCAACTATCAATCATATAGGCCTCATTATCATCGAAGGAATAGCCTACAATTTCAATCTTAGAAGTTTTCATCAGCTGCATGAAGTAAGGTACTTTCAAACACTTTAAGAACTTCACGTCGTATTTTCAAAAGCTCACACACGTTGTCATACATATAAAACTTATGGCCAAACCAACCCACCATTAAAATCTTTTAATTTCCAGAAGAACTTCATAAGAAGACAGAACTTCAGCAATGGCTCCCTCGATCCTTCTCTGTTCACATCCCAGCTGACTGTCATGCATAGTTAATAAACCCAACAGAAGATCCGAAAAAACAAAACAAATACTACATTGCCAGAGGGGCACTTACTGAATTAAACTCACTCCCATACTCCCAAAGAATAATAGAACTGAAACCTAACTGAAGCTTACAATATCAAAATTTACATACAAAATATATATATCAGCAGTAGTTTCGAAAAGTGTAATTGGCTACCAATACATGCAGGATTAAGCAGCCCATAGGCTATTTAGTTCCGTGCGGGAACTCGCAGTAAATAACTACTCACTTCTTTCCAGTCCAAAGATCTTCACAGATCTTTTCATAATCATCATCAAAAACAAACAGCAATTGTCTTCAAAACATCAGAATGACTGGTCATGCGCATAAGATACATATAGCAGACCCAAGAATACTATCAACTTCTTACCGTGGTGCAGCTCTCTAGCGGCAAAACAGAGAACTGATATCTCCACTGCAGGCAGAGTCCTAGAGACCATCGACTAAACAGAGCAGTAAGGGTAAGAAGTGACGCATTAACGGCAAAAATATTATAAACTGATGATAATTAAATATTTATAGCATTTAACCTTGATTTTCTTGCATTTTGGACCTGCTGTCTGACACTTGCTTTGTGCACACTTCTTTTGTGGAAGTAATCTAGGACTGATGACACTAATTTTTATCGACGGAGTGCTTGCTCAACCTTTAGTCAGTAGCAGGTGGAGTGTGAGCCTCATGCGACGTTAGACGTAGTTTTTACTACGCATTCGCCACGGTAAATAACATGCACGTAGATGACACTGGTTTACAAAGAGTAACCCAGGGCGAAGGCAGGAATAATATTGTTTATGGTCTTGTTATTATTTATTCAAGTGTATGATAACCCCATGTTTACCCCTTTTTTTTTTAATTGTAAGAGGGCATATAACGTTTTTTTGGACGGCTTGTCATGTAGATTTGTACTAACTGTTTTGCTTTACGGACGTCATCGCCGTAAATTTTGTATTAATTGTTAGGAATTAGCTAGATTATCTTCTATCTATATATATAATCTATATATATAAAAATCAATGTAACGTGATAGTTTGTCTGTGGGTGTGTATGTCTCCTATGCGTTCATATACCATTCGTCCGATTGCGATGAAACTTGGGTGAGATGTTGAGTACACTCCAAGGAAGGTTTCTGACTTAGTAAATCCATTTTACAATAGGTAGCGCACGCGTAGATTCAACAAATGAGCGACGATGCGCGAAGCATTTCAACAAAGTGCCGTATGTGTTCATATACCATTCGTCCGATTGCGATGAAACTTGGGTGAGATGTTGAGTACACTCCAAGGATGGTTTCTGACTTAGTAAATCCATATTACAATAGGTAGCGCACGCGTAGATTCAACAAATGAGCGACGATGCGCGAAGCATTTCAACAAAGTCCCGTATGTGTTCATATACCATTCGTCCGATAGCGATGAAACTTGGGTGAGATGTTGAGTACACTCCAAGGAAGGTTTCTGACTTAGTAAATCCATTTTACAATAGGTAGCGCACGCGTAGATTCAACAAATGAGCGACGATGCGCGAAGCATTTCAATAAAGTCCCGTATGTGTTCATATACCATTCGTCCGATTGCGATGAAACTTGGGTGAGATGTTGAGTACACTCCAAGGATGGTTTCTGACTTAGTAAATCCATTTTACAATAGGTAGCGCACGCGTAGATTCAACAAATGAGCGACGATGCGCGAAGCATTTCAACAAAGTCCCGTATGTGTTCATATACCATTCGTCCGATTGCGATAAAACTTGGGTGAGATGTTGAGTACACTCCAAGGATGGTTTCTGACTTAGTAAATCCATTTTACAATAGGTAGCGCACGCGTAGATTCAACAAATGAGCGACGATGCGCGAAGCATTTCAACAAAGTCCCGTATGTGTTCATATACCATTCGTCCGATTGCGATGAAACTTGGGTGAGATGTTGAGTACACTCCAAGGAAGGTTTCTGACTTAGTAAATCCATTTTACAATAGGTATCGCACGCGTAGATTCAACAAATGAGCGACGATGCGCGAAGCATTTCAACAAGGTTCCGTATGCATTCATATACCATTCGTCCGATAGCGATGAAACTTGGGTGAGATGTAGAATACACTCCAAGGAAGGTTTCTGACTTAGTAAATCCATTTTACAATAGGTAGTGCACGCGTAGATTCAACAAATGAGCGACGATGCGCGAAGCATTTCAACAAAGTCCCGAATGCATTCATATACCATTCGTCCGATAGCTATGAAACTTGCGTAAAATGTTGTGTACACTGCAGGGAAATTTTCTGGCTTAGTACATCCACTTTACAATAGGCAGCGCACGATTAGATCCAACAAATGAGCTACGACGCGCGAAGCATTTCAACAAAGTCACGTTTGCGTTCATATACCATTCGTCCGATAGCGATGAAACTAGGCTGAGATTTTGTGTGCAATCCAGGGAAGGTTTCTAGCTTAGTAAATCCCTTTAAAAATAGGTAGAGCACGAGTAGAATCAACAAATGAGCAACGGCGCGCGAAGCGTTTCAACAAAGTCCCATTTAATTTCATATACCATTCATCCGATAGCGATGAAACTTGGGTGAGATGCTGTGTACACTCCAGGGAAGGTTTCTGGCTTAGTACATACATTTTACAATAGGTAGCGCACCAGTAGATTCAACAAATGAGCGATGACACGCGAAGCGTTTCAACAAAGTCCCGTATAAAGTCATATACCATTCGTCTGATAGTGATAAATGTTTGGTGAATTGTTGTGTACACTCCAGGAAAGGTTTCTGGCTAAGTAAATCCATTTTACAATACGAAGCGCACGTTTATGTTCAACAAATGAGTGACTACGCGCGAAGCGTTTCGACAACGTCCCGTATACGTTCACATACCATTCATCCGATTGCGATGAAACTTGGGTGAGATGTTGTGTACACTCCAGGGAAGGTTTCTGGCTGAGTACATCCATATTACAATATGTAGCGCAAGAGTAGAATCAACAAATGAGCGACGACACGCGAAGCGTTTCAACCAAGTCCCGTATGCATACATGTACCATTCGTCCGTACCTATGAAACTTGGGTGAGATGTTGTGTACACGTCATGGAAAATTTCTGGCTTAGTAAATCCCCTATACAATATGCAGCGCACAAGTTGATGCAACAAATGAGGGACGACGCGCGAAGCGTTTCAACAAAGTCCCGTATAAGGTCATATACCATTCTGCCGTTAGCGGTGAAACTTGGGTGAAATATGGTGGACACTCCAAGGAAGGTTTCTGGCTTAGTAAATACATTTCACAGTAGGTAGCACACGAGTAGATTCGACAAATGAACGACGATAGCGATGAAACTTGGGTGAGATGTTGTGGACACTTACGTGACGGTTTCTAACTTAGTAAATACATTTTACAGTAGGTAGCGCACGAGTAGATTCAACAAATGAGTGACGGAGTGCGAATCGTTTAAACAAAATCGGGTATGCGTTCATATACTATTCATCCGATTGCGATGAAACATTGATCAGTTATGTTGTACCCGCCAGGGAAGGGGACTTAGTAAATCCATTTCACAATAAGTAGCGCAAGAGTAGATGCAACAAATGGGCGACGACGCGCGAAGCGTTTCAACAAAATTCCCTATTGCGTTCATATAACATTCTTCGATTGCGATGAAACCTTGATGAGTTATTGTGTACAGGCCAGGGAAGGGCTTCGACTTAGTAATACATTTCTCAATAGGTAGCGCACGAGTAGATTCAACAAATGAGTGACAGCGCACGAATCGTTTAAACAAAAACCCCTGTACGTGCATATACCATTCATCCGATTGCGATGAATCATTGATGAGTCATTGTGTACACGCCAGGGAAGGGTTTCGACTTAGTAAATCCATTTCACAATAGGTAGCGTACGATTAGATTCAACAAATGAGTGACAGCGATGAAACTTTTTGAAAGTTGTTGTGCACGCTCTCTCGAATGGTCCTAAATTAGAAAATCCATTTTATGATAGCTTAGAGGCAGTTAACATGTTGTGTATCCAAAAGCACTTCAAGAAACAGAATTTCAACGCCAACACTTTCTTTGATTGGCATTGCAACGCATGCCGGGTACAGCTTGTCTATTATATAAAAATCAATTTTACGTGATAGTTTGTCTGTCTGTCTGTCTGTCTGTGGGTGTGTATGTCTCCTATGCGTTCATATACCATTCATCCGATTGCGATAAAACTTGGGTGAGATGTTGAGTACACTCAAAGGAAGGTTTTTGACTTAGTAAATCCATTTTACAATAGGTAGCGCACGCGTAGATTCAACAAATGAGCGACGACGCGCGAAGTGTTTCAAGCAAGTCCCGTATGTGTTCATATACCATTCGTCCGATAGCGATGAAACTTGGGTGAGATGTTGTATACACTTAAGTCAAAATTAGTGAATACATTTCACAGTAGATAGCGCACGAGTAGATTCAACAAATGAGCGACGACACGCAAAGCGTTTCAACAAAGTCCCGTCTGCATGCATATACCATTCGTCCGATAGCTATGAAACTTGCGTAAAATGTTGTGTACACTCCAGGGAAGGTTTCTGGCTTAGTACATCCATTTTACAATAGGTAGGGCACCAGTAGATTCAACAAATGAGCGATGACACGCGAAGCGTTTCAACATAGTCTCGTATAAGGACATATACCATTCGTCTGATAGAGATAAATGTTTGGTGAATTGTTGTGTACACTCCAGGAAAGGTTTCTGGCTTATTAAATCCATTTTACAATACGAAGCGCACCTTTAGATTCAACAAATGAGTGACTTCGTGCGAAGCATTTCGACAACGTCCCGAATACGTTCACATACAATTCATCCGATTGCGATGAAACTTGGGTGAGATGTTGTGTACACTCCAGGGAAGGTTTCTGTCTGAGTACATCCATATTACAATACGTAGCGCAAGAGTAGAATCAACAAATGAGCGACGACACGCGAAGCGTTTCAACCAAGTCCCGTATGCATTCATATACCATTCGTCCGATAGCTATGAAACTTGGGTGAGATGTTGTGTACACTTCATAGAAGGTTTCTGGCTTAGTAAATCCACTATACAATAGGCAGCGCACAAGTAGATTCAACAAATGAAGGACGACGCGCGAAGCGTTTCAACGAAGTCCCGTATAAGGTCATATACCATTCTGCCGTTAGCGGTGAAACTTGGGTGAAATATGGTGGACACTCCAAGGAAGGTTTCTGGCTTAGTAAATACATTTCACAGTAGGTAGCACACGAGTAGATTCGAGAAATGAACGACGACACGCGGAGCGTTTCAATACAGTCCCCTATGTCTTCATATCCCATTAGTCCGATAGCGATGAAACTTGGGTGAGATGTTGTGGACACTTACGTGACGGTTTCTAACTTAGTAAATACATTTTACAGTAGGTAGCGCACGAGTAGATTCAACAAATGAGTGACGGGGCGCGAATCGTTTAAACAAAATCCGGTATGCGTTCATATACTATTCATCCGATTGCGATGAAACATTGATCAGTTATTGTGTAAACGCCAGAGAAGGGTTTCGACTTAGTAAATCCATTTCACAATAAGTAGCGCAAGAGTAGATGCAACAAATGAGCGACGACACGCAAAGCGTTTCAACAAAGTCCCGTCTGCATGCATATACCATTCGTCCGATAGCTATGAAACTTGCGTAAAATGTTGTGTACACTCCAGGGAAGGTTTCTGGCTTAGTACATCCATTTTACAATAGGTAGGGCACCAGTAGATTCAACAAATGAGCGATGACACGCGAAGCGTTTCAACATAGTCTCGTATAAGGACATATACCATTCGTCTGATAGAGATAAATGTTTGGTGAATTGTTGTGTACACTCCAGGAAAGGTTTCTGGCTTATTAAATCCATTTTACAATACGAAGCGCACCTTTAGATTCAACAAATGAGTGACTTCGTGCGAAGCATTTCGACAACGTCCCGAATACGTTCTCATACAATTCATCCGATTGCGATGAAACTTGGGTGAGATGTTGTGTACACTCCAGGGAAGGTTTCTGGCTGAGTACATCCATATTACAATACGTAGCGCAAGAGTAGAATCAACAAATGAGCGACGACACGCGAAGCGTTTCAACCAAGTCCCGTATGCATTCATATACCATTCGTCCGATAGCTATGAAACTTGGGTGAGATGTTGTGTACACTTCATAGAAGGTTTCTGGCTTAGTAAATCCACTATACAATAGGCAGCGCACAAGTAGATTCAACAAATGAAGGACGACGCGCGAAGCGTTTCAACGAAGTCCCGTATAAGGTCATATACCATTCTGCCGTTAGCGGTGAAACTTGGGTGAAATATGGTGGACACTCCAAGGAAGGTTTCTGGCTTAGTAAATACATTTCACAGTAGGTAGCACACGAGTAGATTCGAGAAATGAACGACGACACGCGGAGCGTTTCAATACAGTCCCCTATGTCTTCATATCCCATTAGTCCGATAGCGATGAAACTTGGGTGAGATGTTGTGGACACTTACGTGACGGTTTCTAACTTAGTAAATACATTTTACAGTAGGTAGCGCACGAGTAGATTCAACAAATGAGTGACGGGGCGCGAATCGTTTAAACAAAATCCGGTATGCGTTCATATACTATTCATCCGATTGCGATGAAACATTGATCAGTTATTGTGTAAACGCCAGAGAAGGGTTTCGACTTAGTAAATCCATTTCACAATAAGTAGCGCAAGAGTAGATGCAACAAATGAGCGACGACACGCAAAGCGTTTCAACAAAGTCCCGTCTGCATGCATATACCATTCGTCCGATAGCTATGAAACTTGCGTAAAATGTTGTGTACACTCCAGGGAAGGTTTCTGGCTTAGTACATCCATTTTACAATAGGTAGGGCACCAGTAGATTCAACAAATGAGCGATGACACGCGAAGCGTTTCAATATAGTCTCGTATAAGGACATATACCATTCGTCTGATAGAGATAAATGTTTGGTGAATTGTTGTGTACACTCCAGGAAAGGTTTCTGGCTTATTAAATCCATTTTACAATACGAAGCGCACCTTTAGATTCAACAAATGAGTGACTTCGTGCGAAGCATTTCGACAACGTCCCGAATACGTTCACATACAATTCATCCGATTGCGATGAAACTTGGGTGAGATGTTGTGTACACTCCAGGGAAGGTTTCTGGCTGAGTACATCCATATTACGATACGTAGCGCAAGAGTAGAATCAACAAATGAGCGACGACACGCGAAGCGTTTCAACCAAGTCCCGTATGCATACATATACCATTCGTCCGATAGCTATGAAACTTGGGTGAGATGTTGTGTACACTTCATAGAAGGTTTCTGGCTTAGTAAATCCACTATACAATAGGCAGCGCACAAGTAGATTCAACAAATGAAGGACGACGCGCGAAGCGTTTCAACGAAGTCCCGTATAAGGTCATATACCATTCTGCCGTTAGCGGTGAAACTTGGGTGAAATATGGTGGACACTCCAAGGAAGGTTTCTGGCTTAGTAAATACATTTCACAGTAGGTAGCACACGAGTAGATTCGAGAAATGAACGACGACACGCGGAGCGTTTCAATACAGTCCCCTATGTCTTCATATCCCATTAGTCCGATAGCGATGAAACTTGGGTGAGTTGTTGTGGACACTTACGTGACGGTTTCTAACTTAGTAAATACATTTTACAGTAGGTAGCTCACGAGTAGATTCAACAAATGAGTGACGGGGCGCGAATCGTTTAAACAAAATCCGGTATGCGTTCATATACTATTCATCCGATTGCGATGAAACATTGATCAGTTATTGTGTAAACGCCAGAGAAGGGTTTCGACTTAGTAAATCCATTTCACAATAAGTAGCGCAAGAGTAGATGCAACAAATGTGTGACGACGCGCGAAGCGTTTCAACAAAATCCCCTATTGCATTCATATAACCTTCTTCGATTGCGATGAAACCTTGATGAGTTATTGTGTACACGCCAGGGAAGGGCTTCGACTTAGTACTACATTTCTCAATAGGTAGCGCACGAGTAGATTCAACAAATGAGTGACAGCGCACGAATCGTTTAAACAAAACCCCGTATACGTGCATATACCATTCATCCGATTGTGATGAAACATTGATGAGTTATTGTGTACACGCCAGGGAAGGGTTTCGACTTATTAAATCCATTTCACAATAGGTAGCGCACGAGTATATGCAACAAATGGGTGACGACGCGCGAATCGTTTCAACATAATCCCCTATGCGTTAATATAACCTCCTTCGATTGTGATGAAACCTTGATGAGTTATTGTGTACACGCCAGGGTAGGGTTTCGACTTAGTAAATCCATTTCTCAATTGGTAGCGTACGAGTAGAATCAAAAAATGATTGACAGCGCACGAATCGTTCAAACAAAATCCCGTATACGTTCATATGCCATTCAACCGATTGCGATGAAACTTTTGAAAGTTGTTTTGCACGCTCCCACGAATGATTACAAATTAGAAAATCCATTTTACGATAGCTTAGAGGCAGTTAACGGAAATTGAAAAACATGTTGTGTATCCATAAACACTTCAAGAAACAGAATTTCAACGCCAACACTTTCTTTGATTGGCATTGCAACGCATGCTAGGTACAGCTTGTTTAAAAATAAATGTAAATGAGGAAATGGTATCATCCTAACTTATATTTGCTATTGCTACCCTGTTAAATGTAAATTCCGTTATTAGCTTATTTTGTAACCTGACTTAAAGATTATTGCCGTACCATTTTCCCAGCGTTGCTGTTGTTGCTTTACTTTGTCAGATAAATCTTTCGCGAGGGTTTGATGATGATGATGATGATAATAATTGTTGTTGTAAGGGGCCTAACATCTAGGTTATCGGCCCCCCGCGAGGGTTTACAGTAGTTAACAGGTAGGGTACTGATCATTTATTAGCCTACATTCGATTTTTGCAAAAAATGAAAGGAGACTTATGCGATCAACACAGGGCGAAAAAAAGCGTGTCTGTCTGTGTGTGTGTGTGTGTGTGTGTGTGTATGTATGTGTGTGTGTGAGTCTGTGTGTGTGTGAGTGTGTGTACTCTGAATGTCTGTCCCCCCCCCTATCAATTCGAACACGGTGAACGCGAATTGAACGAAATTTGGTACAAAGGTAGCACTTGCAATGGACACCTCAGTGTCATGTTTTATATCGCCGCCATCTTGATGGAAACGTAATGGCGGCCACACAAATTTTCAAAGCTTAAATCAAATGACGACTAACCTAATCATCCGATCTCTACCAAATTTGGCAACAACATGGATATATGGGGGAACATCCTTTGACCAAACTCATAGGTCATCAGCCTAATAGTTTGCGGATGGCGGCCATCTTTGTGTGAAAATCGATTCTCCCTATTAATTACTACACGGTGAAACCGAATGGAACGAAATTTGGTACAGAGGTAGTACTAGCAAAGGGCACCTCAGTGTCATGATTTATATCGCCGCCTTCTTGACGGAAACGTAATGGCGGCCACACAAATGTTCAAAGCTTAAATCAAATTACGACTAACTTAATCATCCGATCACTTCCAAATTTTTCAACAACATACCTTTATGGACCATTATTGACCAAATTAATAGGTCATTAGCCTAATAGTGTGCAGATGGCGGCCATCTTTGTGTCAAAATCGATTCCCCCTATTAATTCGAACACGGTGAAACCGAATGGAACGAAATTTGGTACAGAGGTAGCACTAGCAAAGGGTACCTCAGTGTCATGTTTTATATCGCCACCATCATGACGAAAAGGTAGTGGCGGCCACATAAATGTTCAAAGCTTAAATAAATTACGATTAACCTAATCATCCGATCTCTACCTAATTTTGCAACAACATGCCTTTATGGAGGGAGCATCCTTTGACCAAACTAATAGGTCATTAGCTTAATATTTTGCGGATGGCGGCCATCTTTGTGTGAAAATTGATTCCCCTATCAATTCGAACACGGTGAAACCGAATGGAACGAAATTTGGTGCAGAGGTAGCACTAGCAAAGGGTGGTGTATTCTTTGGAATACACGGTATGATAGAGTAAACTTTTACTGCTCTTTGCTGTAATTCTTTCTTTCCTTCTTCTCAAACACCAAGAGTGATCTTCCAATTTCTCCTTGCTGTTTATGATTCTCATGTTACCTAGCGTCATCTAGCAGCGAATCTCTGAAGTTCCTCAATTCTTCCCTGTTCAAGAGGACTTCTTTATCAATCTGGCCACCAGATCTCGTCGCCATCGCCAGCCATCATCTCCGTGATCAAGAGAACTTCGTCTACTTTTTCACCAACCAAGCTGCTCTAGTTTCGCCTACTATCAACTCTTTGAAGACCATTCATCAAGAAAAAAAATTATTTTTGTAAAGTTGTCTATTCTGATATGTATTCCTTTTGTTTTCTTCCCCCCACTTTTTTCCCTTCCCTGGTCCCTCTGTGCTTCGCTGAGCGTGTCTCACTTGTACGTCGGCAGTCGACTCAGTCAGTTGAAGCTCAACTAGAGCTAGCCTCCTCAACTCAAGAGGCAATCTTTTAATTCCACGCCATGAAGGAACTTTAATCTCAACCGTCAAAGGGAACTTCACCTTCGCCATGAAGCAAAGATATGTACCGACTTCAGGCTTTAACCTCATTCTCATCGTCTTTTAATAACTACATGCTTTTAATGATCATTTTATAGGCAGTGTGAGATTACTATATTTGGGGCAATAATCATCCTTCGCGGGATTTGGTTTGTCTAAGCCGATCTTAATAGGAAGCAGCATTTCTTATGCTTATTAAATGAGAGATCTTCTCACAACGTGGGATACCATTGAATTACCCACTGTCTATAAAATACTTAGCTCGTTCCACCGCTGGAATAACTTTGGCCCTATTCTTCAGTCAGGATTGCTCTGGAACTTTCCAGAATCTGCTCTCTATCTACCAGTCATACCATGTATCATGTATTTTCCACTCGCATGTGGGAATACTTTTTCAAACTAAGGAAACTTTCTTATGGATTACTGATCAATAGCAACTTTTTCTTCCTCCGTTGGAATTTTCCCTGGCGCATTTAATGATAATCTACAACTTTCTCAAGCAATAGACTCTCGCCTATCTAGTGAAACTAGTTATTTTCCATAATTGCAATAACTTTCTTTGCCATAAACTTTTGTGTTACTACAGTGAACTTTTCTTCCATTTCAACAGACTATAGTGAAAAACAGTGTTTGTTCAATATTTCAACCACGTCACGTTCGTCCGATTATTATAAATACGGCCATGAACACTTATCCTCAACCCCATTTGATCTTTCCCAAACCCCTTACTAAAAAACCAAAATAATAAAAATTTTACTTTAGGTCTTATTCAATGAGGTGTCACTCTAAAGACTCTAAAGACCTCCCTTTTTTTGCTTATATATCACAAATTAATGTCTGCATAACTACGTGTCTGGTACATGTCTCAAATTATCTTGTTTCTCCCTTCTAATCAGGGAATACAATTCTTTCAACTCATAAGTGAGTTATTTCTAGGTTTCACGAATGGGAAACTTGCCGCATTTGTCTTGTGATTCCTACTTAAACATAGGAGGTCTAGAAACTTCCTTTCGATTTTCTCTTCAGGTTTCACAATAAGTGACCTACCCCATTTGCATAATCCAACCAAGTAATTCAGCTTTAATATAAGATGTTATAGGAACTTCCCTTTTATTCTTCCTGCTTTTTGTTGTTGTTACTTCCGAAGTTGTTACTCTTTCTAAGATATTTACCTGGAATTTCTTAAAAGTACACAACTTGTACTTGATTTATTGTCTAACTTTAATCACTTTAAATGTCTTTAAATTTTTCATTTTATCTTCGCCATTTCCAAATCTTGCGAGGATTTTAATACATATAAAAGGTTTGAAACCAAAAGAATTGTTAATTGCCTGGCGCAATCTTTAGATGTTTTTCGGAGGTCTGTGACCCCATTTGTTACAAAATCTAAATTATATATTTGTCAAAAAACTATTACCCAACATTGTTAAATAAATTCAATCGTTCCTTTTTGATTTATCATTTCTCTGACATAACGGTTAGGCAAGATCCTGTCTTCCTTCACTCTTCTCACTTAATGCAAATAAATCTCTTGATAGGGTTTTCACCACTTGTTGCATTTGAACAAAAACTCTTAGTTGGTAATTTGGTAAAGTCTCTCTTCGCTTTAATAGCTAATTCTAACTGGCCAGTAAGGCAAGCATAGCTCGCTACGCCAGCTTCCTGCTTGTGGAGATTCTCTCCAACACTTATGGTTGGTTTTTCAAAATATAAGTGTTTCTCCTTGCCAAAACATTTAGTCGGCTCCTTGCTGGGTAAAAGCTTAGCCATTTCCAAATGCAACTATTGGTACACTTACCAAAATTATTCCCAAAGGTATAATTGTTTCATCCCTATCCTTCTTGGAAGCATTTGGTAGCTCTTTAGGAACTCTACGATTTCGAAAACAAAAAATGTCGAAACCGATTAAATTATTGGCATTCTTCAAATTACTTGTTCAAAAACAAACTCCTTTGAACAGATACACCATAAATCTGTTACTCTTTGTCTTGCCAGACCATCATCCTTCCCCATAGTAGGCATATGTATGCTTGAGAGGGAATACTCTATAGCCACTCTCTTGCAAACCGCCCAAGTTATAGCTGCGTTCCACGTTAGCTTTGCCCAGGTCCCTACCCACTTTAGGTATCGGAGAGCGGATTTGCAGTGGCAACCGCCTTTGAGTACATTTAAAGTTAAACTTATAACTTTTGTAGGACTCTCCTCCTATTTTTCCATCCTTTTTCTCCAGTCCGAAACCCATCTCCTCTTTATCATCTTCCCTTGGGGGTTAGGTTATTCCCAAGCTAATAATCTACCCAAAATTTGGTCCCAGAAACCCGGGAGAGTCCATTCATGACATTTTCCATTTTCTTCAAGGGTTATTTGATAATATTTTGTAAATTATTAATATCTGCTTTGAATCTTTCAGCTATAACTACATTGTGCAAAGCCTGTGAAGTGGAAAGAGGCCGCTCCTGTCTCCTTTGGTGTGCCCCTTTGTTTCAACTTATTTGCTGCTGCCAGCCTGACAGCATTTCCAAGGTTCCACAGTTTCGTAAGTTATACTTTAATTTACCTACTTTGTCATGGCTCCTACTGAAAAGGATAAGGATGAAAAACTTACTTCTAAACGAGCATCCTATAAAGGGCAAATTACCCGATTCAGAAAATACATCAAAGAGCTAGATCCCTCAGAAGCTCAATTAGATTTGTTGAAACATCGTGTAAGGGATTTTGAACGTTCATATGAAAATTATTGTAACATCCAAACTGAAATAGAAACTTCTATGCTCAATCAAACCGAAGATCGAGTCGAAGTAGAAAACCAATATTACGAAGGAATAGGTTCTGCTTTCAAAATAATACGCCAACTCGAAGAAGAACAGAAAAAAGACGCTTCTGTTCTTGGTTCCCTTCACGAACAACAAACTTCTTCTCGCGATGGTACTCACAAGCCCAAACCAATTCTACCTAAGATTGATTTACCCCACTTCTCTGGAGACGAATCTACTTGGGATTCTATGAATTATTTTGCTCTCTTGTTCATGACAATGAAGACATTCTAGTCGTCTACAAGTTTCATTACTTGAGATCTATCCTCCGAGGTCCAGCTCTGCAGTTAGTTGAATCACTCCCTTTAAGTGCCGAAAATTACCCCATTGCCTTTAACTTATTGAAAGAAAGATACGGAAATTTACGGTTACGTATTCAACGCCATTAGAAGGCTCTATTTAACTTGCCTGTGTCACAGCACAATGACGTCACTGGTTTGCGTACTCTCATTGATACTACACAACTTCACGTTAAAGCTCTGTCCCAATTAGATCAACCCACTGAACACTGGGACACTTTCTTAATACATTTAGTGGTTTCTAAAGTTGATGTTGCTACCCTCAAATCTTGGGAGATTGAACTTTCTAGAGAAGACGATTACTCTTACGTGCATTTAGTCACTTTCATAAATGAAAGATGCCAGCTCTTAACTTCTTTAGCTAATCAAAGTGAACCCTCATCTCCGAGTTCTAAAATTGAATTAATGTCTATTAAACCTAAAAGCGAACGCTTAGCGTCTAGTACCCAAAAACCTGGGTCCAGCTCATCTAAACTTAAGTCAAACACCACTGGTTGCCCAACTAGGTCTAGTGAACGCCGTATTGCTAGCTCTCTCGTTTTAAACACTCAAAGCGAACCCCGCAAGAGTTTAAATGAACCATTAAAGTGCATACTTTGTAAAGATTCCCATGCCTTATATCTATGTAAATCTTTTAAAGAACTGTCAGTCGACGACAGAAGAAAATTAGTTTCCCAGAATAAACATTGCTTCAACTGCCTAGCACCCACGCATTCTTCTTCAAATTGTAAGTCCACCAGACTTTGCTTCCATTGTGAAAAAGCTCATCAAACTTTACTACATCGTCATGATCAGGCAAGGTCATCGACAGCATCTACTTCTCAGAAAAGTGACAATGCTAACAGTTCCAATACTTCATCGTACATTCAAAATGCAAAGTCCATACGTAGTGCCCAAGTACTATTGTCTACTCTCCAAATCGAAGTTCAGGATAACTTTGGCAACTGGGTCCGTGCACGCGGTCTTCTTGATTCAGCGGCAACTCATGATTTTGTGTCTAATTCTTTGATTAGAAAACTAGGCCTACCTGTAAACCCCACTTCTATTAACGTATCGGGCATTAACAGCTCAAAATCGCAAGCTTTACAGTTCTCAAAGCTAACCATAAGAGACATTTGTCACAGAAACAACTTTCTCAAACTGAATTGTCTCATTCTCAATAGCATAGGAGAAGACACTCCAAGTCACTCTGTGGATATTTCAGGGTTAAACATTCCCTCGCATTTAAGGCTAGCCGATCCTTTGTTCAACGTACAAAACCCCATTGACATACTCTTTAGTGCCAATGTTTTCTGGAATTGCCTTCGTAAACAGGTTCGCAAGTTATCCCCAAACGTGGTTGCTAGAGACACTAATTTTGGATGGATCGTCACCAGTCAACTTCCCCATTATTCTCCCCAATCCGCATCGCAATGTTACTTTGCTAATACTGACCTGGAACAGTTCTGGAGGCTCGAAAGCGTTGATTCTATTAACGTGACCTCTTCAGAAAACGAATTCTGTGAGCAACTTTTCCTGAACACTACCACTCGCTCTTCTAATGGCCGGTTCATTGTTCAGATGCCAAGATTACATAATCCTCCTAAACTTATTAACTCTCAACCCAAAGCTCGAAAAGCTCTCTTTGCTATCGAGAGCAAATTCAAAAAAGAACCTCTTGTTAAACAGCAGTATACTGATTTTATGGACGAGTATGAAAGCTTAGATCATATGGAAGTCGTTAACAAATCTGATGACGAATTGCACCCCCCAATTGAAACGGTTTTCTTAAATCATCATCCCGTGTGAAAAAACCCTCTTGTAAAGGATAAAATTCGAGTAGTTTTCAATGTTTCATCACCTGACGTTAATGGCAACAGCCTTAACGATACTCATTACTCTGGTCCTGCTATCCAGTCAGATCTATCTGCTATACTCTTAAACTTTCGATTATTTCCCATAGCTGTTATAGCGGATATAAAACAGATGTACCATCAAGTTTTAATTCAGCCTGAACAACGAGATCTCCAAAGAATCTTGTGGCGCGACGAAATCAGTAAGCCCATTAAGGTATTTCGTTTAAAAAAGGGTAACTTATGGCTTAAAACCTTCCGCTTTCCTTGCTATCCGAGCCCTACACTTGTTAGCCTCTCAAGATGGTCATTTATTTGATTCTAAAGCTTCTGAAGCACTAACTACGTCATTCTATGTCGACGATTATTTGCAGTCCTTTCCCACTCTGGAGGAAGCTTCTTTTGTGTCATTAGAACTTCAGGCATTGCTAAAGAATGGAGGTTTCCCACTTCATAAGTGGATTTCCAACTCCCATGAGTTTCTCGCCCGGTTTCCTATTGAAGACGTAGATCCCTCCCCCGTCGAAATTTGTGGAAACTCCGAATCCATAATAACTCTTGGAGTTCATTGGTGCACTAGCACTGACACTCTCATCTATTAAGTTTCGCTCACAGAAGAGCTCCCTAACACAAAAAGACAAATTCTCTCTGAAATTGCAAAAATTTTTGATCCGCTTCAATTCCTTGCCCCAGTTATCGTCATAGCCAAACTTTTCATGCAAGAGCTATGGTCGCTCAAATGTGAATGGGACGACACTGTTCCCCTTTCTTCTCATAACAGATGGCTCTCTTTTCGCAGCAATTTGCTTGATCTTTCCCTTACTGAAATTCCCAGGAATTTAATTAACGCTCATCCTAATGCATCTTTTTTCCTTCATGTGTTCGCGGACAGTTCCGAAAAAGCTTACGGTTGCTGTGCATATTTGGTTCATTGCAGTTCATTAAATGGATCTTCAGTTTCCAACCTTGTTTGTGCCAAATCGAAGGTGGCTCCTCTTAAAACTGTCACTTTGCCTAGACTTGAATTGTGTGCTGCACTCATGGCCGCAGAACTTGTTAAGAAATTAAGGGAAGTTTTAAAGGTCGAATTCTCGCAAATCTATCTTTGGAGCGATTCCATGATCTCCCTTCCTTGGATCGCCAAATACCCCTCTCATTGGCAAACTTTTGTTGCAAATAGGGTTTCCAAAATTCAAACTCTTTCTTCGGGATGTCAATGGAGGCATGTGCCCAGCACTGACAACCCTGCCGACATTATTTCTCGTGGATGTTTGCCCTCTCAATTGGCAGCTTCCCAGTTGTACTGGAATGGGCCCTCGTGGTTAATTGAAGGCTCTTCTTGTTGGCCTTCGAAACCTCCAGCTACAAACTCCAACTTGCCTGACACTAAAGTATCTATATCTATTGCTTCGTGTCTTGTTTCCAACGTTTCTCATCCCTTGTTGTCCCGCTATTCTTCCTTTCATAAATTAATTCGAATTGTCGCCTATCTTCTTAGATGGAAATATCTTGTGGTTGACCAACCTCTTCTCCCCAAACAACACCTTACCAATCATGAATTGAATCTCGCTACCATTAAGATTTTGCAACTAACACAGCAAGAAGCCTTTTCTTCTGAATTGTCTTTACTTTATTCTAAAAGAGATCTTCCCAAATCCAGTCGTCTTCGTGCTTTAGCCCCGTTCCTTGATGACAATAGGTTACTCAGGGTAGGTGGTAGGCTTTCGCAATCTTTGCTTTCTGAGGGCGAAACGCATCCTGTTATTTTGCCTTCTAAACATCACGTAACTTCCTTAATTATACGTGACTTTCATTATCGCAATTTGCATGTTGGTACACGCACACTGCTTTCCCTCTTAAGGGAAAAGTACTGGATTATAAATGGAATTCATGAAGTTTCTTCTGTAATTCACAAGTGCAATCCTTGCTTCAAAGCGAAACCTAAAGTCAATACTCAATTAATGAGCGATCTACCTTCCTTTCGCTCTTCTCCTATACGTCCATTTGCTCTAACTGGTGTGGACTATATGGGTCCGTTCCAATATCAACGCAATTCCCCTGAAGCTAAACGCAAATTGTTTGGTAAGCTCTAGGTTTCTCTCTTTGTTTGCATGGTTACTGGCGCGATCCATTTTGAACTAGTAACGAATGCCTCTACTTCTTACTTTTTATCAGCTGTCTCTCGCTTCGCTGCTAGGCGTGGTGTTCCTTCGGAGATGTTCTCTGATAACGCTTCCACTTTTCAAGGCGCAGCTTCCTTGTGGAAGAAAGCTCTCACATCTTCTCCTGCCATGGAACATATCTCTAATTTTTCCTACTCAAAGGGTTTCAAATGGCGTTTTATACCTCCCTATGCTCCTCATCACGGTGGTAGGTGGGAATCCTACGTAAAGCTCACTAAACGTCATTTAAGAAAGGTTTTAAGTAATCGCTTTCTGACTTATGAAGAATTTAATTCACTGTCCGTTCTGATTGAAGGTGTTGTTAATTCTCGCACTTTAACTCCGCTTTCCAATGACCCTGATGACCTGCTTCCACTCACACCTGGTCACTTCCTTATAGGCACTTCTCTTTCTGCCCCTCCTCCCCTTCCCAATTCTTACAGGGATTCTAATTTACCTATTGTTTGGCGTAAACTTGAAGCCCTCCGCTATTCTTTCTGGAAGAGGTGGAACTTGGAATACTTAATTTCCTTGCAACGGAGACAGAAGTGGTTTCTTTCCAATCCCGACATCAGAGTGGGAGACTTGGTCCTGGTTAGGGATGTTTCTCCTCCCCTGGTCTGGATTTCTGGTAGAGTGACCGAGTGTTATCCTGGAAGGGATGGGGGAGTTAGGGTAGCCAGAATCATGACCACTAACGGTCACATCACAAGACCACTGTCTTTAATTGCTCCATTACCTTTAAATGTTTAATTGTTTATCTTGTTCTCTGTTGGTGTTTTGTCCCTCCCAGCTTGGTGTATTCTTTGGAATACACGGTATGATAGAGTAAACTTTTACTGCTCTTTGCTGTAATTCTTTCTTTCCTTCTTACTAAACACCAACAGTGATCTTCCAATTTCTCCTTGCTGTTTATGATTATCATGTTATTTGTGAGTATGTTCTAGATATATATCTTCCATGACCCACCTAGCGTCATCTAGCAGCGAATCTCTGAAGTTCCTCAATTCTTCCCTGTTCAAGAGAACTTCTTTATCAATCTGGCCACCAGATCTCGTCGCCATCGCCAGCTATCATCTCCGTGATCAAGAGAACTTCGTCTACTTTTTCCCCCACCAGGCTGCTCTAGTGTCGCCTACTATCAACTCTTTGAAGACCATTCATGAAGGACAAAAAATATTTTTGTAAAGATGTCTATTCTGATATGTATTCCTTTTGTTTCCTACTCCCACGTTTTTCCCTTCCCTGGTACCTCTGTGCTTCGCTGAGCGTGTCTCACTTGTACGTCGGCAGGCGACTCAGTCAGTTGAAGCTCAACTAGAGCTGGCCTCCTCAACTCAAGAGGCAATCTTTTAATTCCACGCCATGATGGAACTTTAATCTCAACCGTCAAAGGGAACTTCACCTTCGCCATGAAGCAAAGATAGAGTACAGACTTCAGGTTTTAACCTCATTCCTATCGTCTTTTAATAACTTCATGCTTTTAATGATCATTTTATAGGCAGTGTGAGATTACTATATTTGGGGCAATAATCATCCTTCGCGGGATTTTCCATGTTGAGCTTTGGTTTGTCTAAGCCAGGGGTCTCCAAACTACGGCCCGGGGGCCACATCCGGCCCGCGGACAGATTTTGTCCGGCCCGCGGAGAGCTAGCATACTTGAAAACTCCTTTTAGAGAACATATTTTTTATAGCAAATTAAATTTAGTTTACTGAAGTATTCTAATTTTATGTTGAATAATTATTAATATGACATCTACATTGATATGGTCATGGGCTAACTACTCATAACATTGTTGTAGGCTTATTGTTATTGTTTTTGTGATAAGTTGGATAAAGAAACACAGAATTGTAATGAGTAAAGACATGTATAACATGCAGACATATGAAATACTAATGAGATTTATGTAATTGAGATTTTCCACTGACAATAGTTTGTAGTTGTGGACTAATTTTACTTCTACCAATTATTAAAAGAGATTTAAGATTCTCATCAGTTAATTTAGATCTGTGAACATTTTTTGTGTACTTCATTTTGGAGAAGGTCTTCTCACACAAATAAGTAGTACCAAAATCAGAAAACAGCCCACGAGCAAATTTATGCAAATTATCAAATTGTGTCAGTGGAAGACTCTTATAAAATTCCAACAAAGATGAGTTTTGATATTTGTTCTTAATTATATCACTGCACTGTAGTTCAATCATTTCCATTTGAAGTTCCGGGGCTAGGGTTTCAATGTCAGTATCAAAAGGATCCTGAAAAATCTTAATTTGATTCGTAAAGGCATCGAAGTCCGAGAAACGAGTATCAAAATGTATTTTCAAAGCACTCAAAGTTTCGATTGAAAAATCGATAGGAAACTCAGTCTCAGTGGTGTGGCTGAATATTTCACATGTTTTAAAATGTGAAAAACATTTGCTTCGTAGTTGTGATTGAAACAGTATCAATTTCTTCCGGAATGATTTGATATTAGTGTATAAATCAGGAAGATGCTGGTTTTCTCCTTGCAATCTCAAATTCAGTTCGTTCACATGTTTTGTCAAATCAACATAGAATGCTAACTTCCACAGCCATGCGTTGTTTTGTAATTCAGTAAGAGGGCGATGCTTTTCATTCAAAAAAAATTCGATCACTGCTTGAAGTTCAAAAAAGCACTGAAGGACTTTCCCACAACTAAGCCAACGTACGGCAGTATGATAAGGTAAGTCATTTTCTCCGATCTCTTCAATAAATTGTCGGAATTGTCGGTGATTCAGCCCAAAAGATCTCATAAAATTAACAGTTGATATGATTGGTTTCAGAACTTCAGACATATCCAAACATTTTCCGCACAAAGACTGTTGATGAATGATACAATTTAAGACTAATGGTTTTGAACCACCGTCATTTTCTACAGCCTTTGACACAAGAGCGACCACTCCTTTATCTTTCCCACTCATGTTTTTGCCTCCATCAGTTGTAATACATTTCAAGTTTTTCCATCGAAGGTTCTTTTGATTAATGGCCATTTCAACTCCTTTAAAAATATCTGTACCAGTAGTTGTGCCATGAATACTATACATATCAAGAAGTTCTTCATGCACATCATAGCTTTTATCTACTCCTCGAATATAAATCAACACCTGAGCAGTATCTGACACATCCGTTGACTCATCCAAGGCCAAAGAAAACCACTCAACATCTCCATTTTTGTCGAACAGTTGAGAGGATATATTTTCAGCGATGTTTTCTACCCTTCGAGCCACAGTGTTTGCTGACATACTGACAGTTTTTAATAAATTTACCTTTTCAGGGCACATTTCTTCGGCTGCTGCAATTACGCATTCTTTGATCATTTCTCCATCGGTGAATGGTTTTCCACGTTTTGCAATTTCAAGAGCCACATGAACGCTGGCATGAGTTGCAGCCTCTTGATAGGTTTTGAGTTTTGTAAATGAAGATTGCTGCGATTTCAATCCGCGCTTCATAGCTTCGAATATTTCCTGTATATTTTGAGTAATTTTGAAAATGTTTTGTTTCATAATGACGTTTAATGTTATATTCCTTGAGAACGGCTATGCTTTCATTGCAAATCAAACATAGCGCCTTGTTACTGGACTCAATTACGAAATACTGAATGTTCCACTCATCTTTGAATTTTCTGCATTCACTATCAATTTTTCGCTTCTTTTCCATACTACTAAATCACACACAAAAGCAACAATTCAAATCAAAATACTGTTACAAAGATGTCTTAAACTTAAACACGCACAAACACGTTTTAAGGAGGTACGCACTATTTTATTTCACAACAGTGTCATAGGAACTGACTTGTGGTTGCGCAACTAGCCTTCTTATATATTCCAATTACTGCCATCTAGAAGTGAGTGGAAGACACCAGAACTCTCTCAAACCAACGAGATTACTCTGTACGTGCTATTAGCGCCATCTGTTAGCGATAGAAGGTACTACCTATTTCCACTTGTGTCCACCAGATGTCGTGTCACGTTACTCCTCATGGCTCGTACTCTACGACTAATCTAGAAATTACAGATAATGACAGGAAAATTAATAATATGCAGTGTTGCCGTTTTGCGGACTTTAGTCCGATTTGCAGCCTTTTTTCAACGTTGCGTACTTTTTCGGACTCTTTTTTCATCAGTGGACTATTTCACTTTTTACCACCGGCAACAATGATAATATGGTTTTGGCCCTCGGAACTTACTGGAGTAATCAGTATGGCCCTAAGGCTGGAAAGTTTGGAGACCCCTGGTCTAAGCCAATCTTAATAGGAAGCAGCATTTCTTATGCTTATTAAATGAGATATCTTCTCACAACGTGGGATACCATTGAATTACCCACTGTCTATAAAATACTTAGCTCGTTCCACCGCTGGAATAACTTTGGCCCTATTCTTCAGTCAGGATTGCTCTGGAACCTTCCAGAATCTGCTCTCTATCTACCAGTCATACCGTCATGTATTTTCCACTCACATGTGGGAATACTTTTTCAAACTAAGGAATCTTTCTTATGAATTACTGATCAATAGCTAATTTTTCTTCCTCCGCTGGGATTTTCTCTAGCGCATTTAATTATAATCTACAACTTTCTCAAGCAATAGACTCTCGCCTATCTAGTGTAACTAGTTATTTTCCATAATTGCAATAACTTTCTTCACCATAAACTTTTGTGTTACTACAGTGAACTTTTCTTCCATTTCAACAGACTATAGTGAAAAACAGTGTTTGTTCAATATTTCAACCGCGTCGCGTTCGTCCGATTATTATAAATACGGCCATGAACACTTATCCTCAACCCCATTTTATCTTTCCCAAACCCCTTACTAACAAACCAAAATAATAAAAATTTTACTTTATGTCTTATTCAATGAGGTGTCACTCTAAAGACTCTAAAGACCTCCATTTTTTGCTTATATATCACAAATTAATGTCTGCATAACTACGTGTCTGGTACATGTCTCAAATTATCTTGTTTCTACCTTCTAATCAGGGAATTCAATTCTTTCAACTCATAAGTGAGTTATTTCTAGGTTTCACGAAAGGGAAACTTGCCCCATTTGTCTCGTGATTCCTACTTAAACATAGGAGGTCTAGAAACTTCCTTTCGATTTTCTCTTCAGGTTTCACAATAAGTGACCTACCCCATTTGCATAATCCAACCAAGTAATTCAGCTTTAATATAAGAAGTTATAGGAACTTCTATTTTATTCTTCCTGCTTTTTGTTGTTGTTACTTCCGAAGTTGTTACTCTTTCTAAGATATTTACCTAGAATTTCTTAAAAGTACACAACTTGTACTTGATTTATTGTCTAACTTTAATCACTTTAATTGTCTTTAAATTTTTCATTTTATTTTCGCCATTTCCAAATCTTGCGAGGATTTTAAAAAATATAAAAGGTTTGAAACCAAAAGAATTGTTAATTGCCTGGCGCAAGCTTTAGATGTTTTTCGGAGGTCTGTGACCCCATTTGTTACAAAATCTAAATTATATATTTGTCAAAAACTATTACCCAACATTGTTAAATAAATTCAATCGTTCCTTTTTGCTTTATCATTTCTCTGACATAACGGTTAGGCAAGATCCTGTCTTCCTTGAATCTTCTCACTTAATGCAAATAAATCTCTTGATAGGGTTTTCACCACTTGTTGCATTTGAGCAAGAACTCTTAGTTGGTAACTTGGTAAAGTCACTCTTAGCTTTAATAGCTAATTCTAACTGGCCAGTAAGGCAAGCATAGCTCGCTACGTCAGCTTCCTGCTTGTGGAGATTCTCTCCAACACTTATGGTTGGTTTTTCAAAATATAAGTGTTTCACCTTACCTAAACTTTTAGTCGGCTCCTTGCTGGGTAAAAGCTTAGCCATTTCCAAATGCAACTATTGGTACACTTACCAAAATTATTCCCAAAGGTATAATTGTTTCATCCCTATCCTTCTTGGAAGCATTTGGTAGCTCTTTAGGAACTCTACGATTTCGAAAACAAAAAATATCGAAACCGATTCAATTATTGGCATTCTTCAAATTACTTGTTCATAAACAAACTCCTTTGAACAGATACACCATAAATCTGTTACTCTTTGTCTTGCCAGACCATCACCCTTCCCCATAGTAGGCATATGTATGCTTGAGAGGGAATACTCTAAAGCCACTCTCTTGCAAACCGCCCAAGTTCTAGCTGCGTTCCCCGTTAGCTTTGCCCAGGTCCCTACCCACTTTAGGTATCGGAGGGCGTATTTGCAGTGGCAACCGCCTTTGAGTACATTTAAAGTTAAACTTATAACTTTTTTAGGACTCTCCTCCTATTTATCCATCCTTTTTCTCCAGTCCGAAACCCATCTCCTTCTCTTTATCATCTTCCCTTGGGGGTTAGGTTATTCCCAAGCTAATAATCTACCCAAAGGGCACCTCAGTGTCATGTTTTATATCACCGCCATCTTGACGGAAACGTAATCGCGGCCACCCAAATGTTAAAAGCTAAAATGTAATTACGGCCAACGTAATAATCTAGTCTCTACCAAATTTTGCAACAACATATCTTTATGTGGAAAGCATACTCTGACCAAACTGCAAGATCGTCAGCTCAATAGTTTGCAGATGGTGGCCAAGTATGTGTGCAAATCGATTCCCCCTATCAATTCAAACACGGTGAAACCGAATTGAACGAAATTTGGTACAGAGGTAGCACTAGCAAAGGGCACCTCAGTGTCATGTTTTATATCGCTGACATCTTGACGGAAACGGAATGACGGCCACCCAAATGTTAAAAGCTTAAATCAAATTACGACCATCCTAATTATTTGATCTCTACCAGATTTTGCAACAACATGCCTTTTTGTGGAAAGCATCTTATGACTGACTACAAGGTCATCAGCCCAATAGTTTGCAAATACCGGCCATGTATGTGTGCAAATCCATTCCCCATATCAATTCAAACACGGTGAAACCGAATTGAATGAATTTTTTTACAGAGGTAGCACTAGCAAAGGGCACCTCATATTCATGTTGAATATCCCTATAGCACGTTGTATTTCAACAAGCTACTACAACCAACATTCAATTATACTCCTTGAAAAGGACAAAGAGTTATAACAATACCCATGCATTTAGGAGAAAGTAGGGTATATGTTCTTTACTGATCATCTTGTTTTTGTTTATTTATTAGTTTGCGGATTAGCCGATAGAAACCCTCCGAACTAGGCAAGGTGTCTGAATATTTTCAATAAATATTTCTACATGTTTACTTAAGCCTGGAAGTTTGTTTCTCAGTCTAGCTTTAGGAGGTGTATTTTCTTGGGCTGTCTATGACCTTTTTAGCAGCCATGTTACCACGGATCCCCTGGATCATGGATTCTCGTGCCGCTATGGCCTATAAGAAATTCACCAGAACCTCATGGCACATGGGTCCGATAGGTGAGGTGTTAGGGGTGTCGTTTCAGCTGTTGGCAACCCTTATAGCTCCTTTGACGGGCACATAACACACGACAAAATGACAGGTGAAGTATATGAACCGTGGTTCGCCTAGCAATATTGTTGCTCAATGTTCGCGAAGGGTCTAGCCTAATAATAGACAATAGGTTATCACAGCAGAGAAATATGTTCATGCTTGTCACCTTACCATCCCATCGAAATGGTATGGTCGCAAGTGAAGAACTATATAAAATTGAACAACGTCCCGTTCAAGAAACAAGAAATGAATAATTTAATTTCGGCTGCATACCCCCACTTGACCACACAAAATAGGGTAAATTACGTGGACCACAATATATTATTACTATTATTATTATTATTATTATTATTATTATTATTATTATTATATGTCATATTATAATTTATTATAGTCGCCTCCGTAGCATAGCGGTCTGCGTGATTAGCTGCCGTCCCGGAGGTCCTGGGTTCGATTCCCGGCTCTGCCACGAAATTTGAAAAGTGGTATGAGGACTGGAACGGGGTCTACTCAGCCTTGGGTGTTCCAAGTGAGTAGAGGCGGTTCGATTCCCACCTCAGCCATCCTCGAAGTGGTTTTCCGTGGTTTCCCACTTTGTATTCGGGCAAATGCCGGGATGGTACTGCCCCCGTAAAATGAATTATAAGGGATAAAAATGGGAATAACACATTTTTTTTTCGAAGCCCATGATAAAATTTAACCAAGGTATATGATGGCTGGAACTTGGCAGAAACCAGTCGTGAGGCGACGTTGAGCAGGAGGGAAATTCCGTCACGTGATAGTATTGCGCAATGGATGTTTCCAGAAGCTTAGAATCGACCTAGCAACAGCGAATATTCCCAGGATTTGTTTGAATATTGTTATAAATTATCCGATTGGATATTAGCTTACAGCCAATAGGAAGAAGTTTTAGAGAAGACGGGAGTTCCAGCAACTAAATTTTTATGGATATTTAATTCATTTAAGCCCCTAGAGAGTGAATTTATATATTGGAAAAGAGAAGAATATGAAAATAAAATATTGGAAATATTTTATAAGTCAATAGCAGGTCGCTATTGGAAGGAATAAGCGATTTGCTAGAGCCCGCGCGAATTTGAGAGGGAACTCAAAAAGGCGGCGAGAATCGGTAGATTTGGAGGAGAGACGCCAAGCATCGAGGCTCTTTTGTATCTGAATGTCCGAGAGGTCAGAGGTGTGCTAGCGGAAGAGAGAGGAGTTCAGAGTGTTTCACCGAGCGTGTAGAAGGTGACTCGTGGAGACGAAGCATTAGCGAGAGTCGAGTTGGGAGATTACCGCGCCTTAAAACTAAGTGAAGTTGCGAGGAACTTTTATGCCGCAATCACTTCGGTTTGATCGGCTTCAGAGACATTCTTTCAACTACTGATTGTAGCTTGTCATCAAATATTGTGTATTACGAACTTTCAGAAGTTTGATGAAAGTATATCAGCAATTATAAGCAGTTTTGTGAAGCGCGAGAAAAGTGTTTCTTTCCAGCGCGATAAGACACTTTTGTCCGAGCGACGACAGCGCATGCAGCAGCCACAATTGAGTACGGGTGTATGTTAGAATTGCTATTGTGGAACTGTATTACAACACATAGGATGGAGATGTATTCCATAGTGAAAAACAATATTCAGTCTACTCTTATGAAGATTATTATGGACTAAATTATTATGTGCGCCAGGAGTATAAGCAGATAGAAGCAATATAGTCAGCAATGGAGCTTCGTTAGAGGAGACTGTTCATGAATGTCTACTTAGTGAGCAAACATGAGACTTGATGTACAACTCTATTCTAGTGCATTCTCGTCAAACATGAGCTCAACATTAACATCAGCGACTACAGAACGGTGTTCATATTCCATCTACGTGAATGTTCGTTATGCGAGTGAGGTCCATGACTTTCTTTTCGAATGCCTTTCGAAGTGGAAAGCCGAACTTTCGACGCTACTCACCGTTATGATGAGACTGTGCTGTGACGGAGAAAGAAGAAACATCAAGATTATCAAGAGGTCCAGGGTTATCCCGGCCACAAGGAAGATGATGATTGGAGGCCCGCAGTTCGATCCCGGTCGGAGCTTGCTGTTTTCCAGTAGGGGAATTCGTTCCTTTCCTGAGGTCCCGAGTTTTTGGAGACGAGCTAGGATCCAGACCTGATATTTGGGAGAAGTAACAACCGAATATTTTGTTATACTCTATCTTGATCTTCTAGACTTCGAGGCCAGGTAGCAGTGTTCACTAACCTTGTAGTTAGAGCTTGTAGTGACATTTTCTGAGCAAATCCTTTATCCATATTTCTATACTATATTTATGTACTCCATGTATAGCCTTTTTATTCTTCGAAATTTATTGTAGTGATCGTCTTGCGACGCTATTAACTTCGTTTGTTAGGAATCCAGTTTCTGAACTGAGATTATTTACTTGTTCGAGGAACAAGCTTTTGTCATTTCCTTTAAGGAACAGTAATTTATTTTCGACGTTTATGAATTCATTCTGAATGCAGGTGATAGACATTTTCGTCTATGTTAACCATTAAATTAATTTGTATTAGTTTAATTTGGGCATTTTATCCGTCGAGAAGAAACGTCAAGATAAGAAGAGCTTGGAAGTGATATATTGTGAAATATCATGACATATTTTGGAGAAGGAACATTTAACGTGGAAACGATTATTATCGTCAGAACTCATAGACATTCGTTCTGAATGGAGAGAATACGAATATGACTAATTGTATGTTTTATTGAGGAAAGCTATGAACTTTCAGTCATTTAAATTTATTTGAAGCTAGAATCTTCTTGGAAGATTTATTATCATCCGACGTTAGGGTAGTTATCGTTTGATATCCTCGTCGTGATCGATTCTTGTTGGACACACACAGATTTAATGTTGTGATTAAATATTTACGAAGAGTAATATCATGTCACGTTGTAGACATAATATTCCTTCTTCGAATAAAGTCGAACCCAGAAGTATGAAGATGAGATGTAGTATTTTTATTAAATGTATGCACGACAGTTTATACTTATCAGAGTATCGTTTTAAGAGCAATAAGTGAGGAGGTTAGTATCGTAAATTCCAAAGGTCGTTAAGATGTATAAATTAATGATTTAACAATTGTTGTTATTGTTCATTGGACCATTGATTGCTGTGAAAACGCTGAGGAATTATGCCCTTCTTAAAGAATGCCAGTTTGAAAGAAGTGAAGGTGATAACCCTTTGATAGTGTTTTTTTTTATGTGTATGTATTTCCGTACGTAGTTGGCATACGTTGGTTTTCGAGGGTGTGTTCCGCATTTTATAGTACAGTCATTGCGTGGGCATGACTAGGTTTGGCAAGGCATATAGGTGTGAGTAGAGAGTACTCATTATTTTTATACCCGACCTTGGACTAGAGAGGACATGTAGGGTCACGGTTGAAATTGAAACGGGAAATAGATAATGACATCTGTTATGCTATACTCTTATCGAGATTATTAAAACAAAATATGTAACGACATATGTTTCACCTTGAGTGGTCGAATGTATTTAAACCTATTGTGACACCAGATCAGAGAGGAGAGACTGGTGGTGGTTATTTCTGGAGATGTGGAAGATTTTATGGATCTCAGATCACTGTATTTGACAGAACTGTTAGATCGGAGCACAGGCTCAAGTGTGGATAGACGCTACTCCTTTGAAAGGACTATAGCTGATGCTATAAGCGTCATTATAAATTATTTTAGTGTTAACTTTTATTATTTGACAATCGAGTGTATAACATGTTAGTTGTAGGAAGTTTATGGTTTGTTTAACGTAGAGGTCAGAGTATGAAAGAGTATGTGTCTGGATGTGGTTTATTTCTTGTTCAATATGAATGAAATGAACTCCATTGGGACGTCACAATGCGAGAGTATGAATGGAAGAGTGTATAGAAGTTTTATGTCATTAGCGTGTAGGATTTGCGTACAGTTCACGTATTTGTCTGACGTGAATCTGATTCTATTTTACACAGCTTTTATTGTTATGGAGAGTGCGTTTGTGGGCCAGGCTCGGAATAGCGAGGGGTTGATTAAAACTCGTTTCCAGCCAAGGCCACAGCTTAGTCACACAAATGGAGAGAGTTGTTGCAGGCGGCAGGCTTGCACCTTTTTTTTAAGCCAGCTAGGACTGGAAATGTAACGGGTTATGTTATGTCATCGGACGCGTGGCGAGGTCGCACGCGCTCCTAGCGCCCAGATGTTCTTCGGAACGCACCTGAAGAATGTAAATACACAGGGGTGTGTAATTGTTGTACAGCTTGATGTGTTGACACAAGCTACCCTAAATTTTATTATAAAGTTCATAGAACGCGGTTCTATCAGTGGCGTGAATGTAGCGATGAGAGAATGGGAGTGTGTTTTTATTTTAATGTATGGACGTTTAGCCCTAGTTTACATTTTTGTTATTAAATCGTTTAGTTTTATTAGAAGACGAGTCGTCATGATTTATTTTAGATATAAGGAGATGCAACTGTGAAACCCATTATAGGTCCAGAGGCTGACCACGAGATCCCCGAGAATGAAGGTAGGTGTTCTACTTCGAGTTAAGTGCATTTTTCATATAATTCACAGTTGTATCGTAATTTCCGCCACGTATATTCGCGAGGGTCTAGTTGGAAGTAGATCCTTGATTAGTATTTTGCGCCGGAGCAGTCAGGGTCTACGAATCCAGCTGTTGCTTCGGATATCCAACAGACCGCCTCTAGAATATACGGGGACAGTACCTTCTTCAAAGCCACGGCCGCCTCCTTCCCTCTTCCTTGCCTATCCATCCTGACCATCCATTACCTTCCCTTATGAGGCCCCTGTTCGCTTTGCAGGTGAGGCCGCCTGGGCGAGGTGCCAATCACACCTCACCAGTTGTATCCACTCCGATTAGATGTTCCCAGCTCTAGGACACTGCCCGTAGAGGCGGTAGTGGTGAGTTCCCTCGCTGAGTCCGTGGGTTCCACCAACCTGGAGGGTTAACGACTAAGAAAAGGAAAAAAAGAAATAATTTGTTATAACCTATGATATTCGAGAAAAAGGCCTTATCAAATTCATGAATAATTGAATGATTGAAAATCATAAATTATTATAATGTGTGCATTAAAATCGCGCTCTGAGCTTCGGTGTATCATAATTTAAATATTGTACGGTCTTTCGCTTCAAGGCATGAGGTACAATTATAGGCTATACAAGAAACAAATATTTGGGAAATTTCCCGAGTTTTGCGTAAAAGCACGCCTGTATAAGAGTTATGTTACATCATGTGCCCGGCCTTGCAGAACTTTGTATATGCAGCAGATCAGCGCGCTCCATTTATGCTTACTGTCTTTTACGGTAGAGACGCTCTATAATTATAACTATTTGTCATTTTCAAGGAGTATAATTGAATGTTGGTTGTTGTACCTTGTTGAAATACAACGTGCTATACGGATATTAAACATGAATATGAGGTGCCCTTTGCTAGTGCTACCTCTGTACAAAATGTAATTCAATTCGGTTTCACCGTGTTTGAATTGATATGGGTAATCGATTATGCACACATAGATGGTCGCTATCTGCAAACTATTGGGCAGATGACCTTGTAGTTCAGTCAAACGATGCTTTCCACAAAAAAGTATGTTGTTGAAAAATTTGGTAGAGATCAAATGATTAGGTTGGTCGTAATTTGATAAGCTTTTAACATTTGGGTGGCCGCCATTCCATTTCCGTCAGATGGCGCCAATATGAAACATAACACTGAGGGGCCTTTTCAAGTGCTACCTCTGTACCAAATTTCGTTCAATTCGGTTTTACCGTGTTTAAATTGATAGGGGAATCGATTTGCACACATACATGGCCGCCATATGCAAACTATTGGACTGATGACCTTTTAGCTTGGATAAAGAACGCTTCTCTCATAAAAGTATGTTGTTGAAAAATTTGGTAGAAATCAGATGATTAGGTTGGTCATAATTTGATTCAAGCTCTTAACATTTTGGTGGTCACCATTACGTTTTCGTCAAGATGGCGGCGATATAAAACATAACACTGGAGTGCCCTTTCCTAGTGCTACCTCTGTATCAAATTTCGTTCAATTCGGTTTCACCGTGTTTGAATTGATATTGGGAATCGGTTTGCAGACATACATGGCCGCCATCTGCAAACTATTGGGCAGATGACCTTGTAGTTTAGTCAAAAGACGCTCGCCATACGAATATATGTTGTTGCAAAATTTGGTTGACATCGGATGATTAGGTTAGTCGTAATTTGATTTTGGCTTTGAACATTTGGGTGGCGCCATTACGTTTCCATCAAGATGATGACAATATAAAACATGACACTGAGGTGCCCTTTGCTAGTGCTACCTCTGTACCAAATTTCGTTCAATTCAGTTTCACCGTGTTTGAATAGATAGGGGGAATCGCTTTGCTCACATACATGGCCGCCATCCGCAAAGTATTGGGCTGATGATCTTGTAGTTTAGTCAAAATATGCTTCCCAAATAAAGGTATGTTGACGCAGAATTTTCTAGAGATCAGATTATTTGGTTGGTCGTAATTTGATTTAAGCTTTTAACATTTGGGTGGCCGCCATTACGATTTCGTCAACATGGTGGCGATATAAAACATGACACTGAGATGTTCTTTGCTAGTGCTAACTCTGTAACAAATTTCGTTCAAAACGGTTTCACCGTGTTAGAATTGATAGGGGGAATCGATTTACACACATACATGGCCACCATGTGCAAGCTATTGGGCTGATGACCTTGTAGTTAAGTCAAAAGACGCTCGCCATACTTGTATATGATGTTGAAAAATTTGGTAGAGATCGGATGATTAGGTGAGTCGTAATTTGATTTAAGCTTTGAACATTTGGGTGTCCGCCATTACGTTTCGGTCAAGATGGCGGCGATATAAAACATGACACTGATGTTCCCTTTGCTAGTTCTACCTCGGTACAAAATTTCCTTCAATCCCGTTTCACCGTGTTCGAATTGATAGGGGAGGGGGGGGGGGGGGCAGACATTCAGAGTACACACACTCACACACACACACAGACACACAATTTTTGGCCCTGTGTAGATTTCATAACTCTACTTTCATTTTTTGCAAAACTCGAAAGTAGGCTAAAAATCGTTATTGCTCAAAGATTCAACCATAAGTATTTTTGACAATACAAATTGTCCTTATACTAGGTATTACATATACAGACCACTGACCTATGACGGCTTAAATTAAATTTGGTGCTCTCGTCATAAGAGTCAAAAACTGTCCGCGAACACAAGCTCCACTTAGATCTATTCTATTCATAACAAGTTTTGGCAGGCAGAAATGTTATCATTTTGTGAAATAGTATTTTTTAATATACTGTAAAATTAATTGGACATCCCTGTTTTATGAGTAACACGGAAGAAGCTGATTTGACTCGACTATCCATACGTAAATGTATCTTATCTGCGTGAGTCATGCAAGCAGTTCCAGAATGTCTGGTGAGCGATGAATCCCTAGCTATTTCAGCACTTGAGGGGGAGAGAGAGATAGAAAAGAGAGGCACATTATTCTTATAATAATAATAATTATTATTATTATTATCTTTATTTACTACAGCCTCCGTGGCTTAGGCGGCAGCACGCCGGCCTCTCACCGCTGGGTCCGTGGTTCAAATCCCGGTCACTCCATGTGAGATCTGTGCTGGACAAAACGGAGGCAGACAGGTTTTTCTCCGGGTACTCTGGTTTTTCCTCTCAAAATTTCATTCCAGCTACACTCTCCACTATCATTTCATTTCATCTGTCATTCATTTAATCATTGCCCCAGAGGAGTGCGTCAGGCCTCTGCAGCCGGCACAGTTCATATCCTCGCCGCTAGATGGGGGCTTCATTCATTCCATTTCCTGACACGGTCGGAGACTGGAAGCAGGCTGTGGATTTTTCATTATTATCATTATTTACTCTACTTACAGTTGGTAAAATGACTCATATCGGTACCTTACGTACAAGAAAATGAGTCGAGTCACACTTTGAAAAGCCTATATCATACATTTTCAAACTACGAAGTGTATACAACACAAACGTTTGACGGTTAATTTCTTTTTTTCAGTAATGTTATCTTCCACGTCTCTTTTTCACAAGAGGGTCCCAGAAAATCCTAATGTGTATTCAAAAATCCTCTAATGATGCTGCAGGTCTTCAGAATTGCAGTCTTTTGTGAAAAAGTGTGGGTGTATGCCATCTTACAAAAATTGTTTCAGTCATTCTTCCAAACTTACTTTCGGGGGCATAACTGACAGACAGCTCTAGATCACTCACGATGCAAAACAAAAATGACAATGGCAATGCAAGCGCAGCGTTAGGTTATGGGGCAAAGCTCTCTGCTGACTCGGTAGACGCGTGGGTTCGAGCCCCACCGACAGCCGTCCTTGAAATAGTTTTCCGTGGTTTCCCATTTTTAACTGCAGGCAAATGCTGGGACGTTACATTCTGACAGTCCACTGCCGCTTCCTTCCACATCCTTGCCCAGTTTCATTCACCATCATTCATTTCATCTCTCATTAACTCCTCTCATGAGGTTGGCGTCAGGAAGGTCATCCGGCCGTAAAAACCATCCTCCACAATGTCTTTCATCACATCTCATCCCCGACACCGTAGGAAAACGGAAATTATACGGGGTAGACATACACATACACTCTTTGATAGAGATAATGAGTTATAAATATGCTCATACATTTAGGAGAAAGTAGACTACGTGTTCTTTACTGAACGTCTTGTTTTATTGTTATAATCAAAATAACATTTATCGCTGTTGCCAATTAATCTGATGAGATAGATAAAATCAAAATTCAGTTCTCGTAAAACTACAATCTTCCTTCCTTTAAAGTCTAAATCTGACTTGAGATTTGGAAATCGTGTGATTAGTTTCGTGGTATTTTATTTTAGGGAGTGTCTCTGTACCACGGCTTCTCCACTCATAGGAAGTTAGTAGGTTACGCATTGAACATGTTTACCCTGGAGAGATTGAAAGTCTTACAATAACAATCCCACCCCACACCGCAGCGTAGTGGTGCTCAACATGTATGATCACTCCCAGGAGAGCTACGTTTTAAAGTCATTTCTATGTTACAATTGATTTGTCGTCAATGAAAGAAAAATAAGTACTTGTCTAAATTGGTTCATTAAAATGTTCCTAAGAGTGCAATTACTTTTCACAGCAGAGAATGGAAGTTCACACACTTTCATTTACAGATGTATGATGCATCATTTCAGTTTCGTCCTTTAAAGGGCAATAATAAAAATTAAACAAGTGTTATTCCAGTAGTTTCGATTTTCACAGAATAGACATTGCAATGTGACATACACACATTTTCATTTGAGGGTGCTTTGCCTTCTAGCGCCCAGTCTCGTCTCCAAGCCTCTGTTTACGACATGATCCCCTATTATCAGTTAGCATGATTGCCTCCTCTGCTTATACATCTCTCACTTTGAAATCGTTCAACGCCTCCTAGGTCTATCTCTGCTACTCTTACTCTGAACAGTCGGGACCACCTCGTGGTGTATAGGCTAGCATTCTTGGCTGCTGCTCTGGTTCGATTTCTGGCCCTGCCAAGAAGTTAAATTCTAATCTGAGGGCTGAAATGGGGTACATTCATCCTCGTGAGGTAAAACTGAGGAGAGGTGGGTTCTATTCCCACCTCAGCCATCTTGGAAGTTGTTTTATCGTAGTTTTCCACTTCTACTCCAGGCAAATGCTGGAATGGTATCTAACTTAAGGTCACAGCCACGTCCTTCCCAATCCTCACCTGAATACAAATACACACAAATATACAGCTTTCACAATAACTCAGGTTATCAGACAAAATTCCACAGGCACTAAAGTACACGGGGATGAAGGACCACAACGCCCAAGCCCCCAAATGAAACAACAACAACAAAAACAACAAAACCATACATTAAAGTCTCCTAAGATGATTGTCAGATAGTAAACGTTCTGAATGGCTTCTTCAATCAATGGCTATAATGGATATATTTTTAGATGCTTATCATTTCCATTACTACAATAATTTATATTTTACTGGGAAGATATGTTGTAGAAGCCTGTCGTTAGAATTTTTATCTGTTAAACTTTATTTCATCGTGAGTAATAATAATAATAATATCGTGTGGCCTCGGGTGCTGGGTGCAAGCATCGTAATTTGACACCCAAAGGGTAGCTTGCATGTCGAATTTCGTTGCTCCTTGAATCACTATGAAAGTCAAGGAGGTTAGATATCTAAGCTCCTTGAACACTATAGCGCTTTCTAGTAGGGAAATGAGGAACTTTGTGTTGGCAGAAACTCCCGAGAATAATTTTGCCATTATGAACACGGCCTACTGAATTCAAATGGGTTCTTTGACATGCCAACATCGTATGACATGCGTGTCGTATTTTTGCCGCCTTTCAAAAAACACTTACCACGGCCAGGAGCGAACCTGCAATCTTGGGGTTAGTAGACAGACACGCTATCCACTCACCCACCGTGAAGTTAGTGTTCCACTTATGCCTTGCGGAAGTGCTTTATCCAGTTGGTTACCCTTTCAGAAGTTATGCTTACACTTCCAAGTATGAACTGCAGAGAGTGCCTTGACTCATTGTAATTGAGCTCTGAGAATACCCATTTGTAATAAGTCCATGAATGATTTGTAAAGATGTTTGCCATATTAGCAACATAATTTTGAAGTCCGTATTGATATACCAGGTGAATCAGATACCCCTAATAATATAGTTTTATGCAGCCCAACTAACGCATGTTATCAGGAAGGTCGATAATTCTCTGCTTCCATCACGTATGGTATTAATGTACTTCAAGCACTTACCCGCTAACAATACTTAACACTATTACTTTTCCCTCGTATTAGGCCGTAGGCTTATCGAAGGAAAAGTAATAGTGTTCAGTATCGTTTGCAGGATATGCTTACAGTGCAATAATACAATACGGGATGCAGGCAGAGAATTATCGACCTTCCTGATAACATGCGTTAGTTGGGCTGCATAAAACTATATTATTAGGGGCAGCTGATTCTCCTGGTATAGATTACACCAAGAAACATTAATTATTGGCTGAAGAAGATCTCAATGAATGGTTGAAACATGTGAATAGATGTGTTTTACTGAAGTACGGTATTGATTGGCGTGTTTTTAATAATTTTTGGATTAATAATCCCCATAATTTATACTTTGCAGTATAATCTACTTGAAGGAAGTTCATATAGTAAAACTCTGTTCCTGCACCCTCAGTGCAGGCTACTTAGTCATAACTAGTGGGCGGATTTCTATGACCTAAAATGTATGAAATATGTATGCATTTATGACCTAAAAACATTAAAATATGACTTAATGAATAGCATCTACGTTACATAGAAACACTTTTATTACGATTGCTACAGGCTGCAATTAATTAAGAGTTTAAAAAGTTTTAATTCTTCGAAAACGTTAACCCAAAATCAACTAAAATGATGAATATTTCATGAACTCGTTAACGATACACTGCATACTCCTAGGCAAGGACGGACTCTGTGGAAGACATAAAAGCTAGGCATATTGAAAGGAACTGAATGACTGAAGCTCCCTAATGAGTGACCAAGGTCATTCGGTGTGCTGAAGGTGGATGAGGGAAGAGCGAAAGAGAGAGAAAAGAACGATGACAAATAACTGCGGAATTACCTCTGCTTCCATGTAAACAATAGCCCGGTTTCCAGGAATTGACCCAGCTAGAAAACAATAGCTCCTACCTGTTATAAACATTCCATACACTACTTTAGAATGGTTCTTCAGTAGTATATTCCAGTCTATCCTGAACAATAATTTCTAGAGCTTATTCTGATTTTTATAAAACGAAATTCAAATGAAAATTACCAAAATATGGCGTTTATAATGATATTTTGTTCAAAATATGCCATACAACTTAAGAAAGCCTAAATATGCATTTATATGCCCAATAAAACCTGTTTAATTTTGGTTATCAAGCTTGGAAACGTGTTGAAAAAACAAGACTATACGATATAATGTTAAGGGAAAAAATATGACTTGGCATAGAAATCCGCCCTCTAGTCATAACTATATCACGTTGCACATATTTTCTCGCGTTCGATACTAATTATTTAAATTCTATTGAGGATATCTCTATAACTATTATTATCATCATCACTATTTTTATACCTCTCCAATAGCGTGAATAAAGCAATATCATATTTCCTTTTTTTATTTTTTTATTTTTTTTATTTAGTCAATTTACCCTCTAGGTTGGTGGTTCCCACGGACTCAGCGAGGGAACTCACCACTACCGCCTCTATGGGCAGTGTCCTGGAGCTTGGAACATCTGGTCGTGAGGGATACAACTGGGGAGGTGTGATCAGCACTTCGCCCAGGCGGCCTCACCTGCAAAGCGAACAGGGGCCTCATGAGGGATGGGAAGGGATGGAATATTGGGATGGATAGGCTAGGAAGAGGGAAGGAGTCGGCCGTGGCCTTACAGTAGGTACCATCCCGGCATTTGCCCGAAGACGAAGTGGGAAACCACGGAAAACCACTTCGAGGATGGCTGAGGTGGGAATAGAACCCCCTCTACTCATTTGGGACACCCGAGGCTGAGTAGACCCCGTTCCAGTCCTCATACCACTTTTCAAATTTCGTGGCAGAGCCGGGAATCGAACCCAGGACCTCCGGGGCGGCAGCTAACTATGCTGACCGCTACGCTACGGAGGCGACATCATATTTCCTTCCTTTTAAAAATTTTCCCCTTACTGTATCGCAATCTAGTTTTGCAACAGCTGAATTTTGCCTTCTTGTAATAAGCTACTTGAATTACTTGGTCTTTAAAGTTTTCACTTTAAAAAATGGTAATATTACATCCCTTAAAGGGAAACCAATGAATCATGTTCGGATGGCAGACAGGGAGGCGTGTCCACATACATTCCAATTCCACCGACTAGAATAATATGGAAAACCCTCTTACCCTTGGGACTACGCCCTTCACATAATTGTGTTGCGTGCTAGCTGGAACACAGGGGTGGATCACATCACTACAATGCTTCCTGTTGTAGTTACGAGACTGCTAATGCTGGATTCCCATTAAAGGAATTGAACTTTACAGGCTGATATGTAATGTATTATTCACAATAGAGTAGAACAAAATAGGCACCTAACATAATCGTAGCAGTGCAGTAAGAATAAGATTTGATCTAGACAATGTTACAACGAAATTGTTTTGGAGCAGCTTCCGTGGCGTAGTTGGTAGCATTCTGAGTTTCTATGCCCAAGATCACGGGTTCAAACCCGGTTGAAGTCGTCAGATTTTTAATAGCTTTAAAATCGGTCAGTATGCCTTCCATCGGAGGGGGAAGTAAAGCCGTTGGTCCCATGTCATTGATTTATGGCATGATAAAAACCCTTCCACTAATTACACCTGTGTGAAGCTAAATTATAGGTTATATATGACTAACTTTCATAGGCTCCAATGTTCGTCGCCAGGAGCCGACTTTGGCGGCATCTAGTAACAAAGTTCAGAACTAGTTGGTCGTTGACGGTGGCGTTTGGTTGCAAAAGTTGTAACTACTTGAAAATGGAATGTTTGCTGTCCTTACTTGAATTAAAAACAGATAACACACACTAATACAGTCATCAGAATTAACACCGGTTATCAGACAGATTCTACACACACCTAAAGTACACGGGGCTACATGACAACTTTGTCGCAGCCCCTAAACAGAGGAACCAACCAATTGTTTTGCTATCAAAACATAAGTCAGAAATTTACAAAATCTACCAAAATCTACAATAGTTGGCCCAGATATAACCTCTATATTGAATGTATTATGTGATTGTTATACACACTCAAAATGTGTACATTGATTGTTACCGGGGTAGATCGTTGTTAGTTAGTTATTGTTGTTTAAGGGGCGGAACTACGAGGTCATCTGCCCCTAGCGGGGTAGATCGTTGTTAATAATTTTTCAACTATCTAACAATCAGGATGTTTCCAAGAATGTGAGAAAGACCTAATGCAAATTCGTATTCCAGAAACGAAAACCCACGACAGATTTGAATTTTGACAAATGGTTAAACACTATCAAAATTTAAGTGGAATCTGAGCTCAGGAAGGCCAGAGAGCCTTTACCAGAAGAACGAAAGAAGGTAATGGTCATTGGACTCGAGAAATACTGGAAGGATGTCAAGGTCGGTAGAAGAACAATATGTAGACAAAACTGAAATGTATTGTTAACATGCAGTCCATAGAGGCTCAGTTCAAAAGTAAAAGAAAACTTCTGGCTCCTTAATCTGTATGTTCTCCGTGCGAACCCGTCCAAGGATGTCGATCAGAACATGTTATCCAATTAGATCCACTTTGAAAAGTGTGTGATTAATACATGGTTCTTTCCGGGTTAGCATGTGCAAATAGATCAGTTTTATCCCAACCCAGATTAATTCGGCTCAATTAGGTGTTGAATGACTTTTCTTTTCGTTTACCCTCCAGGTTGGTGGAACCCACGGACTCAGCGAGGGAACTCACCACTACCGCCTCTACGGGCAGTATCCTAGAGCTGGGAACATCGAATCGGAAGGGATACATCTGGTGAGGTAGATTGGCACCTCGCCCAGGCGGCCTCACCTGCAAAGCGAACAGGGGCCTCATGAGGGAAGATAAGGGATGGTTAGGATGGATAGGCTAGGAAGAGGGAAGGAGGCGGCCGTGACCTTGAGGAAGGAACTGTCCCCGTATATTCTAGAGGCGGTCAGTTGGATATCCGAAGCACTGCTTGATTCGTAGACCCTGACGGCTCCGGCGCAAATACTAGTCAAGGATCCACTCCAACTAGACCCTCGTGAATATACGTGGCGGAAATTACGACACAACTGTGAATTACACAAAAATGCACTTAGCTCGAAGTAGAACACCTACCTTTCATTCTCGGGGATCTCGTGGTCAGCCTCTGGACCTATAATGGGTTTCACAGTTGCATCTCCTTATATATAAAATAAATCCAAACGACGCGGCTTCTAATAAACTAAACAATTTAATAACAAAGGTGTAAACTAAATCTAAACATTCATACAGTAAGTAAAAACACACTCCCTTTCTTTCCTCTTCAAAATTTACGCCACTGATAATACTGCATTCCATGAACGCTGTGACAAATTTTGGGGCAGCTTGTGTCATTACAACAAGCTATACATCAATTGAAAACCCCTGTGTACTTTACATTCCTCTGGCGCGCTTTACAATGAACACCTGGGCGCTATGAGCACGCGACCTAAGCCACGTGTCTGACGACATAACAAACTCCGTTACATTCCCAGAGCTGGCTGGTTTAAAAGCTGCTTGCCTGTTGGTACGCAACAACTCTCCACATTTGTGCGCGGCCGAGCAGTGGCCTTGGATGGAAACGAGTTTTAAACAAACCCTCGCTATTCCAACCTTGCCCACAAATACACCTCTCCATCGAATCACAAGCTTTGTTAAAATGGAACAGATTCACGTCAGACAAAAATGTGAATCATACACACATCCTACACGCTAATGAAACAAAACTTTTATACACTATTCCTTTCATACTCTCGCATTGTGACGTCCCAATGGAGTTCATTTCATTCACACTGAACAAGAAACAAACCACATCCAGTCACATCAACATTCATACGCTAACCACTACGCTAAACAATCACTAAACTTCCTATACCTAACGTATCATACACTCGATTGGCAAATAAAGAAAGTTAATACTGAATGAATTTACAGTGACTCTAATAGCATAGGCTATATCCTTTTAAAATAAGTAGTGTCTATATACAAATGAGCCTGAGCTCCGATCTCTCAGTTATGTCAAATACAATTAACTGGGATCCTCATAAGCTTCTACAGCTTCAGAAATACTACCACCATTCTCTCCTTTCTGATCTGGTGTCATAATAGATTAAATACGTTCGACCTCTCAAGGTGAAACATATGTCGTTACATACTTGGGTTTAATAATCTTAATAAGAGTACAACATAACAGATGTCAATATCTATTTCCCGTTTCAATTTCAATCGTGACCCTCCTGTTTTCTCTAATCCAAAGCCGTGTATAAAATAAGGAGTACTGTCAACTCACACCTTATGCCTTGCCAAACCTAGTCATGCCCACGCAATGACCGTAATATAAAATGCGTAAATACCTTCGCAACACCCTCGTATGCCAACTACACACGGAATTACATACATATATATAACCACTATCAAAGGGTTATCACCTTCACTTCCTTCAAACTTGAATTCCTTAAAAAGGGCGTAATTCCTCAGCGTTGTCACACCAATCGCTGGTCTAATGAACGATAACCTCAATGTTAAACCGTTAATCTATACATGTTAACGACCTTTGGAATAATCGATACAGCTCCTCACTATTACTTTTAAAACGTTACTCATATAAATTTAAACTGTTGTGTATACATTTAATAAAAATACTGAATCTTAACTTCACACTTCTGGGTTCAAATTTTACCGATGAAGGAATATGATGTCTACAACGTGACATTATATTACTCCTCGTAAATACTTAATCACAAAATTATATATGTTTTTCCAACAAGAATCGATCACGACGAGGATATCAAACAAGAAATTCCCTAACGTCGGATAATAATAAACCTTCCAAGAAGATTCGAACTTCAAATTATTTTAAATGACTGAAAGTTCATGGCTTTCTTCAATAAAACATACAATTAGTCATATTCGTATTATCTCCATTCTGAACGAATGTCTATGAGTTCTGACGATAATAATCGTTTCCACGTTAAATGTTTCTCTTCCAAATGATGCCATGATATTTCACGATATATCACTACCAATATCTTCTCTCTTGATGTCTCTTCTCGACGGATAAAATGCCCAAATTAAACTAATAAAAATTAATTTAATCGGTAGCATAGACGAAAATGTATACCACCTGAATTCAAAATGAATTCATAAACGTCGAAAATAAATTACTATTCCTTAAAGGAAATGACAAAATGCTTGTTCCTCGAACAAGAAAAATCTCAGTTCAGAAACTGGATTTCAAACAGACAAAGCTAAAAAGCGTCGAAAGACGATCATTACAAATAATCTCGAAGAATAAAATGACTATGCATGGAGTACATAAATATTTTGTCGAAATATGGATAAAGGATTTGCTCAAAAAAGTCACTACAAAGCTCTAACTACTAGGTTAGTGAACACTGCTACCTGGTCTGGAAGTCTAGAAGCTCAAGATAGAGTATTACAAAACACTCAGTTGTTGGAGACAAGGCATAAGCGTGGCGAGAGTTAGGAGATTACCTCGCCTTGAAACTAAGTGAAGTTGCGATGAACTTATATGCCGGTTGGATCCTAGCTCGGCTCCAAGAACTCGTGACCTCAGGAAAGGAACGAATTCCCCTACTGGAAAACAGCAAGCTCCGACCGGGATCGAACTGCGGGCCTCCAATCATCATCTTCATTGTGACCGGGTTTACCCTGGACCTCTTGATAATATTCATGTCTCTTCTTACTCCGTCACAGTACAGTTTCATCAAAACAACGAGCAGTGTCAAAAGTTCTGCTTCCCATTTCGAAAGACATTCGAAAAGAAAGTCGTAGACCTCACTCGCATAACGAACATTCATGTAGATGGAATATGAACATAGTTCTGTAGTCGCTGGTGTTAATGTCGAGCTCATGTCTGATAATAATGCACTAGAATACAGTTGTACATCAAGTCTCATGTTCGCCCATCAAGTAGACATTCATGAACAAAACTCCTTTAACGAAGCTCCATCGCTGACTATATCGCTTCTATCTGCTTATATCCCTGGCGCACATACTAATTTAGTCCATAATGAACTTCATATTAGCAGACTTAATAATGTTATTCAACATATAATACATCTTCATCCTATTGGTGTTGTTATACAGTTCCACAAAAGCAATGCTAACATTCACTCTTACTCACTTGTGTCTGGTGCATGCGCTGTAGTCGCTCGAACAAAAGTGTCTTATCGCGCTGGAAACAAACACTTTTCTCACGCTTCACAAAAACGTTTATATCTTCTGAAATACTCTGCTCAATTTTCTCAATGTTCGTAATATACTAAATACGATAGTAAGCTACAATCTGTAGTCGAAATAATGTCTCTGAAGTGGATCAGATCGAAGTAATTGCGGCATATAAGTTCATCGCAACTTCACTTAGTTTCAAGGCGAGGTAATCTCCTAACTCTCGCCTCGCTTATGCCTTGTCTCCACGAGTCAACCTTCTACAAGCTCGGTGAAACACTCGGAACTCCTCTCTCTTCCTGCAAAACACGTCTGACCTCTCTAACATTCAGATAATAAAGAGCCTCGATGCTTGGCGTCTCCAAGTCCATCGATTCTGGCCGCCTTTTTGCGTTCCCTCTCAAATTCGCGCGGGCTCTAGCAAATCGCTTATTCCTTCCAATAGCGACCTGCTATCGACTTATAAAAAATTTCCAATATTTTATTATCATATTCTTCTCTTTACCATTATATAAATTCACTCTCAAGGGGCTTAAATGTGTTAAATCTCCATAAAAATTCAGTTGCTGGAACTCCCGTCTTCTCTAAAACTTCTTCTTATTGGCTGTAAGCTCATATCCATTCGGATAATGTATAACAATATTTAAACAATTATTGGGATTATTCGCTGTTGCTAGGTCGATTCAAAGCTTCTGGAAACTTCCATTGCGCAATACAATCACGTGACAGAATTTCCCTCCTGCTCAACGTCGTCTCTAGACTGGTTTCTGCCAACATCCAGCCTCAATATTGCTTGGTTAAATTTTATCATGGGCTTCGAAAAATATTCCCATTTTCATCCCAAATAATTCATTTTACGGGGGCAGTACCATCCCGGCATTTGCTCGAAGACGAAGAGGGAAACCACGGAAAACCACTTCGAGGATGGCTGAGGGGGAATCGAAACCCCTCTACTCATTTCGGCCACCCGAGGCTGAGTAGACCCCGTTCCAGTCCTCGTACCACTTTTCAAATTTCATGGCAGAGCCGGGAATCGAACCCAGGACCTCCGGGGCGGCAGCTAACCATGCTGACCGCTACGCTACGGAGGCGACACTAAAAATAATTATTTCATAAATTCATTGTTAACTATGACTGTATATAATACGCGTTATATTGGCACACGTGGGTTTTTAACCAAAGAGAAAAACGTGTTTCACATAATTTGATATATGTGGAAATAAATTATGTATTTTTAATTTAACAAGTTTTCCTTCCTTCTCAAGATAGTCAGCTGTTCCTTAGTCCATATAGACTCACAGTTGGTAAAACAATTCCCGATACATCCAACTCAAAGTAACGTTCATGGCAATTAAACTTTTAATATGTGCATCACATGGTTCGACATCCATGGTACAGTTATACCATATGAGCTGGTTGTAGTACATCATCACTATATTTGGAGTTGGAAAGCGGGTTTCCTTTCACTCGCGCTTTCAGATAAGCAGTTTCATTAAAGAGCTGGTTTATGGTGTGACATTATCAGAACATGTATCTCTCTTCGCTCTCATAGTTTCAGATCATTACTTGTAAATATAAACCCTCAGGCAACGAAATATTGCTGTGGCGAGTGTTGGAAGAATTCTGATGGAAGCAACTTTTTTAAAAAACAGCCTCAGCCTTCAATCTACTCTTATAAACACGTAGAATACTTACCTTCTGGCTGCTATTACATCTTATTTCGAAATGGCAGCCTTACAAAATTCCACACTCTCTTAATGAAACTGCTGATCTGAATGACAGAGTGGAAGGCAACCTGCTTGATGATGTGCCACAACCAACGAATGCGTCAAAGATTTATCTGGCGTAACTGTTATTTGCGCTCATTAAATGATGTTATGCGGCAAACTGCGCAGCACACACATTTGATGCCGGATGTCTGGACTTCCCTGTTTTACAGTCACTGGAGGCTAATGGTATTAATTGCTTCCACTGAATGAATTCTGAAGCCCTGACCTTTTCACATCCTATATGATAGCTGTCAGCTCGGGGACTGCACGCCAGTAGTAATTTTTTTGACACTGAAATTACTTGCTGATGCCATTCGTAGAATATGAATAACGAGACGTATTTTTCTCCCATGACTTTCCTAGTGCAGATTCGAGGTACAGGCAGTAATTACAACTGAACCAAACTATAGTCCCTCCTAACCGCCCTCGCCTCTCTCAAGCACGATGACTGACTGAGGTAAAGTGTTTGAAAAATATAGCCATTCAGCCGTGAGGCCTACAGCTTAAGGAGCCAAAACAATAACTATTTTAACATTACAACTGGGCTTGTCATAAATCTTGTGCAACAATTATATCCATTCCCAAGGAAACTCACACATCTTGCTATTAGAAGCAGCGTACTAAATTTTCAAAATTCAAATTGTAACTATTTTTAACCATTTTTCAAAATTTGGTTCTTGCTTTTTACTGATCACCCTTATATCTCGCATGATTATAGGAATTTTTGTACTTTTTTTCTTTCTTTTTCAGTACCGATAATTGTTAAACCTTAAGTTACAAATTGAAAATAACACATTTCAATATCATTACATAATTAAACGATAATATTTGATTTTTATTCTGAGCACCCTCAAGTAAATATTTTTAACGTTTTATAGAAAGACTAATTAAAATCATGAAGGTTTGAGTGAGTTTCATTTTGTAACTGAAGGTATAACGAGCACCTTAAAGAAAGAAAAGTCCAAAACTTCCCATAAACATGGAAGATATGAGGGAAACGGTGAAGGTCAGCGAAAAGCAAGAACCAGATTTTGAAAGATGAATAAAAATAGTTACAATTTGAATTTTATAAATTTAAAACGTTGCTTCTAATAGCAAGATGTGTGAGTTTCCTATGAAATGTATATAATTGTTGTACATGTTCCATAATAGGCACAGTTTAATAATAATATCGTTTTTGTTTTGACACTGGAAGGTTAGTTCCTTAGTTTAGGGGCTGCGACAACGCGGGCATGCAGCCCCGTGCACTTTGGGTGTGTGTAGAATTTGTCTGATAACCGGTGTTAATTGTGATGGCTGTATTAGAGTGTGTTATCTGTGATCAGGTAAAAGGACTGCAGACGATTATTTTTTCAAGTAGTTCCAACTTTTGAATCGCCTCCGTAGCGTAGCGGTCAGCATGGTTAGCTGCCATCCCGGAGGTCCTGGGTTCGATTCCCGGCTCTGCCACGAAATTTGAAAAGTGGTACGAGGACTGGACGGGGTCTACTCAGCCTCGGGTGGTCCAAATGAGTAGAGGGGGTTCGATTTCCACCTCAGCCATCCTCGAAGTGGTTTTCCGTGGTTTCCCACTTCGTCTTCGGGCAAATGCTGGAATGGTACTGCCCCCGGAAATTGAATTATAATGAGACCACGATGGCTGTATTGGCAAATATGAGTAAAGTTATGGATGTCATAGTTGTGACGTGGATACTCATGACGTAGGCACGGATGACGTAGAATTCATGCCAGTAGGCTGGTTGAGCTGAGATTCTTGGTGACGTCATGATTTTGGTCGAGAAAGATCTTAGATTTACGACGCAGTCGCAGGAAACAAGGTATTGTGCTAAGGAAGAAGCTACGCTATTGGAGGAGAGACTCGAACCAATGAACGATAGTTTGGAAGGAAGACGGAGATTGCTGAAACTACGATATTTGATTACTTTTGGCATGCAGATTTGTGGAAATCTATTTTCAGTTATGGCATTGATTTGGAATTTTGAAGAAATTAATTTTGAGTTTTTGAAATTTGAAAATCCGTCAAGTACACCAAAGTTAAAACTTCCAGCAATGACGCAGCAACAGGCTATGGAAGGGATGGATACGCCCCTTAAGAAGTTGATAAAAGGTCGTGCACAGGAGAGAGGAGCTCTCAGATCTCATATGTCAGATCGCATATATATTTCTGGTGATATATAGTTATTTTCAAGTGATTCAGTGAAGTAAGTTGTCTTTAGCGTGGTTAAAGCCCGGCGCATCGAACGAACTCGGAGCAGTTCCATTTTACGCTGCTCGAAACTAGGTGAAGTTGAAACGCTCACATTAACGTTTCCACCAGTCAAGATATCAAGCGCTAACTTCAGCCTTTATTATAGTTCTATTGGGCAGTACAACATTGAGCTGTGTAGAAGATTTGAACAATTTCACAGTTATACTTCAAAAGATATTGAAACTTTAAGGCTGCCAACAAAAGTGATTTTCTCGCCACATGAGAAACACTTTTAAATTCCACATTATACACTACTGCTGACACGTGGAGTGCAACAGTGATATTGGAGAATACGTTTGCTATTACAACGATACATTCGACTATGGAACATTATAATCTTGCAGTGCTTTCAATGATTATAACAGTAGTTGAGATGGAAGGCTAAGGCTTTAATGCAATTGGGACATATATCATTGGAGTAAAGTAACAGCATGGAACTTCGTTAATCGTCTTTCTACAAAAGCGAGCATGTAGTGAACATCCAACTACACTCATGCATCGTGAATCCATCGCTGAATTATACCAGATAACAGTGGAAATATTTTCATACTCCACAACTATGAATATTTCTGCGGAAATAACTACATTAAACTTCATGGCGAATTCCTGCAAGAACTTCAGAGAACTTTCAAGAGAGGCCAGGGTTGTCCCGGCGCACAAAGAAGAGTTTTGCCAGAAGGATGTTTTTCGTATCCACGGAGCAGTGCAATTTCGGAGGAGGAAGCAGTTCGATTCTCCGAGGACGCTGATTCCAAATTCGAGGACGGAGCACATCTTTACGCTGGTGAAATGGAACCAACAGCAGTTTTCTTTGAAAACTTTCCTCTGGAACTTCAATCAACAGATAAGGTAGTCGTGATCGTTTCTTGTATTATTTGAGTCTTGTAGCGATATCTGAGCAACCATTCTTCCCATATTTTCTGTCCTATCTTTTGCCCCATTTTCTTGATTGATATTTCTGTACTCAGTACACTTCGATGATTTATGCCTTTTTCTTCGATTTTTGAGACATTGCTATGTCATTGGCATACTTAATAATTTTGGATCAGTTGAGACTGATATTAGATTCTTTCAGTAATTTGCATATTTTTGTAGTCACGATTTGACTGTAAAGTTAACGATTTGCTATGGCAGATTTGAATTCAGACAGCGTGTCATTTTATTAAAGTAATTCTATTCAGTAAATTACTTTGACCAATTTTCTGTCATCCTCAAGAAAGAAGAATGATTAAAAGATTTTAGAGCGTTAAAATCTATTACGATATCGACGATCTTTGAAATACTAGTCGTCTTATGAACATGATTGCAACATAGACATTTATCATTGCATTATAGACAATGTTCTGAAATATGAACTTTTATTTCGATTTATTGAATACACTATAGTAATGAACATTTGATAGGAGTTTTTCTCAATTATAGATTGGAACAATAATGTTTGCATTCCACAGTCTGATTGTATTCTATTCGACTATTTTGCAGTTTAGATGAACTCTGTTTGAAGATAGTATTTTTATACTGCGTTACTTTGAAGATGTTAATCTCAATTTTGATAGACCAGGCAGGAGTCTCTAATCGTATTTGCTATTAAATTTATTTGTGATTGGCAAATTTTTACTTCATATCGATTCATGAATGAAACCCACGAAGGTTAAATAATAACAGTCATTATTACAATTGATGAATATAAGAATTTTTAAAGAGGAACAATGGATGTATAATCGTTAGTTCAGTGGACGTGTAAAAGTCGCTGTTGAATAATGCCCTTGAATAATGAAGGAGGTTCCCACAATAATTAATGAAGTTGATGAATTAATAAGTGGAGGTTTTTGTGTGTAGTTTGGAAGATTTTTATGCCATATATATGAAGATATATGATGAATTTTGGGCCATTTTTTTGCAATCTTGTGCGTTATAAGCGAAGTATTTTCCCGCTGAATGTTGTTCTTGTTCTTTGAAAGATTATTCATATGAAAATACTGTTAAAATTAACAAGAGTGTTAAATAATTTGAGATAAAGATTTTGAATGGAGGTTACAGTCACAAATATTAATAATTATTATTAAACCTTATTAAACCTGAATTTGACAGTTAAATATAACTAACCTTCATTGGTCGATTATATCAACACGATTTGAGTAATTATCAACCGGATAAACGTGTGGTTTAATGTATTTCTTGTATAAATAATATAAACAATTAATATTGTAAAATAATTTTGTAAATATCTTTGTTAAATAATTTTAAAAGATTGTGATTAATAGAAGCGTGTATTAAATTTCCAATTGTCATTTGACATTGTTATAAAAAAATTATTATTGTTATAAATAATTAATGAACTTTTGTTATTAACATTTAGAGTTTTTTTTATACTCTAAACAACGCAAGTTAAGCAAGTGGTTTAAACAATAAATCATGATTTGGGATTGTTGGAGGAATCCACTGGTGTTTGAATGAAGCATGTAAGACATTTGCGTGATAATATTTCAGTTGAGATGTGAACATTTACGTGTTTGAAAGGGAGAGCCAAGCTATGAGGTAACACGCTTATGCTAGGGTTGAACGAACGGGAGTCCGCTTTGACAATCCAGGTGCCTTGCAGCTGGCCCGGACAACTGTGTTACTGAGGCCAAGGACGGTTCCATAATAGCCTTGTGGCTATAAATAAAATGTGAAGTATATAAACACGCAAAACAATTGATATATGTGTCTCATCCCAAATCCCGTTTCCATTCCATATGCATTATAATTTTTACGTTGCTATGAGCTTGAGAAAGCTGAAACATTATATGTAGAGAGTACAGGTCCTACAGGAGGACATGGTTATGTGGTCGATGGCTTCTGATTGCCACGTTGATTTTGTTGTTTCATTTTTGTTGAAATCATTCTTTTTGTGAAATAAATTATTGTGCAGTTTAAAGTTTCTCGTCTTCGTTCTGGTTCATTTAAAATATCATGGTGGAGGTTATTGTGTGGGCATACTTTTAAGTGATCCAGTTGACAACCCAGTCCCCGAGATATATTTAAGAGGTAAGTAAAGGTAAGTGTGAACCCCCGTATATTTTGGTGTGTTCCACAATAATTTCTTGTTAACTATTGTTCTCTAATCTCGATAGTATCTGTCAGTGCCATTTTCATTGATGTAGCTGTGCCGGTGCGTTTGATTATTGGCAATCCGATTGAGGGGGGCGGATATCTGACAGCCTACTATCCGGATATCGGGTACAGTACCTACTGTAAGGCCACGGCCGCCTCCTTCCCTCTTCCTTGCCTATCCATCCCAATATTCCATCCCTTCCCATCCCTCATGAGGCCCCTGTTCGCTTTGCAGGTGAGGCCGCCTGGGCGAAGTGCTGATCACACCTCCCCAGTTGTATCCCTCCCGACCAGATGTTCCAGGCTCCAGGGCACTGCCCATAGAGGCGGTAGTGGTGAGTTCCCTCGCTGAGTCCGTGGGAACCACCAAGCTAGAGGGTAAATTGACTAAATAAAAAAAAAGCTCCAACTTTTGCCACCAAATGCTACCAGCCACGACGCCTAGCTGCGGACGTAGCTACTAAATGCCATCGCAGTCATCACTCGGTGGCGAACGTTGGTACTATTATAGCGTTATCAAACTAACCTACAAATTTTAGCTTCCACAAGTGTAGTTAGTGGAAGGTTCTTTTTCATGCCATAAATCTATGACATGGGACCGCCGGCTTTACTTCCCCTCCTAAGGAAGGCATACTGAGGGATTTTTAACCCACTTAAAAATCCGACGACTTCGGCCTAGTTTGAACCCGCGATCTTGGGCTTAGAAGGTCAGCATGCTACCAACTACGCCACCGAAGCCGTTCGGTGTTGACTCTTTAAGCTTCATGCTCCTCCCAAGCATACGAATTGTGTACCTTACATTATCAGGCATCATTATATTGGTACTAAGCTATTTCTCGTTTTGTGCGGTTCCGGTGGCGTAGTTGGTAGCATGCTGAACTGCTGGGCCCAAGATTGCGGGGTCAAACCCGGCCGAAGTCGTCGGATTTTTTAAGAGCGTTAAAATCCTTCAGTATGCCTTCCTTCGGAGGGGAAGTAAAGCCGGCGGTCCCATGTCATATATTTATGGCATGTAAAAATCCTTCCACAGATTAAACTTGTGTGAAGTTAAATTTCTAGATCAGATTTCGTTGGAATGCTCCATCAAAGTTCCAACGTTCACCACTAGGTATCATTGACATCGGGTAGTGTAAGTTGTAACTACTTGAAATTGAACGGAACTTGTAGCTCACCCTATAGGGGTCCGCCGGAAGCAGCTACAGCCTCTGGCGAGCTGAACATGTCCTCGGACACTCCCGGCACTAACAGCCATACGATAAATAAATAAATAAATAAATAAATAAATAAATAAATGTATCTCGTGTTGTGCTAAGACCATGGCAAAGATCCTTCGACGTGCAAAACGTAACTTATTCTGAAATGGATGATAACCATATGATGATATTTTCAGGTTAGGAAATCTGGAAATCTAATACAAATTGTAACAAAAGATCATTCAGAAGAAAAGTTTTATATATTTATTTCGTTAGTTAGTTACTTGGTATAGTGTTATTTATTTAGTTTTTTTATATTTAATTTTATTTGACTATTTATTTACTTAATTCGCCACCGTGGTGTAGTGGTCAGCGTGCTTAGCTGCCACCCCGGAGTTCCGAGGTTCGATTCCTGGCTCTGCCACGAAATTCGAAAAGTTGTATGAGGACTGGAACGAGGTCTACTCAGCCTCGGGTGGTCCTAATGAGTAGAGAGGGTTCGATTCCCACCTCAGCCATCCTCGAAGTGGTTTTCCTTGGTTTCCTACTTCATCCTCGGGCAAATGCCGGGAATGCACCTACCGTCAGGCCACGCCCGCCTCTTCCTGGTCTATCAATCCCATTTTTCCCATCCCGTCCCATCCCCCATGAGGCCCACTCTTCGCTTTGCAGGTGAGGCCGTCTGGGCGAGACGCTAGTCCCAACCTCCCAGTTGTATCCCCCGACTAGATGTCAAGCTCCAGGACACTGCTCGTAGAGGCGGTAAAGGTGGGAACCCACATTGAATCCATGGGAAAAGCCTACCTGGAGGGTAACTTGACTACGAAACGAAACTAAATAAATAATAAGTACACATTGAACCCTAAAGAAACCACACATGAGATTGGTCAAATGTGGCACGAATACCTTTGAATTTGATCCCCAAAGCTTAAAATTAGCATAAAAATATTTGGAGGTGGTGGGATTCAAACCCGTCACCCCAACACAGGTCCACTGTCTTCTACGCACTTCAACCACTGCTCTACGATTACCCGTTCTCTTCCCCTGTCAGCAATCGTGTGAGATGCGATACTGCTTTCCACTTCGAAGTTTCATTCACGGTTTTTAGCAGTAAGTCACCGTACCCAGCGTTAATTTCGTATCAAAATGAATCCGTATAATCGGCACGTACTTTGTACATGCCCGAATGACAGTTTGATGCATTTTATAATCACTTGCCGCACACATGTTTTGCTTCCGTGTCATCATAAAACTTGTTAAGTCGTTTAGGGTCATTGTGGCTTGACTATAGACGTGGAACTGCCGGTTTTTAGAACATAGGATTCATCTTCTTCCATTTGAAGCACTAGCATCTGATTTGCTGTTCTTCATGCTCCTTTGCTCTTTTCTCTAATGCATCCGCTTCCTTAGAATGTTTTAATGTTTACTAGCAGTAGTGCCCGGCTTCGCCCGGAGGAATTATTTATTTGTTTTATTGAATACTACTACCGTACTGAGCTGACACATGAAACTTACAAACTAACAGGAAAAATATTTTATAAATATAACTTTTTGTGGTGGTGGTGGTGGTGGTGGTGGTGGTGGTGGTGATAAGTATCTCAGTACAATGGACGTAACATCCAGACCATTTTCCCCTAATGATAATGATAATAATGGCCAGGGAAACGGCTATTTACTAACTACAGTACTGACACACATAATTTACAAACAAATTGAAAACAAGTAATTCCGTGAAGAACTATGCAGCCTATTTTCATATATCCTACTTATGTTAATAGCCACTATCAACATACAAAATTTCAGTTTGATTGCTGTAATAGATTCGTAGATATTGAGTACCGACTAAATATTTCGGATGGTCGCCATGTTGGATTTTATATATGTAGGTCCTAGAGTAAAGTAATGTTACATGAAAATTATTGTGTACGTGTAGCATTCAAACTTCAATCGCATGATTAGGACACAAGAAGTAACAAGGAGGTTTTAAAATTTCGCACAGCTGCCATCTTGTGGTTATGGAAACAATTGAAATAAATTAGATGCCAGTGGATTAACATTCGTATAAGGATTTACTGTACCAAGTTTCACTGCACTCGGATGGTTAAATTGCGAGAAACATCCATGTGAATATTTATACTTCGCGTCGCCGCCATGTTGGATTTGTAATCACCAGGTTATTTAAAGTCCTATAGGTGAACTTAAGTTCATAGTCCCTATGAACATAAAAAAATCAGTTTGATTGCTCTAATAGATTCGTAGATATTTAGAGTCGTCTGAATATTTCGGATGGTCGCCATGTTGGATTGTTAAATGTATAGGCCATAGAGTCATGTACCATTGAAGGAAAATTATTGCGTAGGTTCATGAATCAAACTTTCACTTCGATCACTTGATTATGACACAAAAAATATAAACTTAATTTTAAAATTCGCACAGCCGCCATCTTGAGGTTGTGTAAACAATTGAACTAAATTAGATACCAGTGCATTACAATGTGTATGAACATTTTTGTACCAGATTTCATTGCGTTTGGAACAATAAATCGCGAGAAAGGTCTATTTAAAATTTTCAAATTCGCTTGGCCGCCATGTTCGTTTTGTAGTTAAGCGCTTTTTGAAAGTCTTGTAGGTGAACTTTTAGTAGTGCCCTTTATCTACGTATAAAATTTCAGGGTGATACAGCTAATAGTTTCAGAGATATAGAATGCCGGTGAAATATTTCGCTCATCCGCCATCTTGTGGTTATATATAACAATTGAACCAAGTTAGATGTCGGTGCATTACAATGTGTATACACATATACTGTACCAAGTTTTATTGCTTTTGGTTGGTTAAATCGCGAGAAACGTCTATTTAAAAGTCGCAAATTCGCGTGGCCGCCATGTTGGATTTGTAGTTACCAGTTTTTCAAATGTCACATAGGTGAATTTCTAGTAGTTTTCTTTATCACTGTAATAAATTCCAGGGTGATATCGGTAATAGTTTCGGAGATATTGAATTCTGGTGAAATATTTCGCACAGCCGCCATGTTGGATTGGTGAGACGGAACAAAATTTGAAGGGCACGCTCGAGGTCGCTCGGAATAGAACTATGAACTTACAGAGTTTCATTCAAATCGCTCTAGCCGTTTAAAAGTTATTAGGGACACACACACACACACCTCACACACACACACACACACACACACACACACGCACACACACACGGACAAAAGGTGATCTCATAAGCCTATTTTTTCAAAATTGAAAATAGGCTAAAAATGATTAAAAAGAGGAGAAAGTGAAATAAATGACTCTGCCTAGCGCCTGTATCTCATTGGCTGTTAGAAAAGTAGAGAACAGTAGTGTCGTCTTTTGCCGCGTAGCGCCGTAGGAAAATAATCAGAGCAATTCGGCTGTCCCGAGCTCCTGAGGTAGCAACAGTGTTATCGCCACATAGCGCTGTAGGATAAGGATCAGAGTACATGAAAGTACATTTGAAAGCACCAACACGTATTGCAGCTGATAACCTCAATGTACTGCGCCAACACCATTGCACTGATACAGAGACCTAATATTTTCATGATGACGAAAATTATTTTAAGGGGCCTAAGAAATCTCTTTGCACTTATTACTCCCTATGACTGGAATTTATAAGCAGCACAAGATGTAACTATTTTTGCAATTCTGTAGCAGAATACAGGTAGAGGTGGCGAGATGCAGCCCGCATTGCCAGCCAACAATAGACTTATTCAAATATTCTTACAGTTACACTACTACGGACATGAATGGTTATATGGCCTTAAAACGTGGTTTTCAGGTCCCTTTGTCAATTATTCTAAATATAGGGAATGGAGAGGGTTGTTCAAAATTCCAAGTGAACAGTGTTACCCGCAAGGTTCCAAAAGGCAAGTATGTAAAATTTGGCGCAATTAGGTGATTTGGCGTAGATTTGTTCCAAAGGGCCTAATTGTAGGGAATGGCGAGGGCTGTCTCAAATTTCAAGTAGACAGTGTTACCCACAGGGTTCCAAAAGGTAAGTATGTAAAATTTGGTTCAGATCGGTGAAACGGTATAGATTTGTGCCAAAGGGCCTAAATACAGGGAATGGAGTGGTCTGATCGAAATTTCAAGTAGACAGTGTTACTCGTCGAGTTCCGAAGGGTAAGTATGTTAAATTCGGTTCAGATCGATGAAACGGTGTAGATTTGTATAAATAAGAAACAATCAAACTAACAAATCAACATTGAGCTATAGAATCGTATAATAGAATGAAAAATCAAAATTTACGGTGGTGTGTTTATTTTAAGACACACGTTTTTGGAAAGTAGCTTTAGGAATGAGCCTGAAATAATGTCGGTAGATTAATTTGGCACAAAACAATTTTTATACCATTTTGTGATTTTAGGCCTTTGGTAATCCCTTTATATGACTTATAAATAAATATATTCAATTTTGAAATAGAATTAATTGTAATTGCTATACAGGAAAAATAACAGTATCAATGGCTTTGGCGACTAAGTGGAATAATAAACAGAAGTTTCTCTTTTGTTATGGTGATATGCTATTTCCATTTTTTTTTTTTTTTTTACATCTTCCATATCTACTAGAATGACGAATTTTTTATTCGGAATATTCCTCGCATGTGTCACCCACAACAGCATATAAAACTGTCGAAAACGAAAGAAGCAATTTTGCACATTGGTTTAACTGGCTGCCGACGAAAATACATGACAAGTTTGGAATGAGCAAGTTTGATGAACCTGTGACTGCGTGACTACGTGACTTCGTGATGTGAATGGCTGGTAAGGAGCATTTCGCAGAGTAATGAAGATATGAGACGTTGGTTTAACTCTGCATAACGATTTCCTGCTGAACGCTATTCAGGAAGATGAGGTCGTAACTTTAACGATAAAGAAGGTATCAAGAGGCCCTCGTAAACTAAACCAGGATAACCTGATTCTCTGGGTAAGATGCCCTCATTGTGCCACCCAATAAGGTTATCAATGATTGATTATATCATGAAAAATCACAAAATTGTTATCTTTTAAAATTTATACCTATTTTATTATATATGAATTGCAACCAATGGCCATAGCAGAGTATTTTAAATGAAAGCCCGTGGGCTCCCAACAAGTTCAATTTCAAGTAGTTCCATCTTTGGCTATCAGATGCTATTGTCACTGACACCTAGCGGCAAACGTTGGAATTTGATAGAGCGTTTCTAACCAGCTAAATTTAACCTACACATTTTTCTAGGCTCATTTACATGTCATAAATCTATGATATGGACCCATCGGCTTTACTTCTCCTCCGAGGGAAGACATACTGAAGGCTTTTAACGCTCTTAAAAATCCGACGACTTCGGCCAGGTTTGAACCTCCGATCTTGGGCATAGAAGTTCAGCATGCCACCGACTTCGCCACCGAAATTGCCAAATTTATTCCTATGAATGGGTAAATAAATTATGATCCGCCTTACAGTCAATAATACATTGTTATCTTTCACGGTATAAAATTAGCCATTGCCTACTTCCCTGTGTTTAATAATACATAATTATTATTATATAAATGGGGGTCAAACGTTGCTCACGTCCGTAGGCTTTACCCATTGCTACCCTACACGTGTCCCCCGGGTTGTGCTCAGTAAGCAACAAAATAGAGATGAGACCGAACTGCCTGAAAAGGCCTCCCGGTCAACAAATACAGAGTAAACAGTCAATAAGTCCTTCTCAGGACGCACAAGTTCGTAGGGTTGGACCATCTCTCCGCATTTTTCAACTGAACATTGAAGGAATAAGTTGGGCTAAATGTGACTATATATCAAGACTATCAAAGCAACATGCTATCGATGTCATTGCACTCCAAGAAACGCATACAGCAGATGATCAACAGTTACGAAGTAGAGGGAAAATACCAGGATATACATTAATAGCCTCGAACAACCATGTAAAGTACGGCCTTGGTAATTTCAGTGAGCAGTGAAAATAATATCGTTACAATTATAACAAAAATAGTATATGTATACAAGCCTCCTGAAGTAAACTGGCCAACCCCTCCTTTTCCATCTCAGCAACACCCAACTCTATTCCTGGGTGATTTCAATAGCCATCATAATCTCTGGAGATACTGCGAGAGTGACAGTAATGTCGAAGCTCTCTGTGATTGGATGGAAACTGTAAACCTAAAATCAATTTTTGATGGTAAAATGTACCCACTTTTCATTCAGGTCACTGGAACAGAGGATATACTCCTGATCTGTGTTTCACAACTCAGCTTCAAAACTCCTATAGCCAGATACGCCCTTCGGTACTTAATGATTTCCCCCACAGTCAGTCAGCACAGACCTATTATTTTAGAGACTGGGATATGTGTACCAATTGCACAGTCCCATCCAAAACCAAGGTGGAACATTAAGAAGGCAATCTGGTCTGAATTTGCAAAGCAAACAGACTCCAACATCAGATGGATCAAGGCAAAATGTAGTAATTACACACGATTTATTGGCATAATTAAAGGAGCAGCTAGACGATGTATTCCTAGAGGTTATCGTAAAGAACTCACACCCGGTTGGAGTGAGGATAGTGAAAGCTTACTGGAAAAATATGAATAAATCCATCTGCTGATAATGCTAATGGCCTCCTACATTCACTAAATGAGAATAGAAAAAAGATCTGGCATGACACGGTGGGATCATTCGACCACCCACACTCGAGTCGGAAAGCTTGGTCTGTTATCAGAAAAAAGACCCAACGAATTCAACACCAATTATATCGAAAACTGCCATTAAACTAAATGACTTTGCCAATCATCTAATCTCAAATTCCATGAGCCCAAAAGAAAAGCAGACAAGAAGGGAAATCAAATCTCAGCTGAAAATCTAGAAAAGAGCAGCCAAAAATTCTTCAAAATTTTCCACTCTTTTCACTGTAGAGGAAGTCGGAGACGCCATCACAAACATGAAATTTGGAAAAGCAGCTGGATTCGACGGAATCTATCCTGAATTCCTCGCTCACTGTGGACCAGCTACAATTAAATGGCTTCCTAACTTCCTTTCAGATATCCTTAATACTGGAAATCTCCCTGTATTATTAAAGAAATCAAAAATAATAGCAATCCTCAAACCGAACAAAGATCCGACAAAAGTCGCAAGTTATCGCCCCATAGCTCTCCTGAGTGTCATTTACAAAGTACTTGAGCAACTCATCTACAACAGAATTTTTGATACAATTAACAACCACATCCCCATAGAACAAGCTGGATTCAGACCTGGCAGAAGCTGTAATAACAACTCATATTGAAAATGGGTACGAGAAGAAATTTGTAAGTCTAGCTGCTTTCTTGGATCTATCTGCCGCTTATGATACAGTATGGCGAGAAGGCCTACTTCTGAAATTTGCGAGCATCATTCCGTGTCCCAAACTCACAAACCGAATTAACAACATGCTGTGCAATATACTTTTCCAGGTTTACTCTGGCAATGATAGAAGCAAGTTCTTCAAATTAAATGATGGATTACCCCAAGGATCTGTCCTGGCTCTTCTCCTTTCCAGATTGTACATATACTGTAACCGTGTGAAAGAGCGTCAGTTGCTGGTTATGGAGATGTTGTTTTTTGACGCGGCTATATTTTGAATTTGAAGCGAGCGCCTGACTGAGTTGAGTTACACTGCCGTTGGTTGCAGGCTGGATGAGATGCGCGGACGACGATGCGCGTATATATGTTAACACCTGGCAGTCTGCAGGGTCGAGCAGGCAGCTGTTATGACAGAGACAGTCGCGTTTGTGCAGTTAATCCGTGCATAAGCGGGCGGCTTAATCAATCTCAAGTTACTAGTACCTGACCTGGAAGCCAAAATTAGCCTACAAACGAGGCATTGTTCAAATGTGCTCAGGATAGTTTTACTAGATAAGACTAGCTTTTGTAAATGCAAGGTTGTGTTGGGTATGGCCAGAGCTCACAGCATATTAAGGCATATGGGCTAGAAATAACTCCTTACTTGAGTTATGTCAATATAATACCTCATACCAGGGTAGATTTTTGGCTAGTAATTGACTTGGAATTAAGGCTAAACAGGTGTGTAAGCGTACTGTGATAACTACAGAAGGATTACATCAAGTAACCGGGAACATTACTGTGACTATTCGGAGTATTTCAGGACGGTAAAACACCGGGTGATTGTCGTAAAATCGGTGACAGTATTAGACATGTGCTTTTTCATAGCAGAAGCTATGGTGTTAAGACAATTCGATCAGGACGTCATGGTAGCAATACGCCGATATGAACTTTTGAAATCTACCATGAATCGAGCCAGTATTATGGTGCGTTAAATATGAATGGGGCGCACGATGGATGCTGACGTCTGGATACTTGGGACTTGAACCAGTGGAGCCATGAAGTCGAGCCGTACACATTTCCGTGTGCGGAGGATCGCGTGGAATTTTATGCTCAGACTAAGGGCATTCCGCAGGAACTTGGACCTCCTTCAAGAACATCTGAAATGGACGTGAGCCCCTTATTCTATTCATAATATCTAGTACCGGTGAATATCAGACCTTAGACTATACCATTCAACCATGTCGGAATCGTTTTACACGCCATTAATCTTTATTTTCTGCATTATATTGGAACATAAGCATGGATCTTTTTGATGTTGTCCACTCTTCGAATTTTATTGTATTTCTTTTGAGATAGCATATCCACGGTGGGCATATCGTAGAATGAGTATATTTTCGGAAGGCATCCGGCTGTTCTTATTAGACAGGAGTTTCATCCTGATTTTTGTTGTACAGTTCCGTGCATATTTTTATGGCACATTGTTATTTTAGCGATCGTTTTGAGATAGTTTTTTGGTAATTTGTTTATTTAAATGTAGTTCTTGATCATTTTGATGCAATTCGTCTTGGATGAGTTCTGATTGTCATTTATCGTAAAATGATTCGATTTTTCTGGTGGTTAAGGATTTTCTTTAAAATGATAATGCGGAATGATCATGTATGAGAATTTACAAGGGGAATTAAGGAGGCATATTCATAACAATTTAATGGATCTTATGAAAAATAGAACATGATAATTATCCATGAGAATTTCATATTAGTAATAATAATAAATGAATGAGTTTGGATAATTTAGGTGATGTTTCTTTAAAACAAATATGAGAAATTAACATGAATTAATGCACATTGGATTGATAAAGCAATCGTAACGTAGTTTTGTTATTAGAGCAAGGTGTATCAATTAGGAGGATTTTTGTTATGGTGACAAGCGGATAATTGAACAGGTTAATTAGAGACAGTTACTTATAACATTCACATGATAAATCTGATAGGGTGATGAGTTGAATTGGGAATGCACGTAGGCATTTGTCCCATTAATAATTATGATAATCCATTAAATACAGTAAATATGACTGGATGGAAGTTAATATGTGAAAATAATATGTAAAAGAATTATAGTTGTTGAATATAATGAAATGTTGGAATTTGGAGGATGTTGCCTCATATTACTCAAAAGAAGGGCGGTGCCGCTGTTGCAGCCCCACGCCGCTATCTAGATCTTGTCACCAATGGAATTCTAGATTCTACTTTAATTTGCTCTAACCATAATTACATATTTTCTGGTTGAATTATATAAACCTGCAGATAGATTAAAATGCCTAATGATTTTGCCATATTGTGATATCAAGGAATAAACTAACTTGATAAAGTGCATAAAGAAATGGGGCATTTAAAATGCGACCTCATGTTCCGATGAAAATCTTTAAATAGCTACGAATCATCCATAAGTGTTCGAAATTGGTTGGAATAATAAGGATGAGTTGCAATTTATATCACTGAATAATTAATCCCATAATTTATTTTATTATCGAGGATAAATCACAGATCCATAATTTATAATTTCTAATATGAATATTCCTTGTGTGGGAATAATGAAATATAAATGGTATTACGTTTCTAATGGGTCCATCTTTGTTCGACTTGGTCTGACTTGCATCAAGTTGTAGAATTAACACTTCTAGTATGTTTGGAATTTCTTCTCGTTTCATGGAAGAGAATATCCCATAGGCTTATCCATGATTTTTGGAAATATGGAAATGTGTAGAACTTCATAAATAAAATTTTATTCAATTGTGATAGGACGATCAGTGATCTACACAACTTGAATACTGTAGATATCGTTTATAATATAATAGAATACCATGATGGACTATTAATTTCAAGGGTATTCTAACACAATGAAATGTTTAAAAAATGACGTTTTCGTTGCATATATTTATTTTGGAACGTTATTCTACACCTGCGATTAAATAGTATAGGATCCCAGGGGGAGCGCAGGATGTTATTTATTCCAGGTGGTGTTTTAGTTTTCTCCCTGAGGATGCCCTTGTAAAGATTAGGATGGTTGAATGGATCAATTAAATTGATGCAAATTTTATCTTAACTGATACTGTGGTCATTCATGATTCTTGAAATATGCCTTCTATCCTTGCTGTAGTGTGCATCTAGGGAATAGCAGAGCTTTCCTTTTTCTTTATCTCTACATCTTTGTAGAATGCTCACTGTTAACCCCGAGATGTTTTTGAGTCTTTGTGATCGACTGTTGTTCGGATGCGCACTTGTGTGGTCGTAGGACGTTCGTCAAACGGTCACAATACGAACTGCAAGAAGGCTTCAAACTCATCAGACGCCAATGGAAAATCATTAACCGGATCCGTATAGGACAAGGCAAATGTGGATTCCTGCTCACAAATGGGGTTGGGTTACTTCTGCTAACTGCGATTGTGGAGCTACCCTGCAAACCATCGAACATATTGTTGGTCTCTCTATCTATCGTATGGCTTTTAGTGCCGGGAGTGTCCGAGGACATGTTCGGCTCGCCTGAGTCTGTAGCTGCTTCCAGCGGACACCCTAAAGGGTGAGCTACAAGTTCCGTTCAATTTCAAGTAGTTCCAACTTTCGCCACCAGATATCAATGATACCTAGTGGTGAACGTTGGAACTTCGATAGAGCGTTCTGACGAAATCTAACCTAACAAATTTTGCTTTATACAAGTTTAGTCTGTGAAAGGATCTTTCACATGCCATAAATCTATGACACGGGACCGCCGGCTTTACTTCCCCTCCGAAGGAAGGCATACTGAAGGATTTTAACGCTCTGAAAAAAATCCGACGACTTCGGCCAGGTTTGAACCCGCTATCTTGGGCATAGCAGTTCAGCATGCTACCGACTACGCCACCGAAGCATATTGTTGGTGAATGTCCGCAACGAGCGTTCCAAGGATCAGTAGGTGACATTCATCATGCATCTTCTGAGGCACTTCAGTGCATTGATGGCCTGGATTTAGAAGTTTAAAGCAAGAACTTGTGCTTATGGCTATGTATATAACTGTATATAGAACATTATATGTAGTGTACATAACTTTCGTTTTAACGCTGTATCGTTATACGATAAATAATCTATCTCTTATATATAATCCAAAACTGACTCATCACCGCAGGGCTCAAACCACTAGACCTAGAAAGCTGAAATTTTGCATGTTGGTTGATCCGAGTATGTAAAGGCTTACTAAGAAACGGTTTTTGAAAATTCAATTTGTAAGTGACTTTTTTCGGCCCTTTGGCATTGAGCAAGGACAGTCGGTACAAAGTTCGGATTTAGCACATTTTAAGCCACCAGATACGAGAAACAATTCTCGGAGGTCCTGTAGGGACCCCGAAACACACTTTTTAAGTTCCTAAAATGACCGGTTTCGGAGATATTCCCAAATAACTGTGTTCCCTCTGAGAAACAGATCAACGTTACTATGGCAACCGCTGAAATTTCGCAGACCGGGGATAGTTTTCTGGCAATATCTCGAAAACCGTTCGTTTTAGGGCCTTAAAACGCTGGTTTCGGTTCCGACCTCTAACCACGAACGTTGCTCCTCGCATTGATACGCGTAAAATGATATATATTTTATATATAGAGGTTGCTTTTGGGGCTCGGATACGATCGTGATTTTGAGTCTAATTTTATACTCTTTCGGCTGGTTGTTGTAAGCGAGCTTTCAGAAGTTTACTCAAATTTACAATGTTAAGATACTTTCTATTTTGCACGGTATGCTTTCATTTTCTTTATAAAATTGTTTTTTATTAACTGAATATTTTTGTTTGCCAATTTTGATCTGCTCTTTTTCGTTTTTAACCATGATCTGCAACGTTGATTCACAGTCGAATGTGTCGTATTCTACCGGCTGTCACGTTAATTATTATTGTTTCTTAATTACTCTTACTGAGGAATTGGGCAAACTTATTTCAATAAAGTTGTTGTTTTGTCTTTCACGGCCATTTAATCCCCGCACAAGGCACGGCTTAAACCTAGAAAAGTTGCTGAGTTGTGCTAATGGACTAATGGTGCAGCAGAAAAGAGGAGAATTGAAGCTTTTGAAATGTGGTGATAAGGGAGAATGATGATCAGATGGGTAGTTAGAGTAACAAATGAAGAGGTATTAAGACGAGTGGGAGAGGAGAGATGTTTCTGGCGACTGCTAATGAAGAGAAGAGATAGGAGGGTAGGACACATATTATGACACCCAGGAATAGCAAGCTTACTGTCGACCAAAATATTATGTGCACTCGAGTTTGAAGGTTGTTTGTGAAGTAACCAATAGACCTTCATAAAATCCAATGACATCATTTTCGACATTCGATTTTACGTTAGTTCATGTAGGTTTGGAATTTTTAATTTATATTTTAATATTTTTTATCGCAGTTGAAACACAAAAAGTGCCCCTTTTTAAGCGTGTTTCAACCATGCGTCACATTTAAGAATTATTATCTCACAAACCCGTAATCAGATCGAATCCGAATTTTAACACAATATACATTGGAATGTTGTATAACTGGTTTATTAATTTCAAAATTTTGTGTGTTCAAGAACGAATGTTGTTATCATTTTTGTAAGGTAACTCTTTCTCGGCTCGGGGTCGTTGGAAAATGTAGTTCTTGGTTGCGTTGTAATTCTTATACATCAAAAAGTTATGCTGCATGACTGTGAAATAGGTAAATTAATTCACTTATTTTATATCGGTTTGTATTTGTACGGAGAATTAAGACATGGTTCACCAGCTAGCCACTCCGGGAAATGCTATACAGCGTTGCTGATATGGAGCCCATCACTTCCGAGCGAGACGTGCCATGACGCGTGATGTAGCCCATCTTGGCAATGATGTACTGCTTTCACCGGAGCGGCTAACTGGTGAACCATGTCTTAATTCTCCGTACAAATACAAACCTATATACAATAAGTGAATTAATTTACGTATTTCACAATCATACAGCATACCGTTTTGATGTATAAGGATTACAACGCGACCAAGAACTACATTTTCAAACCATCCCGAGCCGAGGAAAAGTTACCTTACAAAAATAATAACAACTTTGTTTCTTGGGAACAAAAAAATTTAAAATTAATAAACCTGTTATACAACATTCCAGTGTATGTTGTGTTAAAATTTGGATTCGATCTGATGACGGGTTTGTGAGATAATAATTCTTAAATGTGACGCATGGTTGAAAAACGCTTATAACAGGCACTTCTTGTGTTCCAACTGTGATAAAAAATATTAAAATATAAATTAAAAATTCCAAACCTACATGATCTAACGTAAAATAGAACGACGAAAATGATGATTTTATTGGATTTTATATAGCTCTATCGGTTACTTCCAAACAAACTTCAAACTCGAGTACACATAATAGTTTGGTCGACAGTAGTTATGGATGGGAGGGTCGCAGACTAGAACTGTAGGGGTAAACCAGGGTTAAACAGATTGCCTCGGATGTAGGGTGTGGTAGCTATGTAGAAATGAAACGATTAGCTCAGAAGAGGGATACATGGAGGGCTGCATCAAACCAGTTAAAAAACTGAAGACTCAAACAACAACAATAAGGAATTTTAATTACTTAGAGAGGCATGTGGGGCAAAAGGGTCGTTGGAGAATTTCAATCCCTGGGATGTACCACTGGAAGAGACTGCATAATGTACATCAGCGGCCAAGGTGAGCGATATTTAACTATAGGTCTATTAATAGGGATATGTTTACGTTCAAATCATCAATTAGTATGGCCAAATTCCATCCAGAATAGCTTAAGTAAGAATACATTTAATTCCCCATATTCCGATAGATTTGCCATTCCAGTGTGCAAGAGTGCAGTTCCCTCTTCAAACAATATTCGCAATTTCTTTAACAAGCGCAATGACACACACGTAACAGTAGCACGTGTACATTTAGACAAAACAATTTTTTCCCATGGCCAACTGTATGTGGCGTGCTCGCGAGCATCCGGACAACAAAATCGTTATGTCTCAGCAGAAGATGGCAAAACCATAAACGTAATTTTAAAATGTGTTAACATAATGTAACAACGAACCCTGCAGACGTTCACAACTCGATAAAATTCCCACTTTGCTGATCATATCAATATACTGTATGTATCAGAATATTCAGAATTAGAATGGACACACCTATAGCCGCGATTGCTGTAATAGAATAGACCAATTATCAGCAATAATGCATCGTCCCCATTGTCTTGATCGCGGGCGAAGCCGCGGTTGCCTGCTGGTATATATATAATACGCTGTCTCGCTTTTGCAGATGACATTGCTTTGTTCGCTAATTCAATGGAAGAGGCCACTGACCAACTTAATAAACTACGAATCATAGCTGCTAAAACTGGACTTAAAGTGGCCTTCCATAAAACTAATTTTATCACAAATGTCAAAGATGCCTCAAATTTCCTCACGATTGGTCTGCAGAAAATCAAAAAGGTCCGAAAATGTAAATACCTAGGGGAATGGATTACCCCTAATAATTCAGAAATAGCTGTCATTGAGAGCAGATGTAACAAATTGGAAGGTGCCTTTCAATCCTGCAAAAACATTTACAAAAGTAAAAGCTTGTCCGGAATGTCAAACTTTGTCATTATAACACAGTAATTAGGCCGTCAGCACTGTATGCCGCAGAATGCTTACAGATGACAAACAAAGGCCCATTGAGAAAATTAGAACTTAATGATCGGAAAATTTTAAGGAAAATATTATGACCTGTTAATGATAATGGTACTTACAGAAGAAGACATAACAATGAATTATTTGAACATATAGAAAATTTGGTGAGTGTGATGATAAAAAGGAGAATGTCTTTCTTTGGACATTTGGAACGGATGGAGCATCATCGACTTTCATATCGAATACACTCATCAATCTCTAAAAACATTTCCTATTGTAATTGGTCGATGCAAGTTAAAAAGGACCTAACAGAACCTCCAATCAATAAAGCTCTGGTTTGGGATAGGAACCTGTTCAGAAAGGCGGTTAAATCAACCAGTAATCTACACGCTTTAACATCTGTGATGCCTCGCCCTCACTGCAACTGGACGGAAGAGAGGAGAGCTGAACATTCGTCAAGAATGAAGATCTACTGGCAGACAAGAAAACAAGAATTACAGTGATCATATGACTGAAGAACATCGTGGTCCATTGATGGCCGAAACGACTCCAAAAACACTAAGGTGTATGTATCACAAAGCTCAAGCTCCTAAACCAGAGGGAGTTAGAAGTTGTAGTTTGTACCAAAATCTTCCAAAGGGTCTCAATAGTATAGGAAAAATCTTGCTTTTCTTGATAAGTCAACGGATATATATTTGTTTAAAAAGTGTGTTTAAACAAATAAAGTTAAATCTAATATCTTCACGGACAGATTGTCGCCAGGCGACAACGACTAACTCTGTATCATGATAGTCAAAGCCACACCAATACTTAACCTGACTTGATGGGCAGATTGACCGTCATAAAGATTGTCGCTAGGCGACAACGACTAACTCTGTATCATGATAGTCAAAGCCACACCAATACTTAATCTGACTTGATGGGCAGATTGACCGTCATAAAGATTGTCGCTAGGCGACAACGACTTACTCTGCATCATGATAGTCCGGTAAAATGTGCTAAAGGACATTGCCCATCATACAGAATATGGATGACCTAGACAACGCGGTGAATAGAAAGTAGAGTGCACATCTTCATCGTAGATTCAGCGACCCTTTCTAATCCATTTTAAATACGTACGCTGTTGGCAACTATTAGCCTACTTTCGATTTTTGCAAAAAATGAAAGTAGACTTATGAGATCAACACAGGGCGAAAAAAAGTGTGTCTGTCTGTGTGTGTGTATGTGTGTGTGTGAGTCTGTGTGTGTGTGTGTCTGTGTGTCTGTGTGTGTGTGAGTGTGTGTATTCTGAATGTCTGTCCCCCCTATCAATTCGAACACGGTGAATGCGAATTGAACGAAATTTGGTACAAAGGTAGCACTAGCAAAGGACACCTCAGTGTCATGTTTTATATCGCCGCCATCTTGACGGAAACGTAATGGCGGCCACACAAATGTTCAAAGCTTAAATCAAATTACGACTAACCTAATCATCCGATCTCTACCAAATTTTGCAACAACATACCTTTATGGGGGGAGCATCCTTTGACCAAACTAATAAGTCATCAGCGTAATAGTTTGCGGATGGCGGCCATCTTTGAGAGAAAATCGATTCCCCCTATTAATTCGAACACGGTGCAACCGAATGGAACGAAATTTGGTACAGAGGTAGTACTAACAAAAGGCACCTCAGTGTCATGTTTTATATCGCCGCCATCTTGACGGAAACGTAATGGCGGCCCCACAAATGTTCAAAGCTTAAATCAAATTACGATTAACCTAATCATCCGATCTCTACCAAATTTTGCAACAACATACCTTTATAGAAGAAGCATCCTTCGACCAAATAACTAGGTCATTAGCCTAATAGTTTGCGGATGGCGGCCATCTTTGTGTGAAAATCAATTCCCCCTATTAATTCAAACACGGTGAAACCAAATGGAACGAAATTTGGTACAGAGGTAGCACTAGCAAAGGGCACCTCAGTGTCATGTTTTATATCGCCGCAATCTTGACAGAAACGTAATGGCGGCCACACGAATGTTCAAAGCTTAAATCAAATTACGATTAACCTAATCATCCGATCTCTACCAAATTTTGCAACAGCATACCTTTATGGAGGGAGCATCCTTTGACCAATCTAATAGGTTATTAGCCTAATAGTTTGTGGGTGGCGGCCATCTTTATGTCAAAATTGATTCCCCCTATTAATTCGAACACGGTGGAACCGAATGGAACGAAATTTGGTACAGAGGTAGCACTAGCAAAGGGCACCTCAGTGTCATGTTTTATATCGCCACCATCTTGACTGAATCGTAATGGCGGCCACACGAATGTTCAAAGCTTAAATCAAATTACGATTAACCTAATCATCCGATCTCTACCAAATTTTGCAACTACATACCTTTATGGAGGGAGCATCCTTTGACCAATCTAATAGGTCATTCGCCTAATAGTTTGCGGATGGCGGCCATCTTTGTGTCAAAATCGATTCTCCCTATTAATTCAAACACGGTGAAACCGAATGGAACGAAATTTGGTACAGAGATAGCACTAGCAAAGGGCATCTCAGTGTCATGATTTATATCGCCGCCATATTGACAGAAACGTAATGGCGGCCACACAAATGTTCAAAGCTTAAATCAAATTACGATTAGCCGAATCATCCGATCTCTAGCAAATTTAGCAACAACATACCTTTATGGAGGGAGCATCCTTTGACCAAACTAATAGGTCATCAGCCTAATATTTTGCGGATGGCGGCCATCTTTGTGTGAAAATCAATTCCCCTTATCAATTCGAACACGGTGAAACCGAATGGAACAAAAATTTGGTACAGAGGTAGCACTAGCAAAGGGCACCTCAGTGTCATGTTTTATATCACCGCTATCTTGACGGAAACGTAATCGCGGCCACCCAAATGTTAAAAGCTAAAATGTAATTACGACCAACCTAATAATCTAGTCTCTACCAAATTTTGCAACACCATATCTTTATGTGGGAAACATATTCAGACCAAACTGCAAGAACATCAGCCCAATAGTTTGCAGATGGTGGCCAAGTATGTGTGCAAATCGATTCCCCCTATCAATTCAAACACGGTGAAACCGAATTGAACGAAATTTGGTACAGAGGTAGCACTAGCAAAGGGCACCTCATATTCATGTTTAATATCCCTATAGCACGTTGTATTTCAACAAGCTACTACAACCAACATTCAATCATACTCCTTGAAAAGGACAAAGAGTTATAACAATACCCATGCATTTAGGAGAAAGTAGGTTATATGTTCTTTACTGAACATCTTGTTTTATCTATGTGTTCCCCTTCACAACCAGCACAGTTAGGGGAGGAATACAAAGACTACATGGCCGAAGATATTCTGTGCAGAAGGCGTCAAGAAACACAAAATCATGGCATGGATTTCACAGAAGAAATATACAATGAAGCTAGATAGCAAGCAGAATCGGTGTCGCCAGTTTCTCGCGGGAGGTTCCACTATTAGATCTAGATCTACGAGCTGTGATGGAAGAAGCGTCAGCGAGGTGGATAAGGTGTAATAGGGAGAATGCCAGTAGTTAGTATGCACGACAGAGAAAGATACTTCTTGCGAATGCTGCTAATAAGAGTAAAGGGTGCCAAAGGTTTTGTTAGTGTCAGGACAGTCAATGGAGTTCTATGCAAGACTTTCCAGGAAACATGTAAAAAACTTGGACTTCTTCAAGGAGATAAAATTTGGCATGATACTATCCTTGAGGCAACTCACTCTCATATTCCAAGTCGCTAACGAATGTCATTTGTCATTATCTGTGTTTTCGGAGAACCAGAAAATGTTCCCGAGCTTTGGTACCAACATAAATAAGCTATGTCTGAAGATTGTGTACGCAGATACTCTGAAGAAAGTGGCCCACAGTATGCACTCATTGAAATCAATGACCTCCTCCAGTCCTACCGCTTAGATCATAAGAAACTTAACTTGCCAGATGTAAAACTACACGTTAACAGTCCAGGAATGCATTCGTTTGATATTTTAAAAGAGCAAGCTAGGGCTATCAGAAACAGACAAAAGCTTAATGAGGCGCAACTAAGAGTTGCAGATTCGATCTTTAATGCCATATATGGAAACCCAGAAAGAACTGTTTCTTTTTAGATGGACCGGCAGGAACTGGTAAAACATTTGTTTACTCTACATTGTTACATATAATCACAACAAAAGGAGATCAAGCTTCTCCAGTAGCGTCTACAGGAATAACAGCAACACTTCTATAAGGAGAACGAAATGCCCATTCTGTCTTCAAAATCCCTCTGATTCTCAATTCTAATTTTACGTGCGACGTTACGCCAAACACACCAGAAGCAACAGTCCTGTTGAATACAAAATTAATTATTTGGGATGAAGCACCAATGACGCATGTGTACGCATTTTTATCTGTGGACAGACTTCTCAAATATCTGACCAACTGTACTGAAGCATTCGGTGGTAAAGTCATCTTACTGGGTGGTGATTTTCACCAAGTCCTTCCTGTCATAATGAGAGGATCACGTTCTTTGACAGTTGCTAGCTGTTTGAAGCGGCATAGCCTCTGGAATAAATTCTATGTACTTAAACTCACCCAGAACATGCACGCTTTAAATTCTGAAAAAGAATTTTCAACATGGCTTTTAGAAATAGGAGAAGGCAAGACTGGTGGTGTATTCTTGGAATACACGGTACGAGAGATTATAATTTTCAATGCTTTTGCATGTTCTTTCCTTCCTCTTTGTCAAACACCAACAGTGATCTTCTGTTTTCTCTTAGGTGTTCAGGTCGCTTATATCTTTTATGAGTCCGTTCTAGATATATATACTCTGTGACTCACCTAGCGTCATCTAGCAGCGAATCTCTGAAGCTCTTCAACTTTTCCTGGTGCAAGAGGACTTACTTATCCATTTGGCCACCAGATCCTGTTACCATCGCCAGCTATTTTCTCCTTGAGCAAGAGGACTCTGCCTACTGTTTTACTCACCATGCTGCGCTAGTATCGCCTGTTATCAACTCTTTGAAGACCAGCTCATCAAGAGAAAATAATTTTTTGTTATAAAGTTGGCAATGTTTATATGTTCTCCTTTTGTCTCCCATCCCCCACTCTTTTCCCCTTCCTTGGACCCTCCGTGCTCCGTTGAGCAAGTCTCACTTCTCAGTCGGCAGTTGACTCGATCAGTTAAGGCGACTCTCGAGCCAGCCTACTCAAACCAAGAGGCATACTCTCTTCTACGCCATGTTGACAAAGTAGTTATCGTCAAAAGGAACTTCACTTTCAACATGAAATCAAGATAAGTACATCTTAAAGTTTTAACCTCATCTTCATGGTTTTAACTTTCACTTGCCTTTAACGATACTTTTATAGACAGTGTGAGATTATTTATTTTGGGGCAAAAATCATTCTTCGTGGGATTTGCCATGTTGAGCTTTTGTTCGTATAAGCCAACCTTACAAAAAAGAGCTTTCTTAAGCTATTCAAATGAGAAATCCTCTCACTACGTGGGATATTATCTAATACCCGCTGTCTATAATTCAACAAGCTAGTTCCTCCGTTGGATTTTCTTGACCCCATTTTTCTATAAAGATCGTTCTGGAACCTTCCAGATTCTGTACTTGATCTACAAGTCCTGTCGTCATGTATTTTTCCTCACTCGTGAGAATACTATTTAAAATTGAAGAATCTCATTTCTGAATTAAAAGCTTAATATCTAACTTTCTTCCACCGCTGGAACCGCTGGAATGTTCTATGGCACATTTAATTGTAACTCCCAACTTTCTCAAGAAATAGACTCTCGCCTATCTAGTGCAATCAGTTATTTTCCTCATTGCAATAACTTTTTTTCTCATAAACTTTCGTGTTTCTACAGTGAACTTTGCATCCATCTTTACAGACTATAGTGATAACCAGTGCTTGCTCCACTTTTCTACCGCGTCGCGATCGTCCGTTTGTATTAAATAAGGCCATGAACATTGATCCTATATCCCAATGATCTTTCCTCAACCTTCTACTAACAACCCATATTAATAAAATTGTAACTTTTCTATAAGGTGTCACTCTCGAAGTGCCCTCCTATTTTTCTTGTTTAACATTAATTAATTACTGTGTAACTACGTGTTTTAAACACGACTTAAACTTACATTGTTTCTCCCTTCTGATCAGGGAAAACAATTCTTTCATCTCTTGAGTGAGTTATTTCTAGGTCTCACGAAATGGAAACTGCCCCATTTGGTTCGTGATTCCCATTTAAAACATAGGAGGTCGAGAACCTTCCTTTTGATTATCTCTTCAGGTTTCACAGTCAGTGACCTGCCCTTATTTGCATAATAACCAAAATTAATTCTGTATACATATAAGAAGTTGTAGGAACTTCTATCTTATTCTTCATGTTTTTCTTATTGTTATTTTCGAAGTTGTTACTCTCTCTAGAATATTCTCTCAGAAATGTATTATAGTACACTCCTTGTACTCTTGTAAATGTCTAAACTTTAATCATTTCATTTGCCTTTTTAAAATCTTACAAAGATTTTAGTACCAGGTTTAAAACCTTAAGAATTGTTATTTGCCTGGAGCAATTTCTAAATGTTGTTGGAGGTCTGCGACCCCAAATTGTTAATAAGATTGAAACATATTTAATTGTTAAAGATATCAACTTCCTCTAATTTGTTAAATAAATTAAGAGTTTCTTTTCGTTTTTTCATTTTTCTAATACAACGGTTAAGCAAGATCCTGTCTTCCCTGACTCTTCCCAAGTGCATGCCATCGTTAATACAGAACAATTCTGCTACTATTGTCTGGCCAGACCATCACCCTTCCCCATAGTACTTTTATGCATGCTTCGGAGGAAATACACTAAAGCCTTTCTCTGGCAAACCGCCCAAGTCCTAGCTGCGGTTCCCGTCAGCTTCGACCAAGCTCGTACCCACTTTAGGTATCCGAGAACGGATTTGCGGTGGCAACCGCTTCTAAGTGTATTGAAAGTTAAATTTATAACTTTTGTGGAACTCTCCTCCTATTTTTCTATCCTTTTTCTCCAATCCAAAATCTACTTCCTTCTCTTAATCATCTTCCCTTGGTGGGCGGGTTATTCCTTATCCAATAATCTACCCAACTGGGGCGGAAGTTACGGTACCATCTACATGCTATCCACAAATACAAGATCCAGTTGAACAGCTATACGGTAATTTTGATTGTACTGCTGTCACCCCACAGGAGCTTAAAGGAAGAACTATTCTTATGGTCGCCAATGAAGCATCGCTTGAACTGAACAATCGAGTACTTCAGCGTTTACCGCGAGATGAGGTAGTCTACGAGAGTGTAGACTGTATTGTGAGTGAGCATGCGCAAGATCACTTGGCTTACCCTGAAGATTTTTTTGAACAGTCTGACACCAACTGGCATGCCTCCACACAAACTTAGACTTAAGAAAGGTGCTATAATTATGCCATTAAGAATTATTCTACCCTCAAAAGGGGTCAGCAATGAGACAAGGCTGATAGTTAACGGGTTACAACGTAATATCATAGAGGCAACTATTATAGATTCTGATAAGAGAGAAATCGTTTTCATACACAGGATAACCCTTATCCCCTCTGACACGAACATGCCTTTTAAATTTAAAAGAAGGCAATTCCAGTACGTTTGGCTTTCTCAATGACAATACATAAATCTCAGGGTCAGACTTTCGATAAAATCTGCCTTTACTTGCTTGACAAAACCAGTCTTTCCTCATGGACAGCTTTACGTAGCCCTTTCACGGGTAAGATCGTTTTGCTCGCTATCGGTTGTGTCAACAAGTAACAAAATAACCAAGCGTGTGTTTAGAGATATTATTGATAGATAAATTTCAGAAGTATCTTAACAAAATGCATTATCTTGGAATAAATGTGATGTGACTTCTTAAATACAACTCTGTACACCTCACTCGAGAACTACTGCATGTGAAAGAAGTCCTGGTTGTATCCCAAATGTCTTCTGTGAAGTTATCATTTCACAGCCCAGTTGGATCTTTCCTTCCTGCACTGGTATCAACATAAGTTTGTGAAGTTTTTTTTTCGTAAATAAATGTAATGTTACTAATAGCTCAGGCCGTTCCTTACATTGCACTGTTATTGCGTAGATACGCTAAGCGGGCTCTGCTAGTAATAAATAATTATATAAATAATTCGTTGAGGCCATCTAGGACTACGTTAAGTCTTGCTACACGTGGCAATTTGCTTCGCCTTCCTCTGAGCCCAGAATTCCCTCATTCTCTGTGAGTGGGCCATCTTGCTCTCCGCTGTCCAGGTGGTACCTTGTCTTCTTTTCGGGTTCGGTGTCTCGTCTCGGGTTAGCCCATTAGTCAGTATCTTTTTGCGGAAGAGATCTCCATTGAAGGTGTCGTCGGGTTTTAGATGCAGCATTTTGAGGTCGTCTTTGGTATTCATTAACCAGGGCATTGTGGTTTTGGGTTTGGAGTCAAAGAAATGAAAAGTCTGTTTAGTCAGCCTGTTTCCGTCCATTCGTTTGAGATGACCGTAATACCGTGCCCGCCTCTTACGGATCGTTTCTGAAATTTTCTCTATTTCACTGTAGACTTCTTTGTTGGATTTTTTATAATGGATGCCATTCTTGTAGTTTGATCCCATTATACCTCTGACGATTTTGCGCTCTTTTTTCTCCAGTTCTTCAAGGAGTCCTTTATTAGCATTTAGGGATAGGGTATTTAGTTTAGTTTAGTATTTTTGGACAGGCATTATTGTTGTATAGGCTATTGAGCGCAATGTTTCATAGGCTATTTCGAGTTTGCGTACTCGTTCCTTGAGTGATTCTTTGTCCAGTCCACTTTCCATGATGATCTCTCCCAAGTATTTACATTTTTCCACTCTGTTGATCTTCCCGTATTTTGTCTGCAGTTTGCTGGGGCATCTTTTATGTTAGTCATTACTTCTGTTTTATTATTATTATTATTATTATTATGATTATTATTATTAATTATTATTTATTTATCTATTTATTATTATTATTATTATTATTAATATTATTATTATGATTATTATGAATTATTTATTTATTATTTATTTACCATAAATCATACTGGAAGTATAGAAGGCCTAGTGAAAAGTGGCAAGTCCCACACATATATGTTATGTTTCACTGGCACACCTTACGACTTCATTTCGCTTTTTCAATATTTACATATTTTACAAAGATATTAGCATTATTTACATAATTAGAATATTAATAAAAGTATTAATATAAGAAGTTTTCTCCTGTTCACTCTCTCTCTCTCTCTCTCACGTACGCGATTTCATAACCTCAATCACAACATTCATTCATTCATTCATTCATTCATTCATCCATTCAGCGAGACGATCAATCACTCATACAGAAGTTTATTTACACAATGTACTCTCTTTATGTACGATCAAAATTTTCGAAGGGGGCAGTTCTTGGCTCCCCCTGGCAGTGTGTTCCATAACCGCACAGAATGGCCGTAGAAACCGGTCAGATTGGCATTGCAATGAGGGAAGGGCGAAACTAGAGTTACACCTCGTCCTCTCTGAACTGAGAGATATGCCAATGACAGTCGGAAAAAAAAGAGACACGTCACAACTCATTGGACATGGCAGCAAGAAAATTGTAAGCGTACTCTCTTTACGGATGAAGACTCCATAGTTTTCACCCACACTGTAGGGGCATTCGAGTGTGGTGACGAGTTGGTCAGAGATTTCACGAGCCCTTCATCCAGTAACGCCACCAACAGCAAAGAGGTTCAGTCTTGTTTTGGGGTGGAATCATGTTTGGTCGACGTACGCCTCTAATTCCTATCCACGGTAATATGACAGGTGTGGTGTACAGAGACAACATCCTTGAACCTGTCGTTAAAGGATTCGCTGCCACAATGGGTAGGAGCTTCACACTAGTGGACGATAACTTTCGTGCCCATCGTGCTAGGATGGTCAATCAGTTCTTTCAGGTGCATGCCATACAGAGAATGGGGTGGCCTGCCTATTCTGCGGACATGAACTGTATTGAACATGCATGGAAAAAGCTCAAAAGGGCAATTTTTCACCGTCCCAATCCTCCAACAAACAAACAAATAAACAAACAAACAGGAACTGATTGAAGCTGCTGTCCAGGAGTGAAATAATCTGCCCCAAACCAGGTTGGATTCCTTGGTGCTCAGTATGCCTCGACGTCTGCTAGCATGCCTTAGAGCTCGTGGTGGCCACACACGGTATTGATATGCCCCAACATGAAAAGGACGTTTGTGTGCTTAGCCCCACATAATCACTTTTGTTATTCTTTGTGTGTTTCTGTCCTTTTTAGAGCAGATTGTGTGTCATTTTTCTTTGTCTGTACCCTATATTATGTATATTGTGATTACATACACATAGCAAAATAAACAAGTCACCAAATCGCAATATGCAAAACGTTTTTTGAGCACTGTACAATAATGTGAAAAATGAATGGGATTTATGTAAGGACAGAAGAAGAGTCAATATAGTTGTTTACAGAACTAGGGCCTATATGGAATTAGGCTTGGACATGCGACCCCTTACTTTAGAGTACTGTACTATCGCGTGCATAAATAACGGGCCGCCTTGCCGTGCGGGAGTTGAGTTTTCGAGCCATCAGGTTGCCATCACTTGGTGTGTTCTCAGGAGGGGAATGCTGAGAGCCGTGATTGGGCACCTGTCCTTGTTGGCAAGGGGGGAGAGGAGGGGGACAGATCGAGGAGCGAAGCGCCAACTTTGATTTTCTTTAGTTTCGCGCTTGGAAGATTGTTACAGATAACGAGACGGTTTTAATAAATTTAAATTGAAATGCCAAATAACCCATTAATTGTTAAATCTCGTTAGAAATGCACTGTTGAGTTTTACTGTGTGTGAATTCTTTTGAGAATCGAGTTTTCACAGTTAGGGACTAAACGCAGTTTAATAAGAAGAAAAAGAAGGAAATCGCAAACGTCCTAAACTAATTATATTTCTGTTATTCCGACGCCAACTTCACAGAGCCCAACCATCTACCCCCTCCTCACTAAACGGTCGTTCATATGAAAGGTCACGGACCTCAAAATCGAAGTTCGCTGTCGTGTTACTGAGCCACTGTCAGCCTCTTGTGATTATCAGGTGATACTACACACACCCGTCCTCTCCCCCCTTGCAAACAAGGACAGCAGCCCAATCACGGCTCTCAGCATTTCCCTCCCGAGAATACAACAAGTGATGCCAACCTGATGGCTCGAAAACTCGACTCCCGCACGGCAAGGCGGCCCGTTATTTATGCACGCGATAGTACATGTAATGCATTACCAAGTGACATATCGATCTGTGTTTTCTCCTTGTCACTTGCTAATGTTGTTAATTGAGTCTTTTGCCTGGTTTAGTGTAGCCCTCCATGCCTCCATGTCCTGAGCTAATCGTTTCATCTCTACATAGCTAGCACACCTTACATCCGAGGCAATCTGTTTAACATATTCTAACCTAGGTCCACCCCTACAATTCTTGTTCTCAGACCTCCCTTCCATAAATACGTTTGCTATTCGTGGATGCCTTAGTACTGTACGTGTCCTACCAACCTATTTCTCGTCTTCATTATCAGTCACCAGAAACATCTCTCCTCGCTCACTCGACTTAATACCTCTTCATATGTTACTCTATCTGCCCATCTGATCTTCATCATTCTCCTGTAACACCACTTTTCAATCGCTTCTACTCAACTCTTTTCTGCTGTGTCAACCGTCCAAGATTCACTTCCATAGAGAGCCACGCTCCAGAAAAAGGCTTTCAAAATTGACTTTCTAATACATATATATATATATTCATTTTATTTATCCTATGGTATTGTACACACTTACATCATAATACATATTACTGAAATGTTGAAAAAAAAAAAACGAAAAGAAAAAAGAACAGGCAGTCTCATAATTGCTTATCTAAATTCAAAATATAGTCCACTGATGTAGGAGTCACTGAGAGAAAATCCAATATCTTACCAACATAGGCTCTTAGAGGACAGTCCTGAATGATGTGCTTCACCGTTTGTCTATCGGCTCCACAGTCACACTTTGGAGAGGGTAACCTGTTCCACTTGAACAATGAGTCCGCACAAACACCAGAATTGGTCCTGATACGGTTTAATTTCGACCATATCCGACGAGGATGATCAAAGCCAGGTACTTTAGATGTGACAGATGGCATGTCTCGGCTCTTCTGTGGAGCAAAAATCTTCCAATACGAGACCACAGCCGGACTATGCCAAACTTCCCATTGATAAGTTTCGTAGCTGTCTACGCAGGGGGCTGCCTTGAGCGAATTGCTGATAGGTTATTGGAATCGAAATTCCAATATTGAACTGATCATCAGCACTAGGTGGCCAGACTATCTATATAGATCTCCTGACCAAAACACACTTACAATGAAACCTATATCTATATTCGCCGTCAAGAGATTTTTAGCCTATTTTCACTGTTGAAAAAATAGGCTTATGAGATCACCTTTTGTCCGTGTGTGTGCGCGTGTGTGTGTGTGTGTGTGTGTGTCCCTAATAACTTCTAAACGACTGGAGCGATTTCAATGAAACTCGGTAAGTTGATAGCAATATTCCGGAAGACCCCGACCGTGACCTTCAAATGTTGTTACGTCTCACCATTCCAACATGGCGGCTGTGCGAAATATTTCACCAGCATTCAATATCTCCGAAGCTATTCCCGATATCGCCCTGGATTATGTTAGGGTGATAAAGGGAACTACTAGAAGTGCACCTTTGTGACTTTCGAAAAACTGGTAACTACAAAACCAAGATGGCGGCCACGCGAATTTGCGACATTTAAGTAGACGTTTCTCGCGATTTAACCAGCCAAACGCAATAAAACTTGGTACAGTATATGTTTTTACACATTGTAATGCACCGACATCTAACTTCGGTCAATTGTTTACATAACCACAAGGTGGTGGATGTGCGAAATATTTAACCGGCATTGTATATCTCTCAAACTATTAGCGGTATCACCCTGAAATTTTGTACGGTGATAAAGAGCAATACTGGAAGTTCATCTATGAGACTTTCAAAAACCAGTTAACTACAAAACGAACATGGCGGCGACGCGAAGTATACATATTCACATGGACATTTCTCGCAATTTAACCATCCATGTGTAGTGAAACTTTGTGCTGTAAATCTTCATACAAATGTTAATACACTGGCATCTAATTTATTTCAGTTGTTTTCATAAGCACAAGAAGGCAGCTGTGCGAAATTTTAAAATCTCGTTTCTACTTCGTGTGTCCTAATCATGCGATTGAAGTTTGAATACTACACGTTCACAATGATATTCATGTAACAGTACATACTGTAACTCTAGGACCTACATATATAAAACCCAACATGGCGACCATCCGAAATATTTAGTCGCTTCTCAATATATACGAATCTCTTACAGCAATCAAACTGAAATTTTGTATGTTGATAGTGGCAACTAACATAAGTAGGATCTATGAAAATATGGAAATAGGCTGTATAGTTCTTGACGGAACTACTTGTTTTCTGTAGAAATGCTATCCGTACCTGAGCCAACCTACTTTCTATAACCTCTTTGATTCGTCCATCACTGGTTATTTTGCTTCCTAAGTAGCAGAAGTCTCCTACTTCCTTTAGATTTTCACCTGCCAATTTGACGTAAATAGGGGTTTCTGGTTTATTTCGGCTGTATTCCACAATTTTTGTTTTAAATTGATTGGGTTTCGTCATGAATTATTTCCTCAAAAATAATTCCATGCCATTTAAGAACTTATTCCTCTGGTGAATTGGCTGACAATGTCATCAGCATATTTCAGAATTCAAATTATTTATCCTTTACCCTGTCACTGTGCATTATTAATTTCGGATGTACATGATATTAAGAGAAGCCGTTACACACAACCACATTATAGTATGACAGAGATTTGCAATGTGTGGTTTATAATCACGCACGTGGTTTGTCCATGACCCAGACCCCATTTTGTTTCCACTCAGCCGTCTGCCGCGGGGGTTATCTGATACCTCACGCTTACCGAGTTAATGGGATTATTACAGCCATTTTGTTGTGTATAACGTGTGGGAAAACATTACTTAATCCTGAGAGAATTATGCATGACGCACATTACCAGCAAAGCCTTACACAAGGGCGTGGGTAGTGAGTGAAGGGAGGATGAAGTGCTTGTAATGGGATTTGAAAATAATGCAATTTTGGATATACTGTAATAGTCTTTTGAGTGTATGTCACGTATATAATCAGAAATCAGAATCCCCTATGGATATTGAATTGGCAGGTGAACAGCAAAAGGACGTAGGTGACTTCTGTTACTTGGGGAGCAAAATAACCAGTGATGGACGAAGCAAAGAAGACATAAAAAGTAGCCAAGGAAAGCATTTCTACAGAAAATGAATCTGTTGACATCGAATATAGATTTAGGTAGTAGGAAGTCATTTTTGAAAGCCAACTTGAGAGTGGCGCTCTATGAAAGTGAAACTTGGACTATTGGTGCAGCAGAAAAGAAGAGCATTGATGCGTTGGAAATGTGGTGTTACAGGAGAATGATGAAGACCAGATGGGTCGATAGGGTTACAAATGAAGAGGTGTTAAGACGAGTGGGAGAGGAGAAATGTTTCTGGCAACTATTAATGAAGAGAAGAGATAGGTTGGTAGGACACAAACGAAGACACGCAGGAATAGCAAACTTAGTTATAGAAGGAAGGGTCGAGGATGAGAACAGTGAGGGTAGACCAAGGTTAGAATATGTTAAACAGATTGCCTCGGATATAGGGAGTGGTAGCTATGTAGAGATGAAACGATTACCTCAGGACAGGGAAGACAGCTGCATCAAACCAGTCGAAAGACTGAAGACTCAAACAACAACATGTAATAAACCAGTAAAGTATTGCGCATTTGGTCATCGTTCTCCCGAGTATCAACAGCTTTGGGTTTAAATTCCACTTTGAGGTACGAATTTGGTGTTTGTAGGGTAGACGAGAAAAGGGGTGATTTCGAATTCCACATTAGGCATCAAATGATTAGTTTTCATTTGTTTCTCACTCAACTCCAGACAAATTACGGAGCAAGTATAGAAGCATAACTAAACGTGTTAACGTCACGCTACACGATTGCAATGGGAAGTTCAGTAAGAAGAGTTGTGATTTGAATCTTGATGCTGACAGCAGCCAACGTAAATATGGTTTCCTCCAGATTAAAGCCAGCCAAAGGCCACCTCCCTCTTAAATTATTTTGTTGTTGTTGATTAATTGAGGGGCTTTGTGACATCGTGGTCATGTAGACCCGTTTACGTAGGTGTTTAAGAGTGGAAATTTCTGGAAACCTGCGTTATTGTGATGGCTGTGTTAGTGTGTGTAACTGTAATTCAGATGAGGATGGGGAAAGGAGGCGGCCATGGCCTAAAATTAGGAACCATCCTGGCATTCGCCTGGAGAAAAAGTGGGAAAACATGGATAACCACTTCCAGGTTGGCTGAGAGGGGGAATCGAATCCACCTCTTCTCAGTTTTGCCTCACGAGGCTAGTTGTACCCCGTACCATCCCTCATACCAGAAATAAATTTCTTGGCAGAGCCAGGAATCTAACTCGGGTTTTCGCGGTGACAGTCAAGATTGCTAGCCACTACGCAACGAGGTGGTCCTAAATTCATAACGCATATCTTGGGTACGTGGGTAATAGCCACATCATGGCTCGAGTGGTATTCGGACTTCAATCGCAAGCAAAACACTGTGTCAGGATAAAATACTCCGCAACCCAGAGAGAGATATTCGGATATATGCCCATAGAGAAAAATCACAATGCATGAATTTCAATGAAACGACCATTATTATGCTTAATAATGGTATTCCAACGATATATCAGTATGCCGAAGCTCTTATATCAATTTATTTAGTTCCCGTTTTTTTCATTAGATGCCTGAATAAGAGCAGCTGCCCGATGGGAAGCCGTCTCTGGCACAATGATGAACAAGCATGATTATGTTGAACGAGAAAGATAGTTTGGTACCATTTATTAGCCTACTTTTCACATTTTGCAGAAATGAGAAAAAAGTAGACTTATGAGATCGGGCAAATGTGTGTCTGTCTGTCTGGCTGTCTGTCTGTCTGGCTGGCTGGCTGGCTGTGTGTGTGTCCCCCCTATCAACTCCTAAACGGCTGCAGCAATCGAAACAAAATTTGGTACGAGTAAAGATCTATACCTGAATATCTCACGGCCATATTTGAAAATGATGTCAGTGCTACCAACTGCTGAAAAATCGCAACTGAAATTTGAGCTCCATGTTGGATATCTTGGAAGGTATGAATGGGAGCTATTTCAAAATTGGTACAAGTATAGATAATAATATTGCAGTTTAATTTCCAGGAGGCCAAAAATGGCAGTGTTGCCAAAATGATTATAAGCCTGCTGATAAGTCCAAATTTTAAATGCATATAACTTCTACACTATCAATTGGATTTCAACCAAATTTCGTATGTGTTATGTGTACAAACAGATATGACTGAGCTTATTCTTAAGAGCCACCAGGGCTGCCTACTGTTAATAAATGCTCTCAATATTTTTTTCCTAATACCCATATATCAGAAAGTATGCAAGTCGACAGCCTTAAACTATGCACACGTATAGTACCTGACATTCTATATTAATATGGAGTAACTTATATACGTCAGTGCTACCAACATGGTTCTAAGCCTGCTGAGAGGTCCAACTTTAAATACATGTAACTTCTATACTATCATTTGGATTTCAACCAAATGTCGTGTGTGCTACGTGTAGCATAACAGATATGACTATGCCGATTCTTAAGAGTAACCAGGGCTGCCAACTGTTAATAAATACTGTCTTTATTGTTATTACCCTAATATCAATATATCAGAAAGTATGCAAGCCAATAGCTCTAAACTTTGCACACGTATAGTACCTGGCATTCTAGATTAATTTGGCGTAACTAATATACGTCAGTGCTGCCAACATGAGTCTAAGCTTGCTGATAGGTCCAATTTTAAAATGCATGTAACTTCTATACTAACTGGTGGATTTCATTCAAAATTGACACAACAATAGATCATATTATTTCAGAAGATTTCTGACCAATACATGTATGTCATTGTAGCCAACATGATTTTACGCGCGTTGTTAGATCCGATGTTTAACTGCATGTAACGTCCATGATATCCATTGGACTTCAACCAAATTTTGTATTCTGTACCTTAAAAGATGGAACTAAGAATATATTCAGTCACCAGGGCTGCCAACTGTAGTTCTCTATTAGGATACATTTTGCCAGGTATACAGTATTTCGAACTAATTAGAAATGTCGATACTACCAACTTAATTTCGTCATTATTCTAGATAGATCCATATAGATTAAACATTGGCATGAATCTTAAATATTAAGAAAAGTAGGCTCTTTAGTTCGTCACGGAACTTCTTGTTTTTATTGGTGAGTTTGTACCTATTTATAAAAACGAGCAAATCTTTTTTACATTAACGTACATTTCAAGAGGTTTATTGGTTCGATTTAAATAATAATTATTATATCGTTCTAAAGCTGTTTCTGAGTATTTCAAAACAAATTTTCTAAAGAGACCGTTTATTTGGAAAACCCACTAGAAAAGTGGAAACGCCCTTTTCATGTCTCAAGATGCATACATTAATGTTTGTTTATAGAGTTCTATTGAGCCGATATAAATAAATTTCAAGACGTTCAAGATCTCTTGCTGAATGTATTTGTTCAAAATTAGATCAATTCTAGACTGCGTAATTTCAATTCTCAAGCTGTAAAAAATATATAAATAAATAACTAATAAATAAATAAAATTTCGTTAATTATAATAGCAAAAGATACCTGAAGTCAATAAAATCCAATATTTGGGTACACTTTACCGGTTTCAGTTATATTATAACCATACGATACGAATGAAGTTGCAAGATATTAGCCGATGACGCGTTGGCTGCTGATCTCATCATCCGGTTTATACGTGAGAGTGGGTTACGGCCAGCTATCTAAATTTTCCAGTGTACATTCACTCAACGACTTGTTCGTTTTTGAATGATGATCTTTTGTTTTTCCGTAATTTTTGTTTATTTATATAATTAATAGTTTTATTTAATTTTTTGTTTTATTAAATTTCGGTCTTTTCAAATTTAGGTATCCACCTCTAAATTATAAATTCCATTCCAAATTTGTATAATTTAATCAGTGTTAAGAGCGGCAGATGGCCTCGTAGTTCCGCCCCTTTTAGTAATAACTAACTTACTAACAAATAATTTTATAAAAAGTATGAGTTCAAAAATATTTCCAAAAGCTTTAACTATCTCTCAAAAAATTTAAAATCAGATCTGTTACAATTTGCTTTACGTAAATAATGAATGAACAAATTAATCAAGAAAGACAGCCCGTAGTGGAGAAGTCAATGATCGGAAACGAAAGAATGATGTTGAAATGAGAAGTGTGATTATAGTAAATTAGAGAGAAGAGAGAAGAAACGAACCTTTAGCACTTACATGGAACTGAGGTTGTTGTTCAACTGAGAAATTTAGAGATTGGGATTCATTGTGAAACTTAGCCTATGCTTCCTTTGTATTAAAAGGTAAATTAATTAATTTGATTGGTTCGTCATGAAGGAGTGGAACCCTTAACCTTGAAAAAGAGATCTAGAATCATTTGAAATGTAGATCTATCGAAAGATGCTGTTATTTCCTTGGATTGACACATTGACCAGTGAAAACAGACCAGAGGCGGGCTAGAAGTGGAAAATAATAACAATAAAATATCGCAATTTTGCTCATCTTGGGCAGGTATAGTATACAGAACTGAATTCTACTCCAGCTTATAATGAAGGACAAGAACTAGGATCCTCAGCAATTTAACCAATCACATGTAGATATGTAGTTGTTTTCATTCAAATTATGTTCATAATTATATCAATTTTAAGTTATTCTACAGTTCGGACCACCTATTTCTTAAGGTTGGTAGCACTGTAACAACAAATAGATAAACCTCATAAGTGAAATACATGCCATAACATCCATGGTAGTTATGGTTCTTGGCTCTTGAATGTTGAACTACACACAGTAAAGATGGACTGTTGTTAGTTCCACGCTAAAGTAGTTTTACATCGATTCAGGTTTCATTGTCCGCAGGAAATTGATGTAGCAGCAGAGGGGAAATGGATTTGCAAGGCCTTCTTTGTTTCCGGTGCTGCTGAGGGCCAACGATCAATAAAGGTATGCTCCCCTGGGCACAATATGGGACAGTATTACGGTCCTCACTTTCCCAAATGAGATCCTTTGAAAGGAAGTATATTGATATACAAGAAACACGAGAAAAACCTAATTTATTTGAGTACCACATAAAAAATTCTAGTTGTAATTTTCCATTGAGAAGCTTTTAACATCATGGTCATCAACCCCATTTAATTGTGTATGTGTAGAATCTTTCAGATAATCTGTGTTAACATTATGTCCTTACCAGTATGCGTTTTCGTAATTAGGCAGGAATTGAGAAGATGGTCGGAATCTTCAGTTAAGTAGCACTCTAACATATACATGGTACTGAATTGGTAAAACAACACAAACAACTTCGAGGATGGCTGAATTGTCAATATAACTCATCTCTTCTTAATTATTATCCTCACGATTTTGAGTACATCCGATTCCAGCTGTTAGATCAGAATTAAAGTTCTTGGCGAAGTCACGAATACAGGACCTTTGAGACAGGTGTATCAATACATACATCAAGACCACATAATGCGGTTATACAAGGTTCTTTTCCCCTTTGTGTTTATTTTTCTACATATGGTTCTTAGTGCCAGGAGAGTCCGAGGACATGTTCGGCTCACAAGAGTTTGTAGCTGCTTCTATGTAGACGCCAATGGCGTGAGCTACAAGTACTGTCACGTGTGGAGTGTTTACTGGGGTAAGTGTGAATGTAAGGACGAGGAATGGGAAGGTAGCTACTGTGGCCTTTAGTTAGGGACCAACCCTTGCATTTGCCTGGAAGGAAGATGGGAAACCACAGAAGACCACCTTCAGGTTTGCCGGTGGGGGGATTCGAACCTCCTCGTCTCCCGGATGTGAGCGGCTGCCTTCAGCCACGCTGTAACGACCACGGCTAACTCACCTGGTTCTTTACCCGTAGTTGTACTCTAAAAAAAGCTATCTTTATTATTTTGGATCGTTCTCTTCAACCTTCAACACCATCATCAGGTCAATTTTCAAGTTCTTTGTGGTACTAGAAGTACCACTGACAAATATGATTTAATATGGTCGTACTGATGTTTCAATGAAGACGAGAAACAAACATAATATAAATTGTCAGTTCCACTGATTTGTATTGTGTGGATTTAAAATGACTTTTCTGACGACTAATTCATACTAACGCAGAGGAACTTAGCTCAGCAAATATGTATTTATATTTACATATATTAGCGGCTAATGTTGTTCAATGGTTTTCAAAAATTCTAGATGGCGGCTTTGAGAAAATTTTAAAATATATCTTGTTTTCACGTACCCTATTCAATCGATCTGAGTGAAACTTCGTATACTGAACCACTTCCGTAATAAACCAGGTGAATCAGCTGCCCCTAATAATATTGCTGTATACAGCCCAATTAACGTAACTAGTTGTATTTGTCTATAGTCTCATCGAGAGAAATATATTAGAGCTCTGTATTGTTGGCAGGATATGCTTGTAGTGCATTAGTACCATGCGTGATGTAAGCAGAGAAATATCCACCGTCCTGATAACAACGCTAGTTGGGCTGCATAAAATAATATTATTAGGGGCAGCTGATTCACCTGGTATACTTTATATACAGGGTCATCGAAAAATAATGCCTAGATTTTAAATAATTGCTATAAAATAGTGCATTATGCAACGAGCCTCTAATGGCAATAATTAAGACATGAGTATGTTTATAAAACGAGCGTATGCGAGTTTTATAATTTCCATACGAGTGTCTTAATTACCATTATAGGCGAGTTGCATACGACTGTTTATGTTCGACGATAATTATAACTTGATTATATGTTTTAACATAAATATTCATAAATATCTGTTGAGAGTCAGCCACTTGAATGTTGTGATCGGAGAGCGAGCGCTGGGAATGATATCTCTGTCTTTCAAGATCTCTGACCGACCGACGCATGCGCTCTGTGTGCTTGCAATGCCATATTATGCAGGCCATATGTTTACATCTGCCGTCCCTCAGTAATATTGTCACCGGAGTCGTTTGAAGGCAATGCGCTGTGTAGAAATTAGGGATGGTGATATTAAGGTACAGTGCTATTTCTTGTCTCATATTCGCCAGTTTATTTACGCGAGCATATGGACGGTGCGTATTCCATGTCGGTAAATTATTATAGTTCGATGTTGTGTTTATGTCTGACATGTTGGATTTTGAGCGCAGGCGCGAAGGTATCGTTACCTAATTGGTCAATGAACGAGCTCTGATTGGCTGGAGAAACTGCATCATAATGAAAAGCAGTGTTATAATGACCATCATTATGATACAGTTTTCTGACACATAATAGTGAGGGTCGAACATAAAACTATTAAAGGTAATGTAATGGTTTTAGACTTAAAATGCCTGAAAAATATACCATTTTTAGCCTATATTCATTCATGAAAAAATAGGCTTATGAGATCACCTTTTGTCCGTGTGTATGTGCATGTGTGTGCATATGTGTGAGTGTGTCCCTAATAACTTCTAAACGGCTAGAGCGATTTCAATAAAATTCGGCACGGTCATAGCACCATTTTGGTTGACTCCGACTGTGCCCTTCAAATTTTATTACGTCACACCAATCCAACATGGTGGCTGTGCGAAATATTTCACTGACTTTCAATATCTCCGGAACTATTACCGATATCACCCTGAATGTTTGTACGGTGATAACATGTACTCCTAGAAGTTCACCTACGAGATTTTCAAAAACCTGTTTACTACAAAACGAACATGGCGGCCAAGCAAAATCGAAACATTTAAATAGATCTTTCTCGCGATTAAACCATCCACACGCAATGAAACTTTGTAAACAAATGTTTATACATATTGTAATGCACTAGCATCTGATTCAATTCAATTGTTTACATAACCTCAAGATGGTGGCTGTGCGAAATATTTAGATGGTTCACAATATCTACAATTCTATTACAGCAATCAAACTGAAATTTTCTATGTTGATAGAGGCTATGAACATAAGTTTATCTATGGGGCATTCAATGACCTGGTGAGCACAAATCCAACATGGCGGCGACGCGAATTATAAATATTCAAATGGACGTTTCTCGCGATTTAACCATCCGAGTGCAGTGAAAATTGTTACGGTAAATGCGTATACAAATGTTAATCCACTGGCATCTAATTTATATCAATTGTTTTCCTAACCACAAGATGGGAGCTGTGGGAAATTTTAAAATCTCGTTTTACTTCTTGTATCCTAATCTTGCGATTGAAGTTCGAATGCTACTCGTACACAATAATCTTCATGTAACGGTACATAACTCTAAGACCTACATGTATAGAAATCCAACATGGCGACCATCTGAAATATTTAGACGGTTCTCAATATCTACAAATCTATTACAGCTATCAAACTGATATTTTATATGTTGATAGAGGCAATTAACATAAGAAGGATATATGAAAATAGGCTGTGTAGTTCTATACGGAGCTACTTGTTTTCATACCTTAGTAAGTTTCAATGTGAGTTCCGTTTGTTGCATTCCAGACGTCTGATCTGTAGTCTACTTCGTGCCACGTGCGTTGAATCATATCTGGAGTAACAGTAGAGATGGCGGCAGCAATTCGCTCCCGGAGATGCACCAAATTACGAATCTTTTCCGCGTAAAACACGTTTTTTAAGTAACCCCTGAAAAAATTCCGATGGGGTTATGTCTGGAATTCTGGGAGGGCAGGAAATTGGGCATCTCTACCAACCCAACCGTTTGGAAAGCGTGCGTCGAGTAGGCTATATCGCGTACTACACAAAGGTGGTGAGGCGGAGCCCCAATCTGCATAAAAATCACACGCTGTCCAATCTGTTGTTCGATGTCATCTAGTTGAGGGAAGACAAACTGTCCAAGCATGTTGAGGTAAACCAGGCCTGTAATTGTTTGTTCAGCGATAAAGAAAGTAAACCGCACAACAAATTGAGTCGACCACTTGTGAATAATGATCATGTCGTAAAATTATTTATTTTATTATTTTATTTTATTTTATTTTACTTTATTTTATTTTGTTTTATTTTGTTTTGTTATGTTTAATTTTATTTTAATTTGTTTTGTGTTTTGGATTTTGTTTTGTTTTACTTGATTTCGTTTTATTTTGTTTTAAATTGTTTTGTTTAGTTTTTGTTTTGCTTTTTGTTTTATTTTGTTTTGTTTATTTTGTTTTATTTTGTTTTAGTTTGATTTTGTTTTGTATATTTTGTTTTATTTTTATTTATTTAGTTTTGTTTTATTTTTATTTTCCAGAAAACACACACAAAACCAAAAACCAAAAACACGAAGCAAAAAAGCAAAATTCAAACACAAAAGCAAAAACAGAAAACAAATAAGAAACATAAAGCAAAAAGCAAAATTCAAAAAAGCAAAAGTAGAAAACAAACACAAAACCAAGAAAGAAAAGCAAAAAGTAAAATTCAAAAGCAAAAGCACAAATCAAACACAAAACCAAAACCTCAAAGCAATAAGTCGAAAACAACAAACACAATGAAACGTGAGATAAAGTCCAGAGAAACGTTTCTCATGAAAATGATTCCTATTCACAAGTGGATTAAACGAGTTTTGTAACTTGACGACTCAATTGATTTTGGGAGAATCACGAACATAGTTGATTCTGTAAATACGGATTATACTTGGGCATCATTCCACAACTGCGTAACTAGTATAGCTCAATCTGAGCTTGGTGTAACACAGCCCGGCACACGTAGAATTGACAAACAGACGTGGTTGTGGACAGACAAGGTACAGGAAATGGTGCATGAAAAAAAAGCAGCTTTTAAACAGTTGCGAACATCACCGACTGAGGAGAATCTTCTGAAATACAAAGCTACCAAGAAGGAGGCAAAAATAGCAGTTTCTGAGGCTAAAGTAGATCACTACAAACATTTATATGATCAACTGACAACTAAAGACGGAGACAAAATTATCTACCGACTAGCCCGAGCACGGTGTAGAGCAGGTCAGGATATAGAACACTATATGTGTGTGAAGGATAAGAATGGTCGACGACTTCACGATAGCAAGATGATTCTGCACCGTTGGCGAGAGTATTTTAGTGAAGTATTCAACACTGAATTCCCTCACCCACAAATACCAGACAACAATGTTACAGCTGGACCAGTACCTTGTATCACTGAAGATGAAGTCAAAGTTGCCATTCGTAGCATGAAAAATGGAAAGGCCCCAGGGCTAGATGACCTTCCTGCAGACATCTGGAAAATTGAGGAACTTAGTGACAACGCGACCACCTGGCTGACAGAGTTCTTCAATTCAATTATTCTCTGTGGTCAAATACCTACAGATTGGTCAACTAGTATCACAGTACCTATCTTTAAGGGTAAGGGTGACCCAGCTGAATGTACCAATTACCGTCCAATTAGACTTCTCTCCCACACTATGAAAATATTCGAACGTATCCTAGACAATAGGCTGAGGAACATCGTACAGCTCTCAGCAAATCAATGTGGGTTTGTCAAGGGATGTGGCACGATAGACGCAATCTTTGCTGTGCGCCAGCTGATGGAGAAATTCCGAGAGAAAAGGAGGCCACTACATCTTGCTTTCCTTGACCTCGAGAAGGCATTTGATCGAGTACCACACCAGATGATTTGGTACGCTCTCCGAGATCATCAAGTTCCAGAAATGTATATAAACTGGATAAAAATGCTGTACAACAACACCAAAAGCCACGTGCGATGCCCTGCAGGACTGACTGACAGCTTCCCTGTGACAGTTGGGGTTCATCAAGGCTCAGCTCTGTCTCCCCTGCTCTTTGTTATCGTCATGAATTCCATAACGCGAGACCTGCAGAAGTGTGTCCCATGGACATTGCTATACGCTGATGATGTGATGATTGCGGCAGACTCCAGGATGGATCTTGAAACCCAAGTGCAGACATGGCATGATCGTCTGCAAGGATTTGGTCTTCGTTTGAACATCCACAAGACTGAATACCTCGAAACGATTCCATCCCCTGGAACTATAGGTATTAATGGAGCTCCTCTTACCAAGGTAAATACATTCCGATACCTAGGCTCACGATTGAATGGCGACAGCTCTGTGAATGAAGATGTGCGAGCACGAATCAATGCGACTTGGATGCGATTCAGAGATGTCACCGGTGTTCTTTGTGATAAGAAGATGCCTATCCGCTTAAAATCAAAGATATACCGCACAATGGTGAGACCAGTTGCATTATATGGTACAGAGTGTTGGCCAGCACCTAGAAGTGCTGAGCACTCACTTCATGTCATGGAAATGCGGATGCTGCGAAGATCATTAGACATATCTCTGCTCGACCATATCCCCAACACAACGATTCGACATACAGCTGGCGTGGCTCCAATCAATGAGAAAATGCAGGAATGGAGACTCCGTTGGTATGGGCACGTTGTCCGTGCACCACAAAGTTCAGTCATCGGCTCGGCCTACCATCTAACGGTCGACGGCCAGAGACAGCGTGGGAGACCGAAATTGCGGTGGCTCGACACCATTAACGCCGATTTACGATCAAGAAACTTGAAATCACGCGAAGCATTAGATCGCAAGAAATGGCGTGCATTGATCCGAAAAGCGGACCCCGTTCCTACGGGATAACGCTAAGAAGAAGAAGAAGAAGAAGACGAACATACTCGTGGATTTCATTATTCAACTAGTCCGTGCATACCAGGGTCACGCTAATGCATTAAACAAAACTTTAACATAAACGGTTTGGATGTTATATTTTTTTTAAATCTATGCATTATTTTTCGATGACCCTGTACATAGAGCCCGTTTGCCCGGGACGGCGTAGTAGAAATCTCTTTCCGTATGCGCCCGAAGTCCCGGAACAACCGTACACACAACTCATGCATATGAACTAGGCCCGAAGGACGAGAATCCTGTCTCAGTGCGTAGCGGGTATAAATTTGTAAACTGGGAAGAGCCCTAGTTCAGAATACATGCTACTCTAAACACAAGAAAAGGGTAAATCAGAACTCCAGTTTAAGATAAAAACTGAAAACCATCCGGATTTCTTTTCCTATCTGTCATAAAGATAATAAATTAATAATTGAACAATTGAACTAATTAATCATATCCGGATTTTGAATCCCTAATTCTAACTAAAATATTCCCTAATCTACACTCACATTGGGCTACGAAGCTTAATAATTCAAAATGCCTAGCAAAAATAAACCTTCCTGAAAAGGAAAACAGCCTACTCGTGAGTCTTATAAAATCCCTCAGAGAAATCCTATCAAACAAAAGAGAGCAACACTAGGATCGTGGCAAAGGAAAGAAAATCCCTGTCGAGAATACATTAATAACACTATAAGCATTGATCCTACGTCAACAGAGAACCTGGTTCATATATGTTGACTTGAGAACAACAGTAGCCAAAAAACTATATTAATAACATCTAAATTATGAGGTCCACTATTACCAACATTGGACGTTAAATCTAGCTAACTCCTGTCGCTAATCTGCGCTATCCTAAATTTCACTATGAACACAGCCAAAAATAATACACTAATCTCACGTCGTCTTATGCGGTTACAGATTAAACCTCCAGTCATACTGAAATAATGTGTTTATTCTGCTTTCACGTTCAAATATATGAGCTGTTTGCTAGCGTATGGCGTACAATTGCATCTTATACATAAAAGTGAAAGTCTGTATGTATGTATGTGTGTATGTATGTATGTATGTATGTATGTGTGTATATATGTGTGTGTGTATGTATGTATGTATGTATGTATGTATGTATGTATGTGTGTATGTGTGTATGTATGTGTGTGTATGTATGTATGTATGTATGTATGTATGTATGTATGTGTGTATGTATGTATGTATGTATGTGTGTATGTGTGTGTGTATGTATGTATGTATGTATGTGTGTATGTATGTGTGTATGTATGTATGTATGTATGTATGTGTGTATGTATGTATGCATGTGTGTATGTATGTATGTATGTATGTATGTATGTATGTATTGAACCCGCTGAGCTATGGTTCATGTGATATTTTTTATGACAGAGCATTTATGATGGGATGTTGTACTTTTGAACACACCCAGGAAGCCACGTGAAGCTGAGAGATCACGCGATACTTTGAAGTAGCGGTGAATCGCACTTTTGACTTTGGTGTAAACTGCTAATTATTATCTGAGGTCTGATTAATTATTTTTATCTTTCCTACGAGACTCAGAATATTCCATTTCGTCATGCTGCATTATTAAAACATTTTGGAGAATGTTTATTTTTACTTTAGGTAAGGTAATACCCTTGCAGATACGCAAAAAGGAACGTAAGTAGTCGCTCAACGTTTTCGTTTTGACGACCTACTTTCTAGAGACACCCAGTACCGGAGCACTGCGTCTTGAGAATCCGCCTTGTGTAGGCGTGGAATTACATTTGTCCTACGAGACGTAGAAGAATATCTGCTGTTTAGCGTTCAAAGTGATTATAAAGTGCCATCGAGCAAGCAAATACTAATATTCACTGTCGATGAAGTCCAGTGAATTAAATAAGAAGCTTGGGAAATAATTATTGGCAAGTATAGTGTATTGCACAACATTGCTGTGGCATCACATATTACCCACGCGTATGTGGAGGGCAGATGCCTAGTGGAAATATACAGGTAATAGTGTTACAATTATCCTGAATAAGTGTGATTATAATAGTATGAGATATTTAAATTGCCAAAGTGGAAATTTCATCTTTGAAACGTCGTATAATTCATGGATGCTGCGTGATACAAAAGTAGCGTCACTATCACGTGCAGCATTATAATATAGTATTAGCTCACATGCTAATCCACATCTGCAAGATTAAGGCTGTGTCGTATTTTATAATTGAAGCCTATAATAGTCACGACGGACATTATAATTTTGGAAGTGAGAGGATGACTAATCACGCAACTTATTTCGCTACCCACGTGATTGGACTTTTATTCACCATGGTTGAAGCAGTCACCATGGGCTAATACCATCCCAGTATGGGGGGTGACGTTTCTACAGGAACCAGCGTGATGGTGGAACTTCCAGAACGATGAACGAGAGGGAAGGAGCCAAAATGCCATTTCCAGGCATATCCACGAAGATGTCGACAGGGACAAATCGAACCCTGGTCTTTGGGGGAGTCCAGATGGGAATCCTGATGAGGAGGATACCGATCCAGAGAGCCAGAGAGGTTTATGTACAACCCTTGTTGTGGAATAGAGAGCTGAGTTAGAGCTCCTCCATTTCGTGAGTTTTTGTCACACCCCTTCTTTGTTCTAGTTTCTGGTGGTGTAGTAGTTTTAATGTAGTTTGTGAATCAACCACACTCAGTGTCAGCCATTTTTCTAGGTAGGGATGTAACTAGGTTAGTTAGATGTCATTTATTTCAGTTTAGAGTGAGACACCTTTGGGGTCAGACATTTTGGTCAGCCCTGGTGCAGCTTGGTGAATGTCGTGGAACGTCAATGCCTACCTTTTTGCTGAACCTGATCGTAGTCATTTTGAGGCTATTTTGTTCAACCCTACTTGGGGTAATTTTCAAGTCTTTGCTGACTGTAGTTATGGCAATCAGATGCCTTGGTTATTAATTGACTGCATTCTTCGCAGCCATCCTTTGCTACACCCCTGACTGTCGTTAGAACGGTCGTATCATTTAGGTAGTCGACAGTAACTACCAGTTTGTAAATGCATTATATCTCATTTTGAATAAGCTCAGAAGCTATTCTTGGTCATGTTTGAACCTAACAACTAGAAGGAATGTTTCGTTGCCTAGCATCGAACGCGGTTCCCAACGTATCATTAAGCAGATCTAGTGTGTGAATCTGTGCCACATTTATCATATTTTTCTTGTGTCGTGTGAGACACGTTTTTATTTGATGTTCTAGCAACTACTGAGTTGCATTTTTAAAGCAAAGAGCTTCAGTTATTGTAAGTTTACTTTCATTTAGACGTCTTTGGTAGAAAGACGGAAGTGTATTACTATACTCAGATTTATAGCGTGCGTTTGATACACGGACTCTGTAGAGATCCGTAACATATGGTAATGTTTTTTATGAACCGGCCAAGTGCAGGTTTTGTATTGATTAAATCGCCGGCCTTGAATAAACTGGTTATGTAACCCAGTGACCTAGAGCACGCCTGCTTCATTGTGAGACAAAACTACTATAGACGAGGACAGAGTACAATTTGTATTCGCTTTTCCTTTCATTGCTATTTTGCTTATGGAAATCAGTTTCCACTCTTGTATTTGATCACTTGTTTTATGGATCGGTTTTTGTTAGTTTAGCGCTCTGTTGCGTGTATTGTCGTATGACAGGTACAGTTATGTAAGGTTTTCTATAGGATGGTGAAGTCTACCCTGTTATAGCAGGAAGTTATTGTATGCTTTGTCCGGGGATGATCCCGTTGACCAGATGTTACTGGAAGGTAACTGTTGTACAGGCCTATCCCAGAGTTATTGAACGCGAGCTTAGCGCCGCTGGTAACCCGTGTTATTGTGTGTCCGAGTTGTTATACTCGATGATTATATTCCGACTGTTGAGTCGAGGCTTTTTGGTGGAGAATGATCTCAGTTGGAGACACTCCGTGCCCAGGCTATTGTCAATGTTATTCGCCATAAACCTACGATAAACCTATAAACCGACATTCTAATAATAAAATGCATAATTGTTATAAAACAAGCCTAACTAACGATTCTTTCTATCTAACTTTGTTCTTTGCATTCTGGAACTGTTGACATAGCCGTGCAGTTGAAGATAATTTCCTTGTGAGGAAATGACTAGGAAAGTTTACATTTTTGTAGCGACCTGAAGCATGTGCGAACCTAGAGTTCGTAGCTTGTGGAGCTCAGGCCATGCGATGTCAGACGTGGTCTCAACTGCGCATTCGTCACCGTAACTATACACATTAGATGACTATGGTTTACAAAGAGTAAACCAAGGTGTAGGCAGGAATTTTTAATAAAACTACTGTGTCTATTTCGTTATTAATTTATGATGTCAAGTGTATTAAACCCTACATGTTACTTTATTGTGTGCTGTTAGCACATAGTTATTAAGCATAATTAAATTGTTTGTTTTTCATGGCTGTACACTTAGCTTTTGGATGTAATTGTTTTCTTTTACGGACGTCATCGCCGTAAATTTTGTTAATTGATAGGACTTAGCTAGTTGAATTAATGTTAAATTTAAATGTCGAAATGGTACCATCCTAACCTAGATTTGTTTTGCTACCCTGTTAAATGTAAATTCAGATATTAGCTTGATCTTGTAACTTGAACTAGGGACTTGCGTCGTGCCATATTCCTAGCGTTGCTGTTGTTGCTTTATCATTGTGAGTTAGATCTTTCGCGAGGGTTTTCAGTAACTTCTCAGGTAGGGGACCTGTTCTTTATCTTAGTTTATTTATTAATTTGCGGACTAGCCGATTATAACCCTCCGAACTAGGCTAGGGGCTTGTGAATTTTAATAAATTTTCACGGTGTTTTATATGAGTCTGGATGTTTATTTTCTCAGTCTAGTTTTAAGGTGAACCTTTCCTTAGGCGGTCTATGACCATCGTCACCATGTACCACGATCCCTGTGGACTACGGACTCTCGTGCCGCTTTAGCCTTTTTGGAAGGTCACCTGATCCTCACGGTACTTTTCTTTTTATTCGATTTATGTGTCGTTAGTTGAGTCATCGTGGTTGTTGACATCAACTAAACGGTCTCATAAAATGGCGCACAACGTTGTGGGCTTGACTTGGACGACATAAAATGGCGCCCAACTCATGTGCCGACGTTAACGTGGTGACCCTCAGTACCATGTTATTTTTTTTTGAGGATCCTAATGTTGATTAATGGTAAATTGACAGGACTGGGACGAACTTAGAAAGTCGTACTGCAGATCAATTGACCGCATGGCATTCATGTTTGATAGAAGTCCATGGGGTGAGGCTTTAGTGTTGGATAAATGAAGGATAGGATTTTCTTTGATGATGCCTCATCCTAAGTAAATGTAATACTTTGCTTTGCTCACCGTTGTCTTTGTAAATGTAGAAGCACTTAGTTTGCATACTCCAGCTGTACTCGTGATATTTATATAAATGAAGCAAGCTTTATACCACCAAGTAACTAATCATAGCTGTAAGTTCCAGTAGAAATTGATCCCTCACTTTCTCATATATTTCTTATCTATGGATGAGGAAACGATTCGTCGTGTGTTTGGAGAGATGATGGCAGGTGTGAATGCCAATCTTCAACGGATTACTGCTGACTTAGGTCAGAATACTCAGGCTGTAAATACTGTAAGTGGTCATTTGGACCAGGTTAGACAGGAAGTCAACAATGTCAGTGGTCATGTGGACCAGGTTAGACAGGAAGTCAACAATGTAAGACAGGACTTAGAGATTAACACTCAGTCTATGAACAATGTAAGACAGGACTTAGAGATTAACACTCAGTCTATAAACAATGTAAGACAGGACTTAGAGATTAACACTCAGTCTATAAACAATGTAAGACAGGACTTAGAGATTAACACTCACTCTGTAAATAATGTTAGGGCTGATTTAACTCAAGTCAGGGCAGACATGGACACATATAGGATCGAAGCGAGAAATGATCTGACGACAGGTTTAGCAGCTGTTAGGGTTGATGTCATACGACACCATCAGGAGGCTAACCTGCGCGTAGATTGCTTAACCGACCAGATGAATAGAGCTAGGGAGGAGGTGCAAAACCGATTGGAGGAGCACACAGCTCAAATTCAGACAACCTTGAATAAAGTCCAGATAGACATGAGAGCAGATCTGGAACATACCAGGGAAGAATTCGGGACTCGACTAGATCACGTCGAGGGATTTATCGGAAATGTGAAGAAGGACATGGCAACCATGAACGTTGGTTTAATCTTGATGAGAGGAGCTGCCAATGCCGTTAATAACAACGTGAAGACTATCGTTGATGGCATGATGGAGATTAAAGAGGAACTTAACACCAACAGGAGAAACATTTCTGAATTGACGGAAACCGTAGCCAGTCTACGTGAGACAGTTGATGTTCATCATGAGGAACACAAAATTGACCTCATGTTATTGAGAGGTGACCTCAACGAACACGAAGCTACAGTCGAGGCTAAGGTAGCCGAGGTTAGAGACGATGTGGGTAAAATCCAAGAAAATATGTCCAGAGTTGAAGGAGATATCGATTCCTTACAAAAGAGATTTGAGGAAGTCGCGGTGACCGAGAGGTTAGACCTCAGTTATAACCTTAGGACGGCCATACGCGAGGTAGACACAAACCTCAAGGGAAAGGTTGACAGGATCGAGCTGCAATTGAACGACTTATGCAACAAAGTCGCAGCCAGAACCATCCCAGGTCTTGAAGTAATTGAAAGACGCCTGGACAGACTCGAGACGACTCCAAGAGAGAGACACGTACACCCACAGATGGGAGAATCTCAGGAAACGCCTATATCTCAATCAGGAGGAATGATGCCTACCCATTTCCAACCCAGCGCGCCTATGGAACCGCAACCGTCACAATTCACTAATTTAGCGCAAGGTCAGACCTTGAACTTTAACGCTCACCCGTTTCAACCAGCATCTAATCGAATTAGTCATGAGACTAACACTCCTACGCAGAGTTACATGCAAAATACTTTCAGACCCGCGAATACGCAGGGAAATGTCACCATAATTCGTTCAAGAGAGGAGCAACCAGCTCGCTTCTCGGGAACTGGGAGCGGTGTTACTCCAGTGGAATTCCTAGCAAATGTCGAAAGCTACTTACGTGATACTATGGTAACTCCAGAGAGGGAACTAAGAGTTATAGAGCGACTGCTTGAGGGACAAGCCGGTACCTGGTTCAGAGCATTCCGATACTCATTCACAGGCTACCAAGACTTTAAGGAAGCGTTATTAAGAACATATTGGTCGAGCGACATCCAGCAGAGCATCCGAGCTGAGATGTACACTCGAAGGTACAGTTCCAATACACCTACTCGTTATGCGAATTACTTCGCAATACAGCTCGCGAAGCTCCGTTGTCTTCAGCCTCCATTGTCCGAACAAGATTTGGTGAACACAATTGTTTGGCAGTACCCTGCGGATGTACAACGTGTGTTAATCGCTGCAGGGGCATCCACTTTCCAGCAGTGTGACCAGATACTGCGAAGGTTGGACGCTAACACAGAACAGTTTCCTACACACCGTCAGCAGAAGGCTGATAGACGCGAGGATAGACATATGAATCTGACGACTGTTGATAAAGTAAGCCAGACGCCACAACAAACACAAACCACAGAGGATTCTGGGCGACGTGATAACAATTACAGTTATAACAGGAGAGAATGGAACAACACTCCGTATACTCGAAATCAACATGATGACCGGCGAAGTCATTGGGACCGGCGATTCGACCGAAGGACGGACGACAACCGACGTCATGAAAACAACCGCCGAGGGAATGAAGGAAGAAATCAGCAACACGGACGTATCCGTAGAGACTATCGATATAGTGGGGGTTACGACAGAAATCGAGACCCTAGATACCAGCCAGACAGGGATTGGAAAGGAAGAGCGCGGGAGAGCCGTGAGTACCTCCAACAATTGAGAGAATTGCAGATCCAAGAAGAGGGAGAACGGAACCCTACTTCGAGGGAAAATAGACATTCGGCGCAGGAAACGGAGCAGAACCAGCCCAGTACTTCTCGCCATGACAGAAAAAAAAACTCCGAAAAATCAATAGATTCTTGTTTGGTTGAGCACCGAGTAACTGCCTCTATATTACTCTGGGAGCCAATCCAAGAAGACTTGTTGGACGAACGACGAACGACGAACCACAATTATGAATTAACACGTCTACCCAAGATTGTAGCCACCTTGAATGAAGTCAGTGTAGTCATACTCATCGATACTGGGGCGATGATTAGTGTAATTTCCGCCGATTGCCATGCCAGACTTAGAGCAAACTCTGAGGTGACGGAGTTGCCCATTTCAGCTATAAGAGTCAGAGGTGTTATACCTGACCGCGTTGTAACGTGCAAAATCCAGATTTTGTGTACTGTGAAGATTTCGAGCCACGTGTACTTGCACGAATTTCTCGTAATGAAGGGCCTGCATCATGATGCCATTTTAGGCGCAGCCTTCATTAGAAAATATGATGGAATCATTGACATGGGACGGAATACGGTAGAGTTCAAGCCGAACGAACCCATTCAGATGAGCCTAATTGAAGAAGAACCGGAATTCCTATCCGAAGTAGATGTAGTCGAAGCATTAAAGGGCAAGGAAATTGAGGCGACACTAGATGCCGACGAAGAGGCAGAATCGTTATCAGCACCCACACATGAGGATCTTGAGGCAATACTGAACGAATACAGAGATATATTCGACACCACACCTGGTGAGATATTAGACTATGAGTATGATCTTGTATTACTGGACGATTCCCCATTCCAGAAAAGGATCTATCCGATTGCCGAGAAACATCTCGAAGAAGCTGCTAAGAAGATCCATGAGATGGAAGCAGCAGGTACAATCAAGAAATCACCGACTCCTTTCTTGAATCCCATAATACCTGTGGTTAAGGTAGATGGAAGCTTGAGACTTTGTCTTGATGCCAGAGCCTTGAATGAACGCCTAGCTCCTGAGCACGACAGACCGCCCAAGATTAGGGACATTCTCAGGAAGTTCAAAGGAAAAAGGATATTTTCATCATTAGACTTGGTTCAGTCTTATTACCATATCAGATTATCTGAGCATACTCAGAAATATACTGGATTCTTGTTTGATCAGACTACTTATGTATTCCAAAAACTACCATTTGGATTGAAAAATGCCGGAGCCGCATTAATCAGAGCACTTGATGCCAATCTGACTCATGAAGTGAAGCAGAAAGTAATATGTTATGTGGATGACATAATCATAGCTTCGGGAACAGAAGAAGAGCATTTAAAGACATTGCGCCTTGTTTTTGAGAATCTCCGACAGGCAAATTTTAAGGTCAAGTTTGACAAGTGTCGATTTTTTCAGGAAGAAGTGAAATTCGTAGGACACATAATCAATGGAGAAGGATATAGACCGAATCCGGCAAAGATTAGAACTGTTGCTGCATTTCCAACACCAACCCGTGTGAAACACGTGAGACAATTCTTAGGAATTCTCCAATTCTTTGCTGCTCATTGTGAGAAGTATTCCGAAACTGTTGCACCACTGCAAGGATTATTGAAAAAGAACTGCAGGTGGAACTGGAATGATGAATGCGAGATAGCTTTCAGGAGAGCTAAACAGATGCTTGTGGACTCAATTCAGTTAGAATATCCAGATTACTCTCGGAACTTTATTCTAGAAACTGATGCATCTGCCATTGGTATAGGAGCCATTTTACTGTAAGAAGATGATGAGAAGAGACGTCATTACATCGCTTTCTTAAGCCGACGTTTAAGAGCACATGAATCTCAATACTTCACGACCGAGATAGAAGCACTTGCAATTGTTTACGCACTTGAATACTGGCAGAAACTTCTGTTAGGTCAGAGGATTATTGTGAGAACCGATCATCATGCGTTGACCTTCATCTTGAGAACAAGACTGGCAAGCGACAGGATCACACGTTGGACGCTGTTTCTCCAACAGTTCGATTTGGAAATAGTTTATCGACCAGGCAGAGAGAATGTGTTGGCCGACATCCTCAGCCGGAATCCTGAAGCTACTGTTAATGCCATAGACATCGAGGGAGAATGCGAGGAACACCTTCGCCGATTTCGTCATTTACCTGAAGGACAGCGACGTGAGGAGGAACTCAGACATATTATCCGTTTCCTAGAACGAAGAATGGATCCACAGGATGATCATTATGCAAGGATTGCTGCTGTTGCAGATGATTATTTGATTTATCATCGTGTCTTATACAAGTTTGTAGACGAGGACCACACTCAACTGCGTGCAGTTATTCCTAGGAGATACCAAGAATCTGTTATTCTTATGGTACATTTATCCATTGGACATGGTGGAACAGACAAAACCATTGCAACTATCAAGGAGTCTTTCACGTGGAAAGGGTTACGTGCTTGCGACGCATGCCAGCGGAACAAATACACGTCACACTTGCTGAAGGAACAACCTAGACCAATACTACCAACTCAACCTAGAGAGTTGTATGCACAGGACCTGTATGGCCCAATACCTAAGGCTCGTCGTGGGAATCGATACATCGTTGTAACGGTGGATGTGTTCACGAAATATACGATGCTTCATCCAATTCAAAAAGCTACTGCACATCAGATTATTCAGAGGATTAGACGTCAAGTGATACCGGAGGCAGGAAAGCCACAATTCTTGTTGACTGATCACGGATCACAGTACACCTCAGCAGAATTTGCCAATGCCATGATTGAGCTTGAAATAGGTCATGTTTTATCATCTATTCGACATCCAGAGAGCAACCCAGCAGAATGCGTGATGTCTATTATCGCAAAATTCTGTCGATTATATTGTCAAGAAGAACACTGGCGATGGACTGAAGTCCTTGTTATTATGGCAAAATGTATTAATTCAACAGTACATGAAAGCACTGGTCAAATACCTATGGTCTTGCATTTGAACCAGATGCCGCTGAGAATATGGGATCGTGTGATTGTAAATCCACCTTGTTTACAACCATCACATGCCAGCAGACTTTTAGCTGCAAGATAGACTATGGACAGACAAGCTGCCAAGCGCTTGAGAAGAACTAGACGCCAGAGGTTAGGAGAACCACTAGTAGAAGGAGACCTTATCCTTATAAGGAGACCCGGAATTTCTAGTCCTACAGACCGCATATATGGGAAATTTCTATCCTTGTATTATGGCCCCAGTCGTATCCGACAGCCTTTAAACAATGGAAGTTATGTGATAGAAGACATTAGGACAGGAGAACGCATTGGAACCTTTAATGCAGCCAATCTAAAAAAATTGGCTCCCCGGCGGGGAATCGAACCCCGCTCTCCCGCGTGACAGGCGGGGATACTGACCACTATACTACCGAGGAGGATACCGATCCAGAGAGCCAGAGAGGTTTATGTACAACCCTTGTTGTGGAATAGAGAGCTGAGTGAGAGCTCCTCCATTTCGTGAGTTTTTGTCACACCCCTTCTTTGTTCTAGTTTCTGGTGGTGTAGTAGTTTTAATGTAGTTTGTGAATCAACCACACTCAGTGTCAGCTATTTTTCTAGGTAGGGATGTAACTAGGTTAGTTAGATGTCATTTATTTCAGTTTAGAGTGAGACACCTTTGGGGTCAGACATTTTGGTCAGCCCTGGTGCAGCTTGGTGAATGTCGTGGAACGTCAATGCCTACCTTTTTGCTGAACCTGATCGTAGTCATTTTGAGGCTATTTTGTTCAACCCTACTTGGGGTAATTTTCAAGTCTTTGCTGACTGTAGTTATGGCAATCAGATGCCTTGGTTATTAATTGACTGCATTCTTCGCAGCCATCCTTTGCTACACCCCTGACTGTCGTTAGAACGGTCGTATCATTTAGATAGTCGACAGTAACTACCAGTTTGTAAATGCATTATATCTCTTTTTGAATAAGCTCAGAAGCTATTCTTGGTCATGTTTGAACCTAACAACTAGAAGGAATGTTTCGTTGCCTAGCATCGAACGCGGTTCCCAACGTATCATTAAGCAGATCTAGTGTGTGAATCTGTGCCACATTTATCATATTTTTCTTGTGTCGTGTGAGACACGTTTTTATTTGATGTTCTAGCAACTACTGAGTTGCATTTTTAAAGCAAAGAGCTTCAGTTATTGTAAGTTTACTTTCATTTAGACGTCTTTGGTAGAAAGACGGAAGTGTATTACTATACTCAGATTTATAGCGTGCGTTTGATACACGGACTCTGTAGAGATCCGTAACATATGGTAATGTTTTTTATGAACCGGCCAAGTGCAGGTTTTGTATTGATTAAATCGCCGGCCTTGAATAAACTGGTTATGTAACCCAGTGACCTAGAGCACGCCTGCTTCATTGTGAGACAAAACTACTATAGACGAGGACAGAGTACAATTTGTATTCGCTTTTCCTTTCATTGCTATTTTGCTTATGGAAATCAGTTTCCACTCTTGTATTTGATCACTTGTTTTATGGATCGGTTTTTGTTAGTTTAGCGCTCTGTTGCGTGTATTGTCGTATGGCAGGTACAGTTATGTAAGGTTTTCTATAGGATGGTGAAGTCTACCCTGTTATAGCAGGAAGTTATTGTATGCTTTGTCCGGGGATGATCCCGTTGACCAGATGTTACTGGAAGGTAACTGTTGTACAGGCCTATCCCAGAGTTATTGAACGCGAGCTTAGCGCCGCTGGTAACCCGTGTTATTGTGTGTCCGAGTTGTTATACTCGATGATTATATTCCGACTGTTGAGTCGAGGCTTTTTGGTGGAGAATGATCTCAGTTGGAGACACTCCGTGCCCAGGCTATTGTCAATGTTATTCGCCATAAACCTACGATAAACCTATAAACCGACATTCTAATAATAAAATGCATAATTGTTATAAAACAAGCCTAACTAACGATTCTTTCTATCTAACTTTGTTCTTTGCATTCTGGAACTGTTGACATAGCCGTGCAGTTGAAGATAATTTCCTTGTGAGGAAATGACTAGGACAGTTGACATTTTTGTAGCGACCTGAAGCATGTGCGAACCTAGAGTTCGTAGCTTGTGGAGCTCAGGCCATGCGATGTCAGACGTGGTCTCAACTGCGCATTCGTCACCGTAACTATGCACATTAGATGACTATGGTTTACAAAGAGTAAACCAAGGTGTAGGCAGGAATTTTTAATAAAACTACTGTGTCTATTTCGTTATTAATTTATGATGTCAAGTGTATTAAACCCTACATGTTACTTTATTGTGTGCTGTTAGCACATAGTTATTAAGCATAATTAAATTGTTTGTTTTTCATGGCTGTACACTTAGCTTTTGGATGTAATTGTTTTCTTTTACGGACGTCATCGCCGTAAATTTTGTTAATTGATAGGACTTAGCTAGTTGAATTAATGTTAAATTTAAATGTCGAAATGGTACCATCCTAACCTAGATTTGTTTTGCTACCCTGTTAAATGTAAATTCAGATATTAGCTTGATCTTGTAACTTGAACTAGGGACTTGCGTCGTGCCATATTCCTAGCGTTGCTGTTGTTGCTTTATCATTGTGAGTTAGATCTTTCGCGAGGGTTTTCAGTAACTTCTCAGGTAGGGGACCTGTTCTTTATCTTAGTTTATTTATTAATTTGCGGACTAGCCGATTATAACCCTCCGAACTAGGCTAGGGGCTTGTGAATTTTAATAAATTTTCACGGTGTTTTATATGAGTCTGGATGTTTATTTTCTCAGTCTAGTTTTAAGGTGAACCTTTCCTTAGGCGGTCTATGACCATCGTCACCATGTACCACGATCCCTGTGGACTACGGACTCTCGTGCCGCTTTAGCCTTTTTGGAAGGTCACCTGATCCTCACGGTACTTTTCTTTTTATTCGATTTATGTGTCGTTAGTTGAGTCATCGTGGTTGTTGACATCAACTAAACGGTCTCATAAAATGGCGCACAACGTTGTGGGCTTGACTTGGACGACATAAAATGGCGCCCAACTCATGTGCCGACGTTAACGTGGTGACCCTCAGTACCATGTTATTTTTTTTTGAGGATCCTAATGTTGATTAATGGTAAATTGACAGGACTGGGACGAACTTAGAAAGTCGTACTGCAGATCAATTGACCGCATGGCATTCATGTTTGATAGAAGTCCATGGGGTGAGGCTTTAGTGTTGGATAAATGAAGGATAGGATTTTCTTTGATGATGCCTCATCCTAAGTAAATGTAATACTTTGCTTTGCTCACCGTTGTCTTTGTAAATGTAGAAGCACTTAGTTTGCATACTCCAGCTGTACTCGTGATATTTATATAAATGAAGCAAGCTTTATACCACCAAGTAACTAATCATAGCTGTAAGTTCCAGTAGAAATTGATCCCTCACTTTCTCATATATTTCTTATCTATGGATGAGGAAACGATTCGTCGTGTGTTTGGAGAGATGATGGCAGGTGTGAATGCCAATCTTCAACGGATTACTGCTGACTTAGGTCAGAATACTCAGGCTGTAAATACTGTAAGTGGTCATTTGGACCAGGTTAGACAGGAAGTCAACAATGTCAGTGGTCATGTGGACCAGGTTAGACAGGAAGTCAACAATGTAAGACAGGACTTAGAGATTAACACTCAGTCTATGAACAATGTAAGACAGGACTTAGAGATTAACACTCAGTCTATAAACAATGTAAGACAGGACTTAGAGATTAACACTCAGTCTATAAACAATGTAAGACAGGACTTAGAGATTAACACTCACTCTGTAAATAATGTTAGGGCTGATTTAACTCAAGTCAGGGCAGACATGGACACATATAGGATCGAAGCGAGAAATGATCTGACGACAGGTTTAGCAGCTGTTAGGGTTGATGTCATACGACACCATCAGGAGGCTAACCTGCGCGTAGATTGCTTAACCGACCAGATGAATAGAGCTAGGGAGGAGGTGCAAAACCGATTGGAGGAGCACACAGCTCAAATTCAGACAACCTTGAATAAAGTCCAGATAGACATGAGAGCAGATCTGGAACATACCAGGGAAGAATTCGGGACTCGACTAGATCACGTCGAGGGATTTATCGGAAATGTGAAGAAGGACATGGCAACCATGAACGTTGGTTTAATCTTGATGAGAGGAGCTGCCAATGCCGTTAATAACAACGTGAAGACTATCGTTGATGGCATGATGGAGATTAAAGAGGAACTTAACACCAACAGGAGAAACATTTCTGAATTGACGGAAACCGTAGCCAGTCTACGTGAGACAGTTGATGTTCATCATGAGGAACACAAAATTGACCTCATGTTATTGAGAGGTGACCTCAACGAACACGAAGCTACAGTCGAGGCTAAGGTAGCCGAGGTTAGAGACGATGTGGGTAAAATCCAAGAAAATATGTCCAGAGTTGAAGGAGATATCGATTCCTTACAAAAGAGATTTGAGGAAGTCGCGGTGACCGAGAGGTTAGACCTCAGTTATAACCTTAGGACGGCCATACGCGAGGTAGACACAAACCTCAAGGGAAAGGTTGACAGGATCGAGCTGCAATTGAACGACTTATGCAACAAAGTCGCAGCCAGAACCATCCCAGGTCTTGAAGTAATTGAAAGACGCCTGGACAGACTCGAGACGACTCCAAGAGAGAGACACGTACACCCACAGATGGGAGAATCTCAGGAAACGCCTATATCTCAATCAGGAGGAATGATGCCTACCCATTTCCAACCCAGCGCGCCTATGGAACCGCAACCGTCACAATTCACTAATTTAGCGCAAGGTCAGACCTTGAACTTTAACGCTCACCCGTTTCAACCAGCATCTAATCGAATTAGTCATGAGACTAACACTCCTACGCAGAGTTACATGCAAAATACTTTCAGACCCGCGAATACGCAGGGAAATGTCACCATAATTCGTTCAAGAGAGGAGCAACCAGCTCGCTTCTCGGGAACTGGGAGCGGTGTTACTCCAGTGGAATTCCTAGCAAATGTCGAAAGCTACTTACGTGATACTATGGTAACTCCAGAGAGGGAACTAAGAGTTATAGAGCGACTGCTTGAGGGACAAGCCGGTACCTGGTTCAGAGCATTCCGATACTCATTCACAGGCTACCAAGACTTTAAGGAAGCGTTATTAAGAACATATTGGTCGAGCGACATCCAGCAGAGCATCCGAGCTGAGATGTACACTCGAAGGTACAGTTCCAATACACCTACTCGTTATGCGAATTACTTCGCAATACAGCTCGCGAAGCTCCGTTGTCTTCAGCCTCCATTGTCCGAACAAGATTTGGTGAACACAATTGTTTGGCAGTACCCTGCGGATGTACAACGTGTGTTAATCGCTGCAGGGGCATCCACTTTCCAGCAGTGTGACCAGATACTGCGAAGGTTGGACGCTAACACAGAACAGTTTCCTACACACCGTCAGCAGAAGGCTGATAGACGCGAGGATAGACATATGAATCTGACGACTGTTGATAAAGTAAGCCAGACGCCACAACAAACACAAACCACAGAGGATTCTGGGCGACGTGATAACAATTACAGTTATAACAGGAGAGAATGGAACAACACTCCGTATACTCGAAATCAACATGATGACCGGCGAAGTCATTGGGACCGGCGATTCGACCGAAGGACGGACGACAACCGACGTCATGAAAACAACCGCCGAGGGAATGAAGGAAGAAATCAGCAACACGGACGTATCCGTAGAGACTATCGATATAGTGGGGGTTACGACAGAAATCGAGACCCTAGATACCAGCCAGACAGGGATTGGAAAGGAAGAGCGCGGGAGAGCCGTGAGTACCTCCAACAATTGAGAGAATTGCAGATCCAAGAAGAGGGAGAACGGAACCCTACTTCGAGGGAAAATAGACATTCGGCGCAGGAAACGGAGCAGAACCAGCCCAGTACTTCTCGCCATGACAGAAAAAAAAACTCCGAAAAATCAATAGATTCTTGTTTGGTTGAGCACCGAGTAACTGCCTCTATATTACTCTGGGAGCCAATCCAAGAAGACTTGTTGGACGAACGACGAACGACGAACCACAATTATGAATTAACACGTCTACCCAAGATTGTAGCCACCTTGAATGAAGTCAGTGTAGTCATACTCATCGATACTGGGGCGATGATTAGTGTAATTTCCGCCGATTGCCATGCCAGACTTAGAGCAAACTCTGAGGTGACGGAGTTGCCCATTTCAGCTATAAGAGTCAGAGGTGTTATACCTGACCGCGTTGTAACGTGCAAAATCCAGATTTTGTGTACTGTGAAGATTTCGAGCCACGTGTACTTGCACGAATTTCTCGTAATGAAGGGCCTGCATCATGATGCCATTTTAGGCGCAGCCTTCATTAGAAAATATGATGGAATCATTGACATGGGACGGAATACGGTAGAGTTCAAGCCGAACGAACCCATTCAGATGAGCCTAATTGAAGAAGAACCGGAATTCCTATCCGAAGTAGATGTAGTCGAAGCATTAAAGGGCAAGGAAATTGAGGCGACACTAGATGCCGACGAAGAGGCAGAATCGTTATCAGCACCCACACATGAGGATCTTGAGGCAATACTGAACGAATACAGAGATATATTCGACACCACACCTGGTGAGATATTAGACTATGAGTATGATCTTGTATTACTGGACGATTCCCCATTCCAGAAAAGGATCTATCCGATTGCCGAGAAACATCTCGAAGAAGCTGCTAAGAAGATCCATGAGATGGAAGCAGCAGGTACAATCAAGAAATCACCGACTCCTTTCTTGAATCCCATAATACCTGTGGTTAAGGTAGATGGAAGCTTGAGACTTTGTCTTGATGCCAGAGCCTTGAATGAACGCCTAGCTCCTGAGCACGACAGACCGCCCAAGATTAGGGACATTCTCAGGAAGTTCAAAGGAAAAAGGATATTTTCATCATTAGACTTGGTTCAGTCTTATTACCATATCAGATTATCTGAGCATACTCAGAAATATACTGGATTCTTGTTTGATCAGACTACTTATGTATTCCAAAAACTACCATTTGGATTGAAAAATGCCGGAGCCGCATTAATCAGAGCACTTGATGCCAATCTGACTCATGAAGTGAAGCAGAAAGTAATATGTTATGTGGATGACATAATCATAGCTTCGGGAACAGAAGAAGAGCATTTAAAGACATTGCGCCTTGTTTTTGAGAATCTCCGACAGGCAAATTTTAAGGTCAAGTTTGACAAGTGTCGATTTTTTCAGGAAGAAGTGAAATTCGTAGGACACATAATCAATGGAGAAGGATATAGACCGAATCCGGCAAAGATTAGAACTGTTGCTGCATTTCCAACACCAACCCGTGTGAAACACGTGAGACAATTCTTAGGAATTCTCCAATTCTTTGCTGCTCATTGTGAGAAGTATTCCGAAACTGTTGCACCACTGCAAGGATTATTGAAAAAGAACTGCAGGTGGAACTGGAATGATGAATGCGAGATAGCTTTCAGGAGAGCTAAACAGATGCTTGTGGACTCAATTCAGTTAGAATATCCAGATTACTCTCGGAACTTTATTCTAGAAACTGATGCATCTGCCATTGGTATAGGAGCCATTTTACTGTAAGAAGATGATGAGAAGAGACGTCATTACATCGCTTTCTTAAGCCGACGTTTAAGAGCACATGAATCTCAATACTTCACGACCGAGATAGAAGCACTTGCAATTGTTTACGCACTTGAATACTGGCAGAAACTTCTGTTAGGTCAGAGGATTATTGTGAGAACCGATCATCATGCGTTGACCTTCATCTTGAGAACAAGACTGGCAAGCGACAGGATCACACGTTGGACGCTGTTTCTCCAACAGTTCGATTTGGAAATAGTTTATCGACCAGGCAGAGAGAATGTGTTGGCCGACATCCTCAGCCGGAATCCTGAAGCTACTGTTAATGCCATAGACATCGAGGGAGAATGCGAGGAACACCTTCGCCGATTTCGTCATTTACCTGAAGGACAGCGACGTGAGGAGGAACTCAGACATATTATCCGTTTCCTAGAACGAAGAATGGATCCACAGGATGATCATTATGCAAGGATTGCTGCTGTTGCAGATGATTATTTGATTTATCATCGTGTCTTATACAAGTTTGTAGACGAGGACCACACTCAACTGCGTGCAGTTATTCCTAGGAGATACCAAGAATCTGTTATTCTTATGGTACATTTATCCATTGGACATGGTGGAACAGACAAAACCATTGCAACTATCAAGGAGTCTTTCACGTGGAAAGGGTTACGTGCTTGCGACGCATGCCAGCGGAACAAATACACGTCACACTTGCTGAAGGAACAACCTAGACCAATACTACCAACTCAACCTAGAGAGTTGTATGCACAGGACCTGTATGGCCCAATACCTAAGGCTCGTCGTGGGAATCGATACATCGTTGTAACGGTGGATGTGTTCACGAAATATACGATGCTTCATCCAATTCAAAAAGCTACTGCACATCAGATTATTCAGAGGATTAGACGTCAAGTGATACCGGAGGCAGGAAAGCCACAATTCTTGTTGACTGATCACGGATCACAGTACACCTCAGCAGAATTTGCCAATGCCATGATTGAGCTTGAAATAGGTCATGTTTTATCATCTATTCGACATCCAGAGAGCAACCCAGCAGAATGCGTGATGTCTATTATCGCAAAATTCTGTCGATTATATTGTCAAGAAGAACACTGGCGATGGACTGAAGTCCTTGTTATTATGGCAAAATGTATTAATTCAACAGTACATGAAAGCACTGGTCAAATACCTATGGTCTTGCATTTGAACCAGATGCCGCTGAGAATATGGGATCGTGTGATTGTAAATCCACCTTGTTTACAACCATCACATGCCAGCAGACTTTTAGCTGCAAGATAGACTATGGACAGACAAGCTGCCAAGCGCTTGAGAAGAACTAGACGCCAGAGGTTAGGAGAACCACTAGTAGAAGGAGACCTTATCCTTATAAGGAGACCCGGAATTTCTAGTCCTACAGACCGCATATATGGGAAATTTCTATCCTTGTATTATGGCCCCAGTCGTATCCGACAGCCTTTAAACAATGGAAGTTATGTGATAGAAGACATTAGGACAGGAGAACGCATTGGAACCTTTAATGCAGCCAATCTAAAAAAATTGGCTCCCCGGCGGGGAATCGAACCCCGCTCTCCCGCGTGACAGGCGGGGATACTGACCACTATACTACCGAGGAGGATACCGATCCAGAGAGCCAGAGAGGTTTATGTACAACCCTTGTTGTGGAATAGAGAGCTGAGTGAGAGCTCCTCCATTTCGTGAGTTTCTGTCACACCCCTTCTTTGTTCTAGTTTCTGGTGGTGTAGTAGTTTTAATGTAGTTTGTGAATCAACCACACTCAGTGTCAGCTATTTTTCTAGGTAGGGATGTAACTAGGTTAGTTAGATGTCATTTATTTCAGTTTAGAGTGAGACACCTTTGGGGTCAGACATTTTGGTCAGCCCTGGTGCAGCTTGGTGAATGTCGTGGAACGTCAATGCCTACCTTTTTGCTGAACCTGATCGTAGTCATTTTGAGGCTATTTTGTTCAACCCTACTTGGGGTAATTTTCAAGTCTTTGCTGACTGTAGTTATGGCAATCAGATGCCTTGGTTATTAATTGACTGCATTCTTCGCAGCCATCCTTTGCTACACCCCTGACTGTCGTTAGAACGGTCGTATCATTTAGATAGTCGACAGTAACTACCAGTTTGTAAATGCATTATATCTCTTTTTGAATAAGCTCAGAAGCTATTCTTGGTCATGTTTGAACCTAACAACTAGAAGGAATGTTTCGTTGCCTAGCATCGAACGCGGTTCCCAACGTATCATTAAGCAGATCTAGTGTGTGAATCTGTGCCACATTTATCATATTTTTCTTGTGTCGTGTGAGACACGTTTTTATTTGATGTTCTAGCAACTACTGAGTTGCATTTTTAAAGCAAAGAGCTTCAGTTATTGTAAGTTTACTTTCATTTAGACGTCTTTGGTAGAAAGACGGAAGTGTATTACTATACTCAGATTTATAGCGTGCGTTTGATACACGGACTCTGTAGAGATCCGTAACATATGGTAATGTTTTTTATGAACCGGCCAAGTGCAGGTTTTGTATTGATTAAATCGCCGGCCTTGAATAAACTGGTTATGTAACCCAGTGACCTAGAGCACGCCTGCTTCATTGTGAGACAAAACTACTATAGACGAGGACAGAGTACAATTTGTATTCGCTTTTCCTTTCATTGCTATTTTGCTTATGGAAATCAGTTTCCACTCTTGTATTTGATCACTTGTTTTATGGATCGGTTTTTGTTAGTTTAGCGCTCTGTTGCGTGTATTGTCGTATGGCAGGTACAGTTATGTAAGGTTTTCTATAGGATGGTGAAGTCTACCCTGTTATAGCAGGAAGTTATTGTATGCTTTGTCCGGGGATGATCCCGTTGACCAGATGTTACTGGAAGGTAACTGTTGTACAGGCCTATCCCAGAGTTATTGAACGCGAGCTTAGCGCCGCTGGTAACCCGTGTTATTGTGTGTCCGAGTTGTTATACTCGATGATTATATTCCGACTGTTGAGTCGAGGCTTTTTGGTGGAGAATGATCTCAGTTGGAGACACTCCGTGCCCAGGCTATTGTCAATGTTATTCGCCATAAACCTACGATAAACCTATAAACCGACATTCTAATAATAAAATGCATAATTGTTATAAAACAAGCCTAACTAACGATTCTTTCTATCTAACTTTGTTCTTTGCATTCTGGAACTGTTGACATAGCCGTGCAGTTGAAGATAATTTCCTTGTGAGGAAATGACTAGGACAGTTGACATTTTTGTAGCGACCTGAAGCATGTGCGAACCTAGAGTTCGTAGCTTGTGGAGCTCAGGCCATGCGATGTCAGACGTGGTCTCAACTGCGCATTCGTCACCGTAACTATGCACATTAGATGACTATGGTTTACAAAGAGTAAACCAAGGTGTAGGCAGGAATTTTTAATAAAACTACTGTGTCTATTTCGTTATTAATTTATGATGTCAAGTGTATTAAACCCTACATGTTACTTTATTGTGTGCTGTTAGCACATAGTTATTAAGCATAATTAAATTGTTTGTTTTTCATGGCTGTACACTTAGCTTTTGATGTAATTGTTTTCTTTTACGGACGTCATCGCCGTAAATTTTGTTAATTGATAGGACTTAGCTAGTTGAATTAATGTTAAATTTAAATGTCGAAATGGTACCATCCTAACCTAGATTTGTTTTGCTACCCTGTTAAATGTAAATTCAGATATTAGCTTGATCTTGTAACTTGAACTAGGGACTTGCGTCGTGCCATATTCCTAGCGTTGCTGTTGTTGCTTTATCATTGTGAGTTAGATCTTTCGCGAGGGTTTTCAGTAACTTCTCAGGTAGGGGACCTGTTCTTTATCTTAGTTTATTTATTAATTTGCGGACTAGCCGATTATAACCCTCCGAACTAGGCTAGGGGCTTGTGAATTTTAATAAATTTTCACGGTGTTTTATATGAGTCTGGATGTTTATTTTCTCAGTCTAGTTTTAAGGTGAACCTTTCCTTAGGCGGTCTATGACCATCGTCACCATGTACCACGATCCCTGTGGACTACGGACTCTCGTGCCGCTTTAGCCTTTTTGGAAGGTCACCTGATCCTCACGGTACTTTTCTTTTTATTCGATTTATGTGTCGTTAGTTGAGTCATCGTGGTTGTTGACATCAACTAAACGGTCACAGTATGTATGTATGTGTGTATGTATGTGTGTATGTATGTATGTATGTATGTATGTGTGTATGTGTGTATGTATGTGCGTATGTGTGTATGTATGTGTGTATGTATGTGTGTATGTATGTGTGTATGTATGTATGTATGTATGTATGTGTGTATGTGTGTATGTATGTATGTATGTATGTATGTATGTGTGTATGTATGTATGTATGTATGTGTGTATGTATGTGTGTATGTGTGTGTGTATGTATGTGTGTATGTGTGTATGTATGTATGTGTGTATGTGTGTATGTATGTATGTATGTATGTGTGTATGTAAGTATGTATGTATGTATGTATGCGTGTATGTATGTATGTATGTATGTGTGTATGTATGTGTGTATGTGTGTATGTATGTATGTGTGTGTATGTATGTATGTGTGTGTGTATGTATGTATGTATGTATGTAGGTAGGTATGTATGTATGTATGTATGTATGTGTGATTGTTTTCTACACATATCTACACCGTTCCACCAATCTCAACCATACTATGCATACACGTAGTTCAGGACCCAGAATAAACCGCTGGATGCATGAAGTTTTGATAGTCTGGCTCATTCTTCTGATTTTGGTCATTTGGCAGTCGAGTAAAGGCTAGTAAAGTCAGAAAATAAACTCATGAAGGAATGACAAGGCCCGGCGGTGTCCATGGCAACAGCAGTTCAAGACGTGACCACCAAGTTTCCATCTATCTCTGTAAGAGGCCATGCCACTCAATTTTCTCCACAGCATCAGTAGAACAAGACGTGACTACCAGGTTTCCATCTATCTCTGTAAGAGACCACGGCACTCCATATACTATCCAAACCACGATAAGAACATTAGGAGTCTGAACGCCATAAACATCTGAATAAGTTTTTTTTTAATGTTATTAACAGGGATCGTTGTAGGGAATTGAAATTTAAAAAATAATACATTGGCCAACCCTGCATGTGACGTAACATTATAACAGCTGGAGATATCATCACGAAACTTAGTATTAAGAATAAATTATTTTTACAGTTCCTTAATTTGCTGCTACAATACACACTAACCTATTTTCAGTAATAAGTCATTTCTCATTATTCACGTAATTTGTGTAAAAATCATAAGCATATTTCACTCCACAATAATGACTTTATCTTCCAATCATTGTATAATTTAAATATTATTTGCTATCAAAATTGTAGTTGCAACATTTTAAAAATGTTAGAGATAAATATGTGAACACTGCTATAAGACGTCTTAATTACGCCATTAAATCAAAAATAAACACTACCAGGAAAGTAATTGTGAGACTGAGTGGTTCTCACGAAATTGTGCATATACATCAATTTTGACTGTTGTTGCATGCTCTGCTATGTTATTGTACTCCACAGTCGTTTTACTCGGTTTACTGTGAGTTAATATTGCACTTGAGTAACATCGAGAACTATGTTCTAAACTTATGGGCAAAATGAATATACTCCTCGAAATATATTGGCTTGTACCTTTCTATAACATTTGAAGACACCTCCCGGGCAACGCCGGTTACAATAGCTGGATTTAAATAACTGTGAACCTCTATCTTGTCATCTTGCTTTAGAAAAATTCTACATTAATTCATACCACTGATTTCATTAATTCTGTACTCCAAACATCTACATTCATTACAAACCCATGATAACAATTGCTCTAGTTCGTCCATAATCTTTCATTACCTTTACTTAATTTCCATAAGAACGTCCCAGAACTTCATGATTTACACATTCAATGTACCACATTTCCTACGTGTAAAATCTGTACAATAATCGTCACACACAATTATCACAGCTCTCTAATACCTGCTGTAATATGAGCTAAATGCCATAATCGTGATATATTCAATGATTCAAATTGTTACTAATTTACTGTACTCTAAAGCAAAAAATACCAACACTTAAAAAAGGATTTGAAAATATTTATATTCAGCCTCTACCTTACATCAACTGCTGCCATCATCCTGTGTTTGCGGTCGTTCGGCCCCAATGCATTTCCTCCTCGTCGGAATGGAATTAACCTGGAGATCCAACCTCCTTCCCCTATTCGAGGACAGGTTTAGCACTGCTTTTCAATAAAGTTTATAACCGTATTGAAGTGTATCGTGATTTCCAAGTGGTTACACATTTTCACCGTCCTTAAGTCGTACTGTCCCGCACGTGCTCAACAATTTTAATTAACGCAGATTTTCACAGCTTCATTAGCCCACGTCCACCTCGTTGTGTAGTGGCTAGCATTCTTGGTTTCACCGCGGAAGCCCGTGTTCGATTCCCGACTCAGCCAAGAAATGTATATCTTGTCCGAGGGCTGGAACGGGGTCCACTCAGCAAAACTGAAAATAGGTTGGATCGATTCCCATTTCAGCCATCCTGGAAGTGGTCTCCAAGGTTTCCCACTTCTCAAGGCAAGAGCTGGGATGGCTCCCAACTTCAGGCCACGGACATATCCTTCCCAATCAACACCTGAATTACAAATGCACACACTACTACAAACCCCACAATAACACAGGTTATCGGACAAATGCTGTTGTTGTTGTTGTTGTTGTTTGATTCTATATTATTTCGAATTGGTTTGATGCAGCCCATGCTTCCCTGTCCTGAGGTAATCGTTTCATCTCTACATAGCTACCACACTCTATATCCGAGACAATCTGTTTAACATATTCTAACCTTGGTCTACCCCTACAGTTCTTATCCTTGACCCTTCCTTCTATAACTAAGTTTGCTATTCCTGGGTGTCCTACCAACCTATCTCTTCTCTTCATGAGCAGTCGCCAGAAATATCTCTTCTCTCCCACTCGTCTTAATACCTCTTCATTATATCTCTCTCTATATGCAGGGTGAATAAAAAATGCCGCACTTAGAGGTCGGCATGCGGTTCTTCGTCGAAATTCACGACAAAAGTTTATGTTGCAAAACCTAGTCCCGCCAATAGGTTTGTGAGAAATGCGTTAAGAAACGAGGCTCTGGCAACGCTGTAACTGCATGCAGCGTGGCCAAAAGGAGGTCGCAGGAATTCGGCGCTCTGCCGGAGCTTTCTCTGTACATTCCGATGCACTGCAGGATGTGACAATGTTGGCAGCTTCTCGTATTCATACTTGTGTTTTCAAACAGCACCGGATCCGGTTTTGCTATTGAAACTTTCGTCTTGCTTTTGGATGAGGAATCGCATGCCGACCTCCATGTGCAGCATTTTTTGTTCACCCTGTATAGGCTATATATACACATTCAAGTGCATGGGGTTAAATGACCACGATGTCGCAAGTCCCCTAAATTAATTAACAGGAACAACACCAGTAGCCTACAATGGTTATAAGAATGTATATAATAGTCTGAGTTTGTTAATACAAATCGTCTGTACGTGGCTTATAATTTTACCGTACCGACCTGACCTCAGGGTCACGTTAAAATGCAAATGAAAACTTCACTCAAAAGAAATAGAATCAATCACCATTTGCTATTAACTCCTCTGATTAAATATTTCACTCAATTTTTTATTGATAGTCTATGTTACAGCATTTAATTATGCTATAATTCTGTGGCACTCATTCACGTTTTTACTATGAATTACGGACTGATATAAAAATACGTCCGGCCTCGCCGATGGACATCAAATTTCAAGGTAGTAATAATTTTCATTTCTTCTTCAGGTTCAGGTCTTGAACTGGGAATTACATTTCCCTTTCGTTTCATTGGTATTTTGTTCTGGAATATTCTCGGAGGCATTAAAGTAGCGTTATCGCTAGTTACAGCTTTGACCCTTTTCCATACGACCATCTCGTCAGTTGTTACGTATGGTCTTGAAATAATACGGGAGCATCTCACATTCAGCGATCTTGAAGGAATAGAGAATGTTAAGTCGAGATTTTTAAAACATATACTAAGAGTTGAAAAGATGGCTCCCACAAGATTAGTCTACGAGTTAGCAAAGGAAATCTTCTTCATCGAAGACCTCAGACTGAAAGTACCTTTGCCGGTTATGAGATCCTCTACTGATTATTTGAAGTCTAGAAGAGCGAAGAGACAACCAGACTTTTATATCACTGATGCCATGATGGACAGAACGTGGTCTAACGAGAATCAAGATCAAAGACAAATAATAATGAGACTCGCCAATCACGGATTCCATCATAAGATATGCTCCAACGGATCCTTCCATAGTCCGAATGACAATTATTGTGTCTGTATTTTATGCATCGAAAGGTGTACCAGGTACCATATTACGACGTGTCGCAAAATATTAAAATCATTAAGTGATTATAGTAAAATTTAATGCCCATTCAGGTGATCCATTTTCCTTTATTGTGTTTTCAGTTAGGATGTACAGTTTTTGTTTCAATAAAGAAAATCTTTAATAATTAAAGTATTGTATAAGAAGAAGAAGTTTCTTCTTCATCAGAAATTCTATAGATTTTTAAATCGAGTGGCAGTGGGTCACACAGGTGTAACTTTATGTCGGTTCTAGGTTAACTTGCGGGTCAAAGATGTTAGCCCGCACAATTATCTCACTCCTTGATTTTGTATTCACGCTCCGTCCAAGTTTTTGGTTGAGCTCTCGTCATATGTTATGAACGGTCACAATTAATCTACAGCTACACTAATTTATGGCTTAAAATGGCATAAGAAATACCATGATATCCCGATTCCTTATTGACGATGTAATCTTATTATATAATACGCTAAGGTGTATGTTTCACAAAACTCAAGCTCCTAAACCAGAGGGAGTTAGAAGGTGTGGTTTGTACCAAAATCTTCCAAATCGTCTCAATAGTACAGGATAATTCTTGTATTTCTTCAGAAGTCAACGGAAATATATTTATTTGTTTATAAAGTGCTTTTAAACAAATAAACAGGACGATAGACCCCTCCAGAACTGTGTCGCGTCCAGCCCGCATAGCACTAGGGCTGGGTGGGTAGTCTGTACACACGGGGCGCACACAACTCATTGTGCGAGAGTTCTCGCATGGGTCCGCTAGTTATACGCGGGCAGATCAAAAAATAAGTTGCACTTCCCAGTTATGGCCATTTATTACACCACCTATACAACAGCAACACACCTATAACGACATACAATATAATGTCACTTTTGCACATAGTTTCCAAGAGACTCCAAACATTTCTGCGAACGCACAACCAACTTGTCGATGCCGGATGCATATAAAATTCCTCCAGCGTTCTGCAACCACACGGAGGCAGCGACCTTCAACTCCTCATCAGTCTGGAAGCGTCGACCACCAAGCTCCGTTTTGAGCTTACCGAACAGATAAAAGCTCATGGCTCTAGGTCGGGACTGTAGGGTGGATTTGGCCAGACCTCCCAATGAAACGCTGCAGCAGTTCGCTCGTTTGGCGGACCTAGCGCCATGTGACTTTCATCTGTTCGGTAAGCTCAAAACGGAGCTCGGTGGTCGACGTTTCCAGACCGATGAGGAGGTGAAGGCCGCTGTCTCCGTGTGGTTGCAGAACGCTGGAGGAACTTTCTATGCATCCGGCATCGACAAGTTGGTTGTGCGTTCGCAGAAATGTTTGGAGTCTCTTAGAAACTATGTGGAAAAGTGACGTTACATTTTATGTCGTTATAGGCGTGTTGCTGTTGTATAGGTGGTGTAATAAATGGTCAAAACTGGGAATCGCAAGTTATGTTTGATACACCTTCGTAATAAAATGTATATAACCATAAGTCAATATATGTTGTACATTACGGTTTCAGTCACATTGTGAGCTACCTCAGTGTAATTTAGGACATGTAAATGTGCAAGAACATACACTTAATATAAATTTTGCCATAATAGAGGATTCTAAAAATTGAGGAAGGTCACAACTTAAACCGGTACGGTTTTAATGTACAACATATAATGACTTATGGTTATATAAATGTTATTACAATTATGGATCAAGTTAATAAATTATAGATCGTGCATGTCAATTCTCAAGTGATTAATTCCTTTCTAACTTATCACCGTTGGTATAGTGGACCACTATTGTAGTCTAAACATGCAGTTGCATAAAACACGCATATTAATATTCATAAATTACAGATGGTGCATGAGAAAGGCTTCATGGCACAATGATCAAACTGCTTGCTCTCACCATAATATATCAAAATCGATTCCTTGTTAATGAATGTTCGATTTTGGAGATAAAATGTCACTTCAGGTGATTCCACGTATAAAGAAGTTCCCGTGGGTTATGCTCGTGAGTTTGTTGATCACATAGAACTACAAACATCCTGTCCACATTCATGAATTCACTATATCATCTCTGAATGATATGATCACTGCAAGATATGGCATAACGGACCCTTTAATATTCTAAACATGAGGGACATACAATACATTTATCCTTCCTTTGCACAAATTATACATTTCAGGGATGTTAATTTTTGGTATGTAAATTCATCTAACCCGCCTCAGAATGTCCGAATCACTGTAAAAACTGGTGTAGCCATGCCGGCTCCTCGGAAGAATCCATACCTACCTTCATTCAAATACACTCACTGACTGCCCAAAGCCACTCATGCTTTGCCAACTTGTCTGGTGAATCAATACTTACTACATTCAAATTCGCTAGCTGCCTGCCCAAAGCCACCGTGTTGAATAGCTACCTCAAAAAAAAAAAAAAAACGTGGCACGATAGCCCATTAAGGGCCTAGGCCTACCAAGCGACCACTGTCCAGCCATTTGGTCTGCAGATTATGGGGTGACGGGTGGTCAGCAAGTAGCTCCCCTCGGTCGTTAATCTTGGTCTCCGTGACCAGGGCGCTACCTCACTGTCAGACAGCTACTCAATTGTCCTCACGGGGCTGAGCGCACCCCGTTCAAGCCCTCAGGTCAGTTTGTAAAATCTCTGACGGAGCCGGGAATCGAACCCCAAGGCTCCGAATGCGAAGCGGACGCGCTACCGGAACACCACGTGAATCTCTACCTACTTTCCTTCAAATTCACTGGTTGCCTGGCTATAGCCATCCGTGGCATGCCGGTTAGCTTAGTGAATCTCTACCTACTTTCCTTCAAATTCACTCGTTGCCTGACCAAAGCCATCCGTGGCATGCCGGTTCGCTTAGTGAATCTCAACCTACATTCCTTCAAATTCATTCGTTGCCTGACCAAAGCCATCCGTGGCTTGCCGGTTCGCTTAGTGAATCTCTACCTACTTTCTTAAAATTCACTCGCTACCTGACCAAAGCCACCCGTGTCATGCCGGTTCGCTTAGTGAATCTGTACCTACTTTCCTTCAAATTCACTCGTTGCCTGACCCAAGCCACACGTATCATGCCGGTTCGCTTAGTGAATCTCTACCTACTTTCCTTCAAATTCACTCGTTGTCTGACCAAAGCCACACGTGTCATGCCGGTTCGCTCAGTGAATCTCTACCTACTTTCCTTCAAATTCACTCGTTGCCTGACCAAAGCCACCCGTGTCATGCCGGTTCGCTCAGTGAATCTCAACCTACTTTCCTTCAAATTCACTCGTTGCCTGACCAAAGCCACCCGTGTCATGCCGGTTCGCTCAGTGAATCTCAACCTACTTTCCTTCAAATTCATTCGTTGCCTGACCAAAGCCATCCGTGGCATGCCGGTTCGCTTAGTGAATCTCTACCTACTTTCCTTAAAATTCACTCGCTGCCTGACCAAAGCCAACCGTGGCATGCCGGTTCGCTTAGTGAATCTCTACCTACTTTCCTTCAAATTCACTCGTTGCCTGACCCAAGCCACACGTGTCATGCCGGTTCGCTTAGTGAATCTCTACCTACTTTCCTTCAAATTCACTCGTTGTCTGAACAAAGCCACACGTGTCATGCCGGTTCGCTCAGAGAATCTCTACCTACTTTCCTTCAAATTCACTCGTTGCCTGACCAAAGCCACCCGTGTCATGCCGGTTCGCTCAGTGAATCTCTACCTACTTTCCTTCAAATTCACTCGTTGCCTGACCAAAGCCACCCGTGTCATGCCGGTTCGCTTAGTGAATCTCAACCGACTTTCCTTCGAATTCACTCGCTACCTGACCAAAGCCACCCGTGTCATGCCGGTTCGCTTAGTGAATCACTACCTACTTTCCTTCAAATTAACTCGCAATCTGACCAAAGCCACCCGTGTCATGCCGGTTCGCTTCGTGAATCACTGCCTACTTTCCTTCAAATTAACTCGCAATCTGACCAAAGCCACCCGTGTCATGCCGGTTCGCTTAGTGAATCTTGAACCGTTTTTATCAGGTTCATTATTTTTTGTCATATTATTATTATTATTATTATTATTATTATTATTATCATCATAATTTCATTCATGTCGCATTATTGTGACATACGTTCCTCTGTCTCACCTACTGCGTTCAAACTTTTTAATTCTGCGTAAACGTTTCACCAGATGGTGAAACTTTTCACCCCTACTGACACAGTTTTACCATTGGTTGAAGCATAACTTGTTGCTAAGCTTTGCTTCTCCCATTGGCCCCCTTTATGTTCTGGAGAGGGGGTGTTCTACGGCTTATTTTTCTCGAGCGCGTTACTGCGTTCCTTTAGAGAAGGTTGCTTCTTCCCATTTCTGACCGTCATGTGAAACGGTCTCAGCCGTGTGTGTCGGGCTTTCGCACGTGCCCAACGCAACTAATCGTAAGTACGATTCGATCACTTGATTTATCTGGCATGCTATCATTTTTGAATTTCAGTTTATCCATTTTTAGCCTACTTTCGATTTTTGCAAAAAATGAAAGTAGACTTATGAGATCAACACAGGGCGAAAAAAGTGTGTCTGTCTGTGTGTGTGTATGTGTGTGTGTGAGTCTGTGTGTGTGTGTGTCTGTGTGTGTGTGTGTGTGTGTGTGTGAGTGTGTGTACTCTGAATGTCTGTCCCCCCCCTATCAATTCGAACACGGTGAATGCGAATTGAACGAAATTTGGTACAAAGGTAGCACTAGCAAAGGACACCTCAGTGTCATGTTTTATATCGCCGCCATCTTGACGGAAACGTAATGGCGGCCACACAAATGTTCAAAGCTTAAATCAAATTACGACTAACCTAATCATCCGATCTCTACCAAATTTTGCAACAACATACCTTTATGGGGGGAGCATCCTTTGACCAAACTAATAAGTCATCAGCGTAATAGTTTGCGGATGGCGGCCATCTTTGTGTGAAAATAGATTCCCCCTATTAATTCGAACACGATGCAACCGAATGGAACGAAATTTGGTACAGAGGTAGTACTAACAAGAGGCACCTCAGTGTCATGTTTTATATCGCCGCCATCTTGACGGAAACGTAATGGCGGCCACACAAATGTTCAAAGCTTAAATCAAATTACGATTAACCTAATCATCCGATCTCTACCAAATTTTGCAACAGCATACCTTTATAGAGGAAGCATCCTTTGACCAAATAACTAGGTCATTCGCCTAATAGTTTGCGGATGGCGGCCATCTTTGTGTGAAAATCAATTCCCCCTATTAATTCAAACACGGTGAAACCAAATGGAACGAAATGTGGTACAGAGGTAGCACTATCAAAGGGCACCTCAGTGTCATGTTTAATATCGCCGCCATCTTGACAGAAACGTAATGGCGGCCACACGAATGTCCAAAGCTTAAATCAAATTACGATTAACCTAATCATCCGATCTCTACCAAATTTTGCAACTACATACCTTTATGGAGGGAGCATCCTTTGACCAATCTAATAGGTCATTCGCCTAATAGTTTGCGGATGGCGGCCAACTTTGTGTCAAAATCGATTCTCCCTATTAATTCAAACACGGTGAAACCGAATGGAACGAAATTTGGTACAGAGATAGCACTAGCAAAGGGCATCTCAGTGTCATGATTTATATCGCCGCCATATTGACAGAAACGTAATGGTGGCCACACAAATGTTCAAAGCTTAAATCAAATTACGATTAGCCTAATCATCCGATCTCTAGCAAATTTAGCAACAACATACCTTTATGGAGGGAGCATCCTTTGACCAAACTAATAGGTCAACAGCCTAATATTTTGCGGATGGCGGCCATATTTGTGTGAAAATCGATTCCCCTTATCAATTCGAACACTGTGAAACCGAATGGAACGAAATTTGGTACAGAGGTAGCACTAGCCAAGGGCACCTCAGTGTCATGTTTTATATCACCGGTATCTTGACGGAAACGTAATCGCGGCCACCCAAATGTTAAAAGCTAAAATGTAATTATGACCAACCTAATAATCTAGTCTCTACCAAATTTTGCAACACCATATCTTTATGTGGGAAACATATTCAGACCAAACTGCAAGAACATCAGCCTAATAGTTTGCAGATGGTGGCCAAGTATGTGTGCAAATCGATTCCCCCTATCAATTCAAACACGGTGAAACCGAATTGAACGAAATTTGGTACAGAGGTAACACTAGCAAAGGGCACCTCATATTCATGTTTAATATCCCTATAGCACGTTGTATTTCAACAAGCTACTACAACCAACATTCAATCATACTCCTTGAAAAGGACAAAGAATTATAACAATACCCATGCATTTAGGAGAAAGTAGGCTATATGTTCTTTACTGAACATCTTGTTTATTTTATTTTTGTGTCTCCTTTGATTCACTTACAATTTCCCTTTCTTATGATGATGTGAATTCGATCCATGAACCCAAGTCCCTTCGCCTTTGTTTACGTTAGTTTAGCGAAGCCTCTGTGTTTATTTGTCATCCCTACCTTTCATGTAATCGGTTTTATTTTTACGTAAATCTCTCAGGTCTGAAATATCTGCTATTTTTCAACGAGGCTTAATTATGCTCTGTATTGCGTCACCACCTGGTTCGGCGCTCTTTTAAGACGACCTCCGGTGGATTGTCGCATCAGAGCCTTGTTTTTTTTTGTGGATGGAATTGGCGAAGTTACGGAGCTGAGTCTCACGTCTTCGGCCAGATCCTCCCTCTTTTTTATTGAAATGTATGTGAGCAATGGTCATCGTGCTAATCACTGTCCATGCGCCATATTACTTTCTTTGTTTCATCGTATGTCGTTGTGATTCGACATTACTACCTCTATGTAAGCCTATATTTTCCTACAAAGCATATTTCTTAGCTGATTGATTTTTCCTTTCATTTCCTGTCCCGGTAATGTCAATTAATTTAATGTAATGTTCATTTCCTTTATTTTTATGTGTTAATTTTGTGTTGCTTCCTCTGGCTTCGTTATATTACGTAACTCCGTGTCATCCCCCCACCCCCGTTTCCTACATACGCACTCCTCCAATCCCCACCACTTTCACCCCCTACCCCATGATTTCACATCATGAGCGTCTTAGTTCTGTTTTTGGCGCGGGGCATTCTAGTCCAGGTCATCCTCGTAAGTAGAGGTGTTCTCTTATTCGACTCGTCCATACTCTCTATCTTTTTTTTTTTTTTTTTTTTTTTTTGTATTTTAAATTTTTGTTATCGAGTCGCACTTACGGTTTAGTTGCACATTGATTGTAAGTACATTTTAATTAATCTTGTTTCATCTTTGTTTGTGCTTAAGTTCATTTATACACTTTTCTCTTGATATTGTTTTTGTGTACCCCTTTCTTGGGTACCATCTTAAGTCATTAATTATATTTTGTTTGTTAATAAGTGATTTTAATACCTCTTCAAGTTTACCTTTCATTTTGTGTTTAGATTAATCCTTACTCTTATGCGCACCTGTTTTAGTTTACTTTAAATACATTAGTAAGTAGTTCACTTTGGTTTCGTCCTCTTTCATTTGTAATTTTAAGTTCCCTCATCTCTCGTTCGATTTCGTCGGTCTTGGCTTCGTACTGTAACGCAGTCACGACCTACACGCTTCTGGGTTCTTCGATCAATTAGATAAATTTAATTCCGCTTTTGATTTGTTTTAAACAATTCATTCGTTTCCTTTTTTAGAAAGTATCTTTCTTTCGATCCGGAATCTTGGGCCCAGCACGCATCGAAAGAGACATCCTTTCCCCGCTCCTTAGCGATCCTGTTTAAGTTGTTGTTTTCGCTTCCACTGTATTCCTCATGCCTCTGCTATTTTGTTTAACGTAAAAGCACAAGGCGGTGCAAATGGTATAGCAGAGCGTGGTTTTGCGCGAAATCGTCCCCTTTAGGTTACCAAACTTATATTATTATTTTTTTCATTTATTACAATGTTGTCTTTCTGAGTTTAATATACCTGTACTGAATTGTTCCCCCATCCCCGAAGAAAGTGTGGAGTGTGAAAGCATTTCTCGAGTGAACAAGACATCCAAAGAATCTAGTTCCGAGGTGAAGAGTGCAACAAGTTAGTGAGTACTTCGCAACGCTGGAATAGCACACATTACGGTATTGTGACCTTTATTTTACTAAGTTAAAGTGTTTTATTTTTCTCCTTGTCTATTGTCATGTCTAAGTCAGAATTTCCACCCGTCAAAAAGGAGTTAAATTTTATTGGCCTTGAATCCTTAACAATGCCTACGCCACTATTGCAAGATACGACACAGGACCTGCTAATGATAGATCCTCCCCTTTTAGATTGCTCCATCGCCCCTGTTGGTACTGTTAATAGTGCTCGCCACAACGAAAATGTTGCATCAGTAGTGAGTAGGTGGGGTTTGACTTTTTCCGGAGAAAACAATACCTCATCAGTTTTTTGTTTTATCCAACGCGTGGAGGAATTGTGTTATTGTCACGATATTAATCCCGACAGTATTGTACGTTGCTTACCTATTCTTTTGTCTGGAAAAGCGCTGATGTGGCATCGCACTTCTCCAAATTTTTATAAGTCATGGGACGAATTTCTTGGGTGCATTAAGGACCGTTTCACGCCACAAGATTTCGATTTCGCTCTCAAACAAGAAATATACTCCCGTACTCAGGCTCCTGGGGAGATGATCGACGATTATGTAACCTCAGTCCGTCTGATAGCAGCGAACCTCCCCCAACCCTTTCATCCCAGGGATCTGTTGGAAATTATATACAGGAATTTAAATCCCACTTATAAATACTTCATTCGGCGTACATCCGTTTTTTCCATCGAGGACATCGTATTGCAAGGCCGTGAGTATGAATCAAATGCACGAGCCTGTTCGAACTATACTCCACCTCCAAGAGCCGATAATACGATTTTCCCCGAGTTAGCCTACTCCCCCCAGACAACACTGTCTAGCCCAACTGTCGACCGAACCAAGGACGACACCTTACGGTTTAAGCCGTCTGCTCGCCGTGCTGAGTCCCTTTCTAGGAATTCTAATCCAAGCCCTTCTGTGGCTCGTAATTCTTCTGCTGTTTCCCGTGAAAGGACGACACACAACCCAACAACAATCACACGCAATGTTTCTTCTGGTCGCATAACTTGTTGGAACTGTAATGAACTTGGACATCATTTTAAAATGTGTTCTTTAAAACGCCGAAAATTCTGTTTTGGCTGTGGGATGAATGAGGTCACGACTCGTTCCTGTCCGAATTGTAATTCCAACCAGGAAAACTCATAGGGAGGTGTTCTGAGTTCGACTCCCGGAGCAGTCCTCCATCCAAACTTGACAATGCATCTAATTTTGATGTTGTGTTACAACCAGGAGTCTCAGTAAATTTCGATAATGTCTCGGCACCTGCTATTTTGGATACAGGCGCCACCAGAAGTTTCATCCACCGTTCAGTGGCAGATAGCATTCGATCTTCGCAAAAACACCCCATACAGAATAAATGTCAGTTCCTCTCTGCGGGATCGTCAGTTATCGACGTTGCCGAAACTATTCTATGTCGCATTAAAATTCACGGATTTTCTTGGAAACATGTTTTTCATGTGGTTAACAATCTCTCCACTCTATGTATTTTAGGAATTGACTTTATGCATAAAACTGGTATGCAGTTGGATTTTATTAACGATTAATTTTGTTTCAAATTTCGCTCAGATAAAATGTTCCCCTTTGAAGAATGTACTTCTAACTACGTTGATGTGTCTCCTGTATTTTCCGTACATCTTCCATTAACTTTGATGTCCGAGCAACGTGATACTCTGAACGATTTAGTTCAGGAATTTTCTGATGTCCTCACAGAAGATTTAGGTTCTGCTGTAAATCACGAATGCCACATTGACTTGAGCGACAATGTACCTGTTCGAAGTCCTCCGTTTCCTTGTAATCCACCCAAGCTCTTGGACATGAAAATGTATATCAATGATTTGCAAGATCGGGGAGTAGTGGTTCCTTCCAAATCAGCTTATGGGTCTCCTGCTTTCTTAATTCCCAAGAAAGAAGAGGGCGAGTACCGGCTAGTCGTAGACTACCGAAAATTGAACAAGAAGGTAGTCTTTGATAATTTCCCACTGCCTACTATTGAGAGTGCTTTTCAGCATTTCCACGGGGCCAATGTGTATTCGATGATTGATCTAAATAGTGCCTATTATCAGATTTCTTTGGATGCTGAGAGTCGCGACTTCACTGCTTTTAACACCCCTTTCGGGTAATATAATTTCAAGCGTCTTCCGATGGGTATAGCTGTTGGTGCGCAAGTCCTCAGTCGAGTGCTAGACGACATCTTGGGAGACCTGAAGTTCAATTTTGTATTTAATTATCTTGACGATTTAGTCGTATACAGCAGATCTTTTGAGGAGCATGTCGTTCATCTTAGGGAAGTTTTCTCCCTCCTCAGGAAGGCCGGTCTCACTATCAATCCAAAAAAGACCTCTCTGGGCTGCACTCAAATTAAATTTCTGGGCCACATTCTGTCAGCCGATGGTATCCGTGTCATACCCGAGCGCGCAGATTGCATTCAGCAGTTACCTGTACCCACCACAGTTAGGGCCTTGAGAAGAGTAATGGGTATGTTCACGTTCTATTCTCGTTTTATCAAAAACTTCTCTGACATTTCGGCACCTCTAAATGCTCTCAAAAAGAAGAATGTGAAATTTGTGTGGGGGCCAGAACAGGACAAAGCTTTCAATGTTTAGAAAGAAGCCCTTATGTCAGCACCAGTACTGCACACGCCTGATTTCGAATCAGCTTTCTTTTTACATTGTGACGCCAGTGATTTGGCCATTTCTAGTGTTTTGAGCCAGCGTGTGGATGGAAAATTTGCACCAGTGGCCTTCGCGAGTCGTATGTTAAATCAACATGAACGACGTTACTCAATTTTCGAGAAGGAAAGTCTTGCTGCGGTTTTTCATGTGAAAAATGCGGGACTTTTTTGGAACACCGTCACTTTACTGTTTTTTACCGACAATGAGGCTTTGAAATGGAGTCTTTATCACGTGAAAAAGCTTGGACGCATCAACAGGTGGATTTTGAGGTTGTCATATTTTAAGTTTGATATCATCCACGTAAAAGGGAGCGAGAACCCGGTAGCTGACTGCCTGTCAGGCATGTTTGAAGAGACCCCTAGGACTCCAATCGAGAGCGTTTCTATCAGTACACCACTTCAAGAAAACATTTTCCTATTGCAACATTGTCCTTGGTCTTTTGTGGATATCCGGAAATTCCAGTCTGAGGATCCATTTTGCACTGACCTCCGTGCAAAAATTGCAAACAAAGATCCGGCAGTAAGCAGCTTTTGTGTTCGAAATGATGTTATTGGCTATGTTCTTCCTAATTCTTTTAAATTTAGAATTTTTGCTCCGTTAGCAGTACGTGATATGCTTTTGACATATTATCATGATTCTGCACTGGGAACTCATGCAGGGATGCAGCGCACTTTCCGTAAGATATCCGGTGAATTTTATTGGCCCTCAATTAAGGTAGATGCTTTTGCTCATGTCAGAAGATGTTTAACCTGCCAGCATTCTAAACCTGCCCAGAACACTCGTGTAGGCTTCCACCAAGCTGGTATCGTCACTCGTCCCGGCGAACGCCTTTTCATTGATTACTTTGGTCCGGTCGTGAGATCAAAACCTGGCAATCAAGCCATTTTAACTGTCATTGACGGTTTTTCGAAGTTTGTTTGGTTATTTCCAGTAAAAAATATCACTTCTCAGACTACTATCCATTTCTTGTCTAGATATATATTTGGAGTTTTTGGTCCTCCCAAGTACCTTGTGTCAGATAACGCCTCTGTATTCCGTTCCATAGCTTTTGAAACTATGGTATTTAACTGGGGCATCCAACATATTTTCTTGTCACCGTATCGACCGCAGGGAAATCACGTAGAGCGTTTTCACAAAAACTTGAAGGCTTGTATGTCCGCTTTTCACAATGCCGATCAAACCTCCTGGGATACGAACCTACAGTATTTCAGTCTCGGGTTCAATACATCTTTCCATTCGTCCGTTCAAACTACTCCAGCTGAATTATTCCTAGGCCGAACGCTTGTCGACCCCTTACTGCTCAAATGGAATATTGAATATCTTTCCGAACCCTCTCGCACTACCTCTGTTGCTCAAAAATTGGCCATCGCTACCGGTCACCTCAAGAAAGCAAAAGCCAGAGTAGCGAAGCGTTATAACTTAGGCCGTCGTGATGTTAAATTCCAAATTGGGGACAAAGTTTTGTGTCGTTTACATCCTTTGAGTGACGCTACCAAACAAATTTCCACTAAGCTGTGCTTACGTTGGTCAACTCCCAAGACTATTGCACGTTTTTTAAATCCTGTCTCAGTAGAGTTGGTGGACGATCACGATAAATCAGTGACTTAGGCCCACGTCACGCAGTTGAAAAAATTTGTCAAGTGATCTTATGAATTTCACCCCGCTATAATGTTGTATTTTTGTTTTCCTTTTATTCTAATTGGATGCCCGAGCTCCTTAATAGCCAACCTATCATGTGTGCATATTCAGATTTTAATTCGTTTGCTTCCTTTTCATTTATTTCCTGTGACAAGACAGGAGACACCCGTGGCCTTTTTCTCGTACGCGAGTGTGTCGTGAATACTTGACATCTCTGTCGAGCTATATCTTTGCCTGAGGCCATCAGCATATACCTGGTCGGTCACTATTTGCAAACCACTCCTACTCCTCTTTTGTACTGCTCCTCGGCTTAACTCCTATTGTTCGGCGACAGACAAGGACCCTTCAACACTTCCTGTTTGTCCTTGTAGGAACTTTGTATTTATTTTAAATTTATTGATGTAATTGACTTTTTGTGTCATGGTTTTGAGATATCATGCACCTTTGTGTCATCTTGATTTTGATGTTTATTGTGAGGTCATGTATTTTGTTTGGTTTTAAATTGTCAAGTGTTCTTAGAATGTCGTGTATTGTCTAGCAACCATCCAGACGGTTAGCGAGTAACAACAAGCAGCCTTTGTGTACCTGGACTAACACAGCTGGGGGTGTTCTCGGAACTCGTTAACGGACCAGTCACCCTCCACTGGATCTATACATGGCTTTATTTTCAGCAGCTGAAAAGGAGAGTACTTTCCCTTTCGAAGACATTATGACACTATTGCATATTCCTCGTTGACGCAACGAACGGTCCTATATACAGGGTGTCCCAATTGTATTTTTTTAAATGTGATCACGATTTAACTTTGTCTGTCTTTTCTCATCAGAGGCTGGGGAGATTTGCAGTCTTGGGGTAACGTCCATCTTGAAGATTTCGACATTCGCATCATCATGAACTAGCAAGAACAATTATCACTATTTAATATATGAACTCACTGTATTTCTTTTTGAACGCAGTACTTTTGACGTTAGTGGCTAGTGTTGACGAGCAATGAAGGGGGTACCACCTTCATTTCACGGTCAGATTAGTCAACTGTTCATTTTTTTTGTATTCTCCTAGAGGTTTTTAGTACCCATTTTTTTTAGTATTCAATTTTTTCCCCCTTTACGATTTTTTTTGCCTCTCCATTTGTACGAAAAAAGAAATTTCCATGGCAGGGAAAATTCCTTTTTTTTGGGAGAGCAGGGGAATTTTGAATCGTTTTTATCAGGTTCATTATTTTTTTTGTCATATTATTATTATTATTATTATTATTATTATTATTATTATTATTATTATTATTATCATCATCATCATTTCCTTCATGTCGCATTATTGTGACATACGTTTCTCTGTCTCACCTACTGCGTTCAAACTTTGTAATTCTGCGTAAACGTTTCACCAGATGGTGAAACTTTGCACCCCTACTGACACAGTTTTACCATTGGTTGAAGCATAACTTGTTGCTAAGCTTTGCTTCTCCCATTGGCCCCCTTTATGTTCTGGAGAGGGGGTGTTCTACGACTTATTTTTCTCGAGCGCGTTACTGCGTTCCTTTAGAGAAGGTTGCTTCTTCCCATTTCTGACCGTCATGTGAAACGGTCTCAGCCGTGTGTGTCGGGCTTTCGCCCGTGCCCAACGCAACTAAGCGTAAGTACGATTCGATCACTTGATTTATCTGGCATGCTATCATTTTTGAATTTCAGTTTATCCATTTTTTATTTTATTTTTGTGTCTCCTTTGATTCACTTACAATTTCCCTTTCTTATGATGATGTGAATTCGATCCATGAACCCAAGTCCCTTCGCCTTTGTTTACGTTAGTTTAGCGAAGCCTCTGTGTTTATTTGTCATCCCTACCTTTCATGTAATCGGTTTTATTTTTACGTAAATCTCTCAGGTCTGAAATATCTGCTATTTTTCAACGAGGCTTAATTATGCTCTGTATTGCGTCACCACCTGGTTCGGCGCTCTTTTAAGACGACCTCCGGTGGATTGTCGCATCAGAGCCTTGTTTTTTTTTGTGGATGGAATCGGCGAAGTTACGGAGCTGAGTCTCACGTCTTCGGCCAGATCCTCCCTCTTTTTTATTGAAATGTATGTGAGCAATGGTCATCGTGCTAATCACAGTCCATGCGCCATATTACTTTCTTTGTTTCATCGTATGTCGTTGTGATTCGACATTACTACCTCAATGTAAGCCTATATTTTCCTACAAAGCATATTTCTTAGCTGATTGATTTTTCCTTTCATTTCCTGTCCCGGTAATGTCAATTAATTTAATGTAATGTTCATTTCCTTTATTTTATGTGTTAATTTTGTGTTGCTTCCTCTGGCTTCGTTATATTACGTAACTCCGTGTCATCCCCCCAACCCCGCTTCCTACATACGCACTCCTCCAATCCCCACCACTTTCACCCCCTACCCCATGATTTCACAACATCATGAGCGTCTTAGTTCTGTTTTTGGCGCGGGGCATTCTAGTCCAGGTCATCCTAGTAAGCAGAGGTGTTCTCTTATTCGACTCGTCCATACTCTCTATCTTTTTTTTTTTTTTTTTGTATTTTAAATTTTGGTTATCGAGTCGCACTTACGGTTTAGTTGCACATTGATTGTAAGTACATTTTAATTAATCTTGTTTCATCTTTGTTTGTGCTTAAGTTCATTTATACACTTTTCTCTTGATATTGTTTTTGTGTACCCCTTTCTTGGGTACCATCTTTAGTCATTAATTTTATTTTGTTTGTTATTAAGTGATTTTAATACCTCTTCAAGTTTACCTTTCATTTTGTGTTTAGATTAATCCTTACTCTTATGCGCACCTGTTTTAGTTTACTTTAAATACATTAGTAAGTAGTTCACTTTGGTTTCGTCCTCTTTCATTTGTAATTTTAAGTTCCCTCATCTCTCGTTCGATTTCGTCGGTCTTGGCTTCGTACTGTAACGCAGTCACGACCTACACGCTTCTGGGTTCTTCGATCAATTGGATAAATTTAATTCCGCTTTTGATTTGTTTTAAACAATTCATTCGTTTCTTTTTTTGGAAAGTATCTATCTTTCGATCCGGAATCTTGGGCCCAGCACGCATCGAAAAAGACATCCTTTCCCCGCTCCTTAGCGATCCTGTTTAAGTTGTTGTTTTCGCTTCCACTGTATTCCTCATGCCTCTGCTATTTTGTTTAACGTAAAAGCACAAGGCGGTGCAATCTCTACCTACTTTCCTTCAAATTCACTCGTTGCCTGACCAAAGCCACCCGTGTCATGCCGGTTCGCTTAGTGAATCTCTACCTACTTTCCTTCAAATTAACTCGCAATCTGACCAAGGTCACCCGTGTCATGCCGGTTCGCTTAGTGAATCTCTACCTACTTTCCTTCAAATTCACTCGCTACCTGACCAAAGCCACCCGTGTCATGCCGGTTCGCTTAGTGAATCTCTACCTACTTTCATTCAAATTCACTCGTTGTCTGACGAAAGCCACACGTGTCATGCCGGTTCGCTCAGTGAATCTCTACCTACTTTCCTTCAAATTCACTCGTTGCCTGACCAAAGCCACCCGTGTCATGCCGGTTCGCTCAGTGAATCTCAACCTACTTTCCTTCAAATTCACTCGTCGTCTGACCAAAGCCACCCGTGTCATGCCGGTTCGCTCAGTGAATCTCAACCTACTTTCCTTCAAATTCATTCGTTGCCTTACCAAAGCCATCCGTGGCATGCCGGTTCGCTTAATGAATATCTACCTACTTTCCTTAAAATTCACTCGTTGCCTGACCAAAGCCATCCGTGGCATGCCGGTTCGCTTAGTGAATCTCTACCTACTTTCCTTCAAATTCACTCGTTGCCTGACCCAAGCCACACGTGAAATGCCGGTTCGCTTAGTGAAGCTCTACCTACTTTCCTTCAAATTCACTCGTTGTCTGACCAAAGCCACACGTGTCATGCCGGTTCGCTCAGTGAATCTCTACCTACTTTCCTTCAAATTCACTCGTTGCCTGACCAAAGCCACCCGTGTCATGCCGGTTCGCTCAGTGAATCTCCACCTACTTTCCTTCAAATTCACTCGTTGCCTGACCAAAGCCACCCGTGTGATGCCGGTTCGCTTAGTGAATCACTACTTACTTTCCTTCAAATTAACTCGCAATCTGACCAAGGTCACCCGTGTCATGCCGGTTCGCTTAGTGAATCTCTACCTACTTTCCTTCAAATTCACTCGTTGCCTGACCAAAGCCACCCGTGTCATGCCGGTTCGCTTAGTGAATCACTGCCTACATTCCTTCAAATTAACTCGCAATCTGATCAAGGTCACCCGTGTCATGCCGGTTCGCTTAGTGAATCTCTACCTACTTTCCTTCAAATTCACTCGTTGCCTGACCAAAGCCATCCGTGTCATGCCGGTTCGCTTAGTGAATCACTGCCTACATTCCTTCAAATTAACTCGCAATCTGATCAAGGTCACCCGTGTCATGCCGGTTCGCTTAGTGAATCTCTACCTACTTTCCTTCAAATTCACTCGTTGCCTGACCAAAGCCATCCGTGTCATGCCGGTTCGCTCAGTGAATCTCTACCTACTTTCCTTCAAATTCACTCGTTGCCTGACCAAAGCCACCAGTGTCATGCCGGTTCGCTCAGTGAATCTCTACTTACCTTCCTTCAAATTCACTCGTTGCCTGACCAAAGCCACCCGTGTCATTCCGGTTCGCTTAGTGAATCACTACCTACTTTCCTTCAAATTAACTCGCAATCTGACCAAGGTCACCCGTGTCATGCCGGTTCGCTTAGTGAATCTCCACCTACTTTCCTTCAAAATAACTCGCAATCTGACCAAGGTCACCCGTGTCATGACGGTTCGCTTAGTGAATCTCTAACTACTTTCCTTCAAATTCACTCGTTGCCTGACCAAAGCCACCCGTGTCATGCCGGTTCGCTTAGTGAATCTCTTCCTAATTTCCTTCAAATTAACTCGCAATCTGACCAAGGTCACCCGTGTCATGCCGGTTCGCTTAGTGAATCACTACCTACTTTCCTTCAAATTAACTCGCAATCTGACCAAGGTCACCCGTGTCATGCCGGTTCGCTCAGTGAATCTCAACCTACTTTCCTTCAAATTCACTCGTTGCCAGACCAAAGCCACCAGTGTCATGCCGGTTCGCTTAGTGAATCTCTACCTACTTTCCTTCAAATTCACTCGCAATGTGACTAAGATCACCCGTGTCATGCCGGTTCGCTTAGTGAATCTCTTCCTACTTTCCTTCAAATTCACTCGTTGCCTGAACAAAGCCACCCGTGTCATGCCGGTTCGTTTTGTGAATCTCCACCTACTGTAACATTTCCTGAAGCTATGTGGGTTATGTTTGCTCTGATACTTATATCTATGATGTGAAGTATGTACTTTGGAGCGCTTGTGAGGTGGAATATTGAACTTGGCGTACGGGAGTATCTACTCTTAGTATTCCATAGAGAAACGAGACAATAGAGGCCGCAGAGGGCTTGTGTGAAAGAAAGAGGAACTTGTTTTACGGGAGGTAGCAATGCTAGTTATTCCAGAGAGAGAAAATGAGGACAATGGATGGTGATTATTGGAAATGAAAGGAATTGTATGATACTAGATAGAAAAGTGGATATAATATTGAGATATTCTGCTTTGTATAACGACGTTACATTGCTTGTATTGTATAACTGCACATGATATTACTCTTTCTCCAAAGAATAAGTTAAAGGTGAATAAATATGGACACCAGATATTATAATTAGAAAATCATATTTAATTTCTACAGCATTACTGGTATTTCTTAAATTGCATCCTGCATTCCTTCCCAAATTGTGAACCCTTTATCCTCTGATGGATAAATGATTCGATGTTTTATTTCTTCAATTAATTAATATTTCCACCAGCGTCATGATATAGCCAGACGAAGATGAGGAAACTTCAAGCATTTGTTGGAGACAGCGGGGACATACCTGCAGCAGTTTGACAAAAGGCTAAATACTTTAGCATTGTGAAAAGAAAGACCCTAGCTATGTTTCAGAAGGACAGGTGGTGGCTACCTCAAAATAGAAGGGACGCGTGGTGAGACACGCTTATGGTATGTGCATTGTACTATTCGCGCCTTGAAAAAATATAATGCAGTAACGTGAGTGGCTGATGATACTACTGGACACTCCCACGAAGCCGAGGTCTGATAAAAACCGCCAAGTTATTGAAAAAGTGGAGCCAATGAGAGATGAATGCTTACAAACCCGCCAAGTCTAGCTTGGGCACGCGATATCTAGCATTAACGCGGGAGATTGGCTAGACAACAACTCTACGATCGATTCTAGGATTAATGGGCATATTCTTGACCTGCGCAATTATACGAGTTCAGTGATATTTATTTCATTCCTGTACCACTATTATTTTGAGAATTTTTTATATAATTTCCCCCTCTATCGATACCTAGGGCCAGTTCATTTATGATTGGCATGAAGAGCCAAGACATTGCTTATTACTTTTGTACGTCTGAGGACGTAGGGCTTATTACTTTTGTACGTCTGAGGACGTAGGGCTATTACTTTTGTGCGTCGGAGGACGTAGGCTATTATATTTGGTGTGTCGAGGACACAGGTTGATTACATTTTGTGTGTCGGAAGACACAGGTTATTACTGTACTTTGCGTGTCATGAGGACACAGATTTTTATAAATGTGTTAAATTCAGTGTTAGATAGTCATAGTACTATTTTGTAGGGACAGTATCATCGACAATTCGCCAACAGACTGTTCTGGGGAAATAAGTACCTGAAACGGCGAATTTAGTAGTCAGATATCGAGTGTGTAATAATCTATAACTTTTTACATCAGCACGAGAGATGACATCGCCTATCATGGAAGAAGTTTGGAACTGTCAACACTCCATCGAGATGTGGGAAACGAGCTAAGCAGCATTGTAGGGAAATGGCTGCAGATGTTCGTTGACGGTGACTGGCAGAGGATGAGTACATGAATAATATTCTTATTATCTGATAAATTAACTTATGGTATATGGGACATATTTTGTTTTGTAAATATCTTGCTTGTGTTGGTTAACGTAATGTATTTAGTTTTGGTCTGACACACCTTTTGCATGGAAACAGCTCGCACAATTTTGTTTAGTTATAAGTTCTTGTTTTTTTTTTTTTAATTAACGTGGCTATGTGAACGACCGTGTTCGCATATGTTTACGTAGTGCGATTAAGAAGCGTCTCTCGGAGATATGTTATGTTTCAGAAGTAGGACTGAATTAGTATAATCATGCAATAGATTGGAGGGTAAAATAATCTTGTAATGTTTATTATTGATCAGATTCAGTGAGTTTATTGCCGTTGGAGCAATGTAATTTGTGGCGAGGAGCAGTCAGCTCTCTCGTAGGTTTTAATATATTTTAAATAGTTTGTGAGCATCTTGTTCAACCGACCTGTGTGAAAAATGGTATGTCATTCCCAGCAGTGTGTGTGTGTGTGTGTGTGTATTACATTGGTCATTACAAGCGGGAATTTCAGCGTGGACTGATTTCTGTCAGCTTGGTGCCAAGTCCATATGGTTACCTTGCGAGGACATATGTGGCTATATCGATGAAGGTCTTACCATATGTTTATGTGGTTGAGATTTGTTGCTGTTGATTCTACGAGATAACGGGACAGTTGGTCAGGTTATTTTTACACACTGGAGCTGGACGGTGACGAGTTGTGGTAGGGGGAAGTTGTTTCACAAGGCGGGCTGAAAAGATTGCAGCGAGGTCATTAATGGAGTGCTTGTTGGCTCCGTAAAGTTACTTGAAATACAGAATAAGAACTGATCAATGGTAAAAATTGTTTAAATAAATGGGAGTTGCCTACGAATCACTATAATCTCCGAAGCGTTAGCTTAACATGCATTGTTATTCATATAAAGTAATCTCAGCCGTTGAGGCTTTTGGTGTTGTTGGTTTCATTCCATGTTTATGTTCTGTATTAGTGACCCGTGTAGTCACGTGCGATGCTGTCTTTTCCTTGTTTGTGTATTGAGCAAGTGGCCGGGTTGGCAGCTCATTAGTCAGATGCGTCATTGCATTGAAGGAGGGTCTCGAGGGAGATTCATGTATATATTAATTTTTAGATTGTGTGTCAGCATTAAGTTTTAAGGGTTTTATTAGTGTTGTGTCCCATATCCGTAAACGTTGATTTACGAGATGATTGTTCGTAAGCGTCGTGGCTGTTACCCGATGTGAACGAACAGTCACCCTAGTACTCATTCCTCGTAGTTAGTCATTACGCGAACATAAAATCCAATGCAAGTTAGTGGAGCTTGGATCCACATAATTTTTATAAGGGGGAGATCCGTCTGACTCCTCAACTTTTGATAAATATTTATGTCATGGGAAGATTCAGGGAGGAAATTTTATTATTGTTGTTGTTTATATTCATTTTATTTGCACTAATAGTCATTAAATTATGTTATTATTCTACGCCTTGTCACTTCCTTTCTTAATTATAGTTTTAATCCTATGACCCTTACCTCAGTAGAGCATGATGTTTGGCGAACGTAAACATCACACTATGAACTGAGCGCGACCCCTTGATTAAGATTTCTTACATATAAACACTGCAATACTAAAGGGTTCAATAGTAAGTGGTATTCTGATGAATTATTATTGTATTACAGTATAAATAAACTTACCTTGTTTACTGTGGTGTCCTGGTTGGTGTTATAAAACACACCATTCCCTGAGATGGTAGAGTACTTGTGTTCTTTATTTAAACAATATTTGTTCATTCGTTCATAGATTTCTTATATGAACTGGCGCCCTCCCGGATATGTTTTTTTTATTTCTATAGCAATTACATTCATACAGGCTACTCAACTGTGGGAGGAGTTGTTGTTGTATTACCCTTTTAAACATATTACACTACTTTCCTTAAAATTCAGTCGTTGCCTGACAAAAGCCACCCATGTCATGCTGGTTTGTTTGGTGAATCCCTCCATACTTCCCCTTCCGCTACATAAAGGGTCTCTTGAGCCTCAGTGGCTGTTCTCTATCAATGAATTCAATTCAATCCCATCCAAACGCACTGGCTGCCTGCGGCGATCTAGCTCGGACAGTCCAAAGCTTTTGCAGGTATGGCTTAAATACACTGGACTATTCTGGTCGATCAATAAATTAGATGGGATTATAAATGAATTAGTCACGTGTAGGGCCTATATGGTAAAAAGTAATGAATGGACTGATGTGGAACATATCGTGCATAAAAGCGTAATCCAATCACACAGTCGAATGTTTGATCAGTGCTTGCAGCAGAAATCACTTTAATTGGACCTCACTTGCAATGGCGACTAAACATGTGATGTGAAATTGCTGCATGCATTGTATGAACAGCATTATGACGTGCTCGAATTTTGATCAAATAGAGTAGGGAATATTTTTATCACTCCATAATTTAGGTTCAACACCTATAGATGTTAACACAGATATCTGAAATTAATTCACTGGTGCCATAGAATTATTGTTCATTACGCCACTATCAATCAGCATGATGACGATATTCTCCTTTTACGAGGGAATGTGGAAAATCTTGCCTGAGACACTTGTGGGGGTCCGCACTCCACATGTGTGTGGGTTTCTCAAGGTGTCTGTACACTGGAGAGTGATTTTCCCTAGGTAGAGAATTCGTAGAGCGGTGATAGACAAATCTACCTAGAGCACTCTCTGAACTTGTGTACACTATCAAACGTAAATGTAGGCCTACTAGGTAGAGTAGCGCTAAAAAAATCTGAGAGCATTGTGAGTCTAGGTTTCTTTGCGCTGTGTTGTGAAGTTAAGATGTCTTCAAGAGAGCGTTTAGCATCTGTGTTGGTTGTGTGTGTCTTGTTAAAAAAAAAGAAAACTATGAACAGGGAAAAAAGTTTGTGGGTGAGGAATTGGATACCAAAAAGAGAATACGAGGGAATGCACGCTAAATTATTGCAAGAGTTATGTTCAGAAGATTCTGAAGCGTACAAGAACTTTTTAAGAATGAGCAAAAATGACTATGATTACATTTTGTCAAAAGTACCCCCCAGGATCAGCATGGCTTCTGCTATCACCAGAAACGACTGTGCTTTCAAATTTCTGTCTCTGTATAATTTTAGAGTACAATTCCAAGTTTCTGGATGGGCTTCAATGTGTTCAATTAATGTTATTGTTTTTTCGTGACTCCACACAAATTCAGTCATATTCAGACACAATAATAATAAACAAATAACCACCACTGACCATACGTATAGCACTTTCCAATATTCAACCGGACGAATGGAGCTAGACTGGTCTAGCTAAGGCACCCAAATACTGTCTACTTCGTAGAGTCGGCCATCTTGAGATAGTGCTTAGGGTGGTCTCCGCTAGGGTTCTCTACCACCAGTGTAAACTGGAGAGGAGCTTAGAGCGCCCTAGTTAGAGCGTGGAGTAGCTCTAGCTAGGGCAAAAGCTCTCCAGTGTACAGGCACCTTCAGCCACTTCAAACCACACACCCTTCTCCCATGACGTGTGTCTCCACCGCTTAAGTGCTCTCGCATTACTTCAGCCTCTTATGCTTATTTTCCTTCCTTCAATTATCCTTTACTATCGCTCATAAACATCTAGATCCCTCCTCTTTTGACTCAAAGTACTTTCCGCATGCACTGCAACCTGATCACAGGATTCTTGATTTTGCAGCATAACATGCACGATGTTGTCTGGAGTCAGTTCTCCCTGCTCAACTTCCAAGCATCTTCTTTGTGGCAGCCAAAGTTGACAAACAAGGAAAATGTGGATTACGTCATCGATGTCATATGATGACGGTAATAATAATAATAATAATAATAATAATAATAATAATAATAACAACAATTCTAAACTTGGCAAAGAGAAAATCTATCGAAAATTCGACGGTATTTTTTTTTATTTAGTCAATTTACCCTCCAGGTTGGTGGTTCCCACGGACTCAGCGAGGGGACTCACCACTACCGCCTCTATGGGCAGTGTCCTGGAGCCTGGAACATCTGGTCGGGATGGATACAACTGGGGAGGTGTGATCAGCACTTCGCCCAGGCGGCCTCACCTGCAAAGCGAACAGGGGCCTCATGAGGGATGGAAAGGGATGAAAGATTGGGATGGATAGGCGAGTAAAATGGAAGGAGGGGTCCTTGGTCTTACAGTAGGTACTACCCCCGTAAATTGAATTATTCAGGGACAAAATGAGAGTATTTTCCGTCCCCATGATAAAATTTAACTAGCAAATATAATTTCTGGAAGTGTGACACAAGAGGGTCGTGTTACAAGCTCGACGCTGTGGGAGAGCCCAGTCACGTGATAGATTGCACAATGGACGCTTCTTGAAGGCTATTCTTAGCATAGCAACAGCGAGTTTGGAAATTAATATTATAAATATTGTTATAAATTATGCTATTGGTTCCCAGCCCAGAGACAATGAGGAGAGGTCTTATTGAAGACGGGATCAACTTGAATTACACAACAGGATGAAATTATGCATTTAGGCCCTTAGAAGAAGATTTTCTTATTTGGTAATGAAGAGAATATTAAGAGAAATTATGTCTGATATTTTATAAACCGCAGATCGGTTAATCTACGCAGTAATAAGCATTGGTAATCTACGCGCTAAAATTATGGTGGGAGATTCATATGGCCGCCAAAAATATGATTTGGAGGGGGAGATCCAAGGATCGAGGTTCTTATTCCAGCAGACTTTGAAGAGTGAGGAAGTTGTTTTTACTGGGTTAACGGAGATCCCAAAGATTAGTCCGAGTGCGACGACTGTCGACTTGTGGAGACGCGAGTATAGCTAGGTGGAACGGTAGAGATCACCGCACTTCCATTCTGTGTGAAGTTGCGAGGAACATAGTATTGATTATATCTCATACAATATGGAGATTTGAAATTAAATAAGCGAACACATATTAAGAACAGGTCGCCTACTATATATTGTGGAAAGTCGAACGCTTAAATATTCACCGTTTCGACAATATCAGCCTGTCAAGTTAGATTTCCAAATGTGTTGGAAATAGAGCTGAAGATTATTATAAATTGCAAAGTGAAGTTGACAAACGCAGTTCAAGTGAACAGTGGCGGAGGACTTTTAATATTGGCACAACACATAAACATTAATTGAATGACTATAATTATTCTTCAAACATTATCACTCAACTTAATTTATATTGTTGATATGATGAACTAAACAGTCATGCACCAGAGACATATTCAATAACAGGAGTTAAGATACAACGATGGAGCTTCGTTAGACAACGTATTCTTGAATACAGACGTGTTGTACGGTCCATCTTGTGCATTTTCGTCAGTCTACGAACACTAATATAACATCAATTAGCAATGGAAATAATTCATTCACTATTTATATGAATATTTCCATAATTGTATTCCAATGATGAAGTCGATACATATTTACGACGTGGAGACTTTACAGAAGAGATTTGTCAAGATGCTAGGGAAAGATAGCCCAGCAACCCAGAAGAATTTGCCAGAAGGATGTCGTTCGAGCCCAGCCGAACGTTGGTGAATTCCAGAGAGAGACGTTTCTTATCTCTGAGGTCGCAGATCCGAGGTTCAAATGCAGATCCATCTCATTGTCTTGTATTGAGGAAACATCTAAAGTATTGAGGCAATACTTACATTGATCTTCAAGTTTTCGTCCATATAAGGTATTAGTGTATCTCAATTATTATATAGAGCTTGATTAGTGACATTCTGAGCCAGTGATCTTATTCCATATTTTCGGTGATCTTATTCCATATTTTCGGCGATCTAATTCCATATTTCTATGTTTTCACATTTCATGTATTTCAGTGCTTTTATGTATTTTACACTTCAGATGTGTGTTGAGATTTTTATGCTGCAAGATTATTTAGAAGATGATTGCATTTCATCTATTTTTCAATTTTATTCTAAAGATCAGTTGTGGAACTGACATTAAAATTTTGTTTGAGGAATCATATTGCCTCATAAGAGACTAGTCGTTTCGACTCTCGAATTTTAACAATTTAATTTAAACCAAATATTCTGACATTGTGTCATAGCTTCAAATTAAATTCTTATTAAATTTAATTTGAGCACTTTAATGTAACAACATATAACTTCAAGAAAAGAAGAAACATCGAATGATATTGTTATATCATTATTGTACATAAACTATCGACGATCTAAGAAATACTAGTCGTTTGATAAGACCGAAGTCTTAATTCCTATGAACATTCTTTGTGAAGAGTGGAAAAGCATTAAGACATTGGCAAACCTTTCTTATTATCTGTAAAGCTAAGAGCTTTGTTCATTTAATATGTTAGAGGAATTACCTTTTGATAGAAGATTATTCAAATCTTTGGCTAGGAATTCAAAGCTAGTTTATCCCGGTCAGGATTGAATTCTATCTGACACTATAAATAGCATGTGTGTTATTTTATCCTATTTGTGTAACAACAAGTCATTTTGTCGACATGATATTACAACGATAAACAATTTATAGCTTGACAAGTGAGTTGAAACAGGAGTATTATTTTTATTACATGTATTTGCGACAGACGAGTTAACAGTTAATTATCTTGTTGTGGAGTAAACTTTAGGAGGTTAATCACGACTGTCTAATATCGTTCATTACAATTTGACATTTCGTTTGAAGAACTTAAGTATGTATAATTGTAGTCCAGTAGTCATTTGCAATGATACTGAGGGTCATGCCATTATTGGAGAGAAGTTCCTACATAAGATATGTTAATAACAATTAATCCCTTTTGATTATTGTTTAACATAGTAGATGATAATTGTTTATGCCATATATATTGTTATATGAGGTTTTGTAGACCTATGGAGTGCTCGTGCGAGGGAATACCGCATTTTAAGGAAGTGAAAGTATTGTTGTTCTTCGATAAACGGCATGTATCATGATAAGAGCCGTTGTATACAAGTAGTCCAGTTCTTGTGAAATAACGATTTAGCTGTGTTAACAGGAGGGTTTCAGCGGAAATACAACATGAGAAAGATTGTCTACTCACATCTATAATACAATTATTAAATTTTATTAAACCCGAATTTATGTAATTACGTACAGCTTACCTTAATCAGTCGACTGTACTATACCGATAATGTAATGAAACCTATATAAGACTAGGTGTATGCAGTATATTAAAATTACAGAACGTTATAGAAGGATGGTTATGTGAAAAACCAGTGTGTATATTTAGTTAAGATTTTTGTTGTAACCAAGAAGTTAGAATCTCGAAAGTGTCACGTTAGCAACACTAGATAATGGATATTATTATAAACATGTTACATGTAAATAATTGTTGTGGAAATGATTTAATTAGTTAAATAATTTAGTAGGATTTATTAATCAATTGTTTTGGAACAGTGTGTGTTTATGAGCGGATGTTTTTGGTGTGAATGATTATTCATTGTTAAGAGAAGATGTGGAACCGTATTGGTCTAGAACAATAACGGAGTGCGAATGAAAGAGTGTAGAAAAATCTTAGAATGATTGGTTAAGAAACAAAGCAGTTATATGAACTTTTGTAAGATCTAAATGTTAATTTTTACGTGTTTTATTAATGCACACAAGCAGCCTCTGTGGGCTAGCAAGCATGAATCACCGTTAGTAGTGGAGAGCGCTGACATAATATTTAAGCAGGTGTAGACCAACAGCCTTCTGTTTATTGTATAAACCAGTTTTGAGTTCGGCGTGATGCCAGTGTTTCATTGATGAAACAAAGCCACGGCACGTGCGTTCTGCAAACGCAGGTTTGTGAATGAAAACATGTGTATGGAATGCCATTCATAGGCTTCACTAAACGTTTTTATTTCTACGCCGTGTAGGCCTAGAACAAGCCAAGATTTATACTCATAATTTTTAATACAGCATTGTAATAAGATGTAGAGTTGAAAGGAGGTGTGAATGATTACGTGTTTTTAATTTTAATGTCTATTGTTAAATTCATTTGTTGTTATTTTGTTTATAGTAGATTAGCTTACCTTTTTGTTAATAAATTTGTTCAGATTGTTTTCCATTGTTGTTGGAGAGTGATTCATTTTAAATAAGAGGAGCAGAGTATTGTGGATGTAGTGTAGGCGAAGCTGAGTCCCAGTCCCCGAGGTAAGTAAAGGTGAGTGCCCCGTGCAGTTGGTTGTTGATCCACAATATTCTTGTAACTGCTGTCTGTAAATCCCTAAAGACCATGTTGGAAGCGATTTCTAATGTTGTATTTGCCGGAGCAATGAGAAATAGGCAATTCACCGGGGGCAATGGGATATTCCAACAGGATCATTTCCGGATTATCGGGTGCAGTACCATCCCGGAATTTGCCCAAAGACGAAGTGGGAAACCACGGAAAACCACTTCGAGGATGGCTGAGGTGGGAATCGAACCCCCTCTACTCGTTTGGACCACCCGAGGCTGAGTAGACCCCGATCCAGGCCTCATACCACTTTCCAAATTTCGTGGCAGAGCCGGGAATCGAACCCAGGACCTCCGGGGCGGCAGCTAACCATGCTGACCACTACGCTACAGAGGCGACGTCGGTAAATATTCCGCACACCAAAACACGAACACTAACGGCACGCGTCTGTTTGACATCTGTCACCAAATCAACCTTAAAATTATGTCCACGCAATTTAGAAAATCACCGCATAAACAGAAAACATGGCGATCTCCAATCCAACATCTCGGTGAGTATCAGATTGATCACGTCGCCATTTCCTACGCCCACTACAGAACCATTCACGACGTTCAAGTTCGACGAGACGCGAATATCGACTCGGATCACTACCTTACAAGAATCATAGTAAAGTTCACCCCAGAGAGAGTTCACCGTCGCAATCCACGTATCCCGAAATACGATTTAGCTATGATTCAAGAAACAAATATTGTAGAGGAATGGGAAAAGGTACCGGCGAATAACTGGAACGACTTTCGTAGCAAAATTATCGGACAAGCTAAAGCACTGATCTCGCTAAAAAGAAAGACAAAACATCCATGGTGGAATTCTGAGTGTGATCAAGCCATTGCCAATCGCCGAATCTCATTCCAAAAGTACAACAGCAGTAGATCACCAGGAACCCTGGGACACTTCCTCGACATCCGCAAACAGACAAACAAGACTATCAGGAAAGTCAAGCGTGATTATATCACTGAGCAACTTAAGTCCATAAAAAATTATTTCAGAAACTCCGATAGTCGGAATTTCGACAGGACTTTCCCGAATAATAAACACTAGAACCGCGGCGATCTATATACCCCCTAGAACCGCGGCTGGGTCACTTATGACCCACCTCTCTTTTTTGTGATTATTAATGAATTGATGGGGATGTAGTAACTAAAGAATATACCATACATGCGCTAGATAATGTATTTGAAATTTAGAATAGTAAGAACACAAGTAAGGAACATTTAGACAATTGTGTACCTTTAGTGGCGAATGTCAATGATGTACAATATGCTGCCAATAGTTTATTTGTAGGAATGACAATTCACAAACGATTTGATTCCTTTGCAATTGGACTTTACCTGACAACGCGTGCGCTTTTCCTGTGTCTCAGGAATCTCACCTGGAATAATGGTGCGGGCATTTGCAAACCTAGTTGATGCATATTTCTCAGCGAGCTCTTCACCCAGCTGCAGAATGAAGTCCCTGCGTTTCAGTTTCTTCTCATTCAGTGCGGTGTACAGTACCCAGGCATTTATTCCTGCAAAATCCAACAAGTTGTAGAAGGTATGAACTGGCCAGCGCCTGGATGGAGCCTTGGTTGAGTATTTGCGAGCCATTTGATCGACCACATCTACTCCATATTTTGTGCCGTTGTAAAATGTGACTGTGTCTGGCTTCTTCTTTTTGTTACCAGGCTCAATATTCACATCAGGGTGCATAGTGCTGAGAACGAGAACATTTTTGTTGCTCTTTCCCTGATAAATTGTCAACGAAGTATCATGTTTTTCAGTAGCACTGTGCTGTGCAACTTGTGTTTTGCCTTTTTCACACTTACTGGTACTTCCCTGCGAGCCTTGTTCAAGGTACCGACAAGACTTGTTGCATTTGATTTCAATGTTTCGGAGAGAGATAAGGAGGTGAAGAAACTGTCACATGTGACATTTCTTCCCTTCTTCATATAAGGTTCCATCAACTTCTTTACCACAAAATCACCAAGTCGCTCGTTATTTAGCCTAGCATCATCTTTTCCGAGATACGGGAAAGCGTTCACAACATATTTGGAGTCTTTGTCTACCGCCATCCAATACTTCTGCCCATATTTGTCTGGTTTCGAGGCCATAAATTGCGTAAATTTACAGCGGCTTTTAGAAGGGAAGAGCTGTTCTTCAACAGTTATATATGCCCCAGGTATATAGCTACACTGGGCATTTGCTATGAAGGCATACCAGATTTCTGATACCAATGCAAATTTGTCTTCTTTTATTCTTTGTGACCTTGTGGACCTAACGTCAAATCTCAAGAAACGCATTATTTCTCTGAATCTATCACGAGCCATTGCTGCTTTTACAATAGGATTGCCCCACTTCTCTGACCACAATGAGTCCAGTTCTAGTCCTTTAGCTCCTATGGCACCTCGAATGTACAGTATAGCAAGAAAGGCTTCCATCTCCTCAATCTTTAGACACCAATCATCTGACATCATTACACGATGTGCCTCTGTCTCAGGGCAAGTCACAATAGACTATATTTCAAAATCTTATCCGTGATCATAAGTCGCCAAGCACTAACGCAAGTCTCATTCACATTACGTTTAGCATGTGAAGTAGGTCCAGCGTGATCTCTGAACACATTTTGAGCTCCACGTCTACCAGCTGCACCATCACAAATTACCCCAACTTTCCAGGTCGTGCCATCTGGAGATACAATTTCTGTACCTGCTGCAAGCTGAACCAGGCTCTCAACACAAAACCTGCCTCGTTTCATTGATGGCGCATCCTCTCTGTTGTCATCAAATTGTGCAATTCCTAGACTGTTAGCGATGGCCTCCTCTTCCGATAAAGGAACGGAAGAGTACTCCTGGCCACGCCTCCTCTGACGACCGCGAGAAGTCCCTGACATTGCAAGACCTGATTAGATACAAAGATAATGTTTGTCTTAGTTTTTCCAACCGGAAATAATATTTACAGCAAGTAAAAATGCACCGGGCGCTATAAACCTAATAGCTTGAACATAAATATAACAGTGATAAAGAAACTGTCAACTAAATACTTTTAGGCCTAAAATTTGCAATGAATCTATATATAGTCCATAAATAATGAAATGAAAGTTTAGAAATACATACCTGCCCTATCAGAATTTGCTACAGCTTCAAATGGCATGACATCATCATCTTCTGATGACGAATCTGAAAGTACGAGCTGTGATCCATCATCAGACGAAAAATCCAAGGGATCCCCTTCAGATTCCCCATCGGAAATTTCATTTATGGCATCAATAATGTTCTGTTCAGTAGTAAGCCTTCGACGCGCGGCCATTGTCAACCATTCACACACTATGTATACACCGATACTGCAAAACTAGCAACCTATTGTACAACAAAGTGTGAGTAGTGTCCTAACTGCGCGATTGTTCAGATGTGACTAAGCGCTTTCGTACCTCCCCCTTCCTCCGCAGCCAATGAGATGTTGCCAGTTTGTGCACAGCATATGCTTGGAGAATCCCGGTGACACAAGGACTGAAAGTATAAGAAGTTAAATGGAAGAACAGATGTTAACATATTATTATCAATGATGGGTCTAATCTGACCCAGTCGCGGTTCTAGGTAAATCGGGATTTTTTAAACAGGGGGTTGCCCCCCCGGAAAAAAAAATTATGTGTGGTTGTTAAAGACCCTTATTTATGAAAATTCATAAAAATCTAGCACTTCAGGTAGAGACACAGAGAAGATAGAGAAGAAACAACCAACAGCTGGGTCACAAATGACCCAGCCGCGGTTCTAGTGTTAAGGGTTATGCACCGCCAAATTTAACCTTTAGGAAACAGGATGAAAAACTGGCACGTACTAATCATGAAAATTGCGATGAACTTGCACGCTACTTTTCTGGGCTCCTTAACTGTCCCGAACAACCTGAACGTTTCTTGCATACGACCCCAGAACACGTCAAGCCAGACGCTGATCCAACAACACAAGAAGAAATCACTCGCCATATCAAAAAACCCAAGAATGGGAAAAGAGCAGGAGAAGACGGAATTGTCGCGGAACTGCTGAAAATTCTTGGACCACGATCACTACAGAAAATTACACAGATCATTCAAGAAGTCTGGCGAAGTGAAAAACTCCCAGATGATTGGAAATGCGCACTCATTCACCCACTCTACAAAAAAAAAGGAGACATATTGGATGTGAATAACTATAGAGGGATATCCCTCCTTTCTGTACCTTAGAAAGTCTTCTCTGCTCGCCTCCTACAACGCACACAAGAACAGCTCGAGCCTCTCATTGGTGAATACCAGGCAGGGTTCAGACGAATCAGATCAAGTACTGAACAAATTTTCAACCTCAAGTCCACACTGAAACTTCGAGCTTTACGAAATCTCCCAACCATCTGCGTATTCGTCGATTTTCAGAAAGCTTATGACTCTGTTGACCGCCAATCCCTCACGACGCCTCATCCAACAGACCCTATCTGAAACAACTTCCAAAGTCAAGTTCCTTGGTGAAGTATCTGAACCTTTCCTCATCGGGACAGGTGTACGGCAGGGTGATGGGCTCTCCCCTCTACTTTTTAATATCGTCCTAGAGAAGGTCATCAAAGAATGGAGAAATGAACTGAGGAGTCGGAATACCTGGAAGACCGTCATGCTAGGAAGGCAAACGGATAATATCGACCTGACATGCTTCGTTTTCGCGGATGATCTTGCAATCCTCTCCGCAGATGAACGAACGGCAATTCTTCAGATTGAGGTCTTAAAAGAGTGTGCTGAAAAGGTCGGACTACAAATTTCCTTCATAAAGACCGAGTTTATATCGACAAATCACATTCAAGCACAAAATTTACTCACAGAGTACGGTATGATAAACAGGGTTAATCAATTCAAGTATTTGGATGAAATTATTGAACCCACAGGTATGGAAAGAGTAGCGCAAACATATCGTGAAGTTAAATTGCGGAAAGCATACGGAAAAATAGCAAATATTTACAACAAGAAATGCATGAGCATCAACACCAAAATTCAACACTACACGACTGTCATCAAACCTGAGACACTTTACGTCAGCGAGACACTAAACCTCAACTACAAAGGGGATCTTGAGAACATCAAGAGGGCTGAGAGAAAAATCATCCGTAAAATATTGGACCCTAAACTCACAGATGATGGATATCGTCTGCAGTCACACACAATCACAGAGAGATACTCTAACATCGAGTCAGATTTCCGCAAGCAACGACTGAGATTCTACGGCCACATTATGAGACTGAATGACGACCGGCTAACAAAGAGAATATTGACTTACTTACGAAAACTTAAAGTGACAACAGTCTGGGTTACCCAAGTCCAAATTGATCTCGAAAGTGCCAACATCATACCAATAGACATAGACGATCGAATGGCATTCCGACATAAGATCCACAGTTGGGAAGTCACACCGAAGATCGACCAAGGAGACCAGGGAAAGGATGGACGGAGGAACGTCGAGTCCGACACAGTGAAACGATGAAGGAGTTTTGGAAGAACAAGAAAAACAGCACCAGAACATAATTTGCTTAATGTGATCCTTTGGGTCTAAACAATGTAAATAAATAAATAAATAAATAATAATAATAATACATTATCGAATGATAAATATACTGTATTCCCTACACATCCCACCTTGATCCTCCTCTATAATGATAATGATAGCCAGGGTTATAAAATATTTTCAATTATCTACTAAACAGAGTAGAAGGTACGCTTGACAGCCAATTGACTGAATATAGTAGGGGATTTAGAAAGAGCAGAACTTGCTCAGAACAGAAATTCAACCTGACGTCTCTAATCCATGACAGACTGATAAACATCAAAGACATAGTAGCAACATTTGTATAGTGAAAAAGCTAATGGGGCTAAGTGCCTGAATATAAGAAAATTAATTATAACTGACTAACCAAGGTATGTGCTGAGGTCAATTGCCAGCTACTAAGTTTAAGTGCCTCCTTCAGCCCTAATAGATTTTACAGCATGTAAAAGATCGCTAGGTGTACAGTATGTTCCAGCATCTCATGCAATGCTAATAGAACTAAGTTCCCACTTGAAGTTACTGTGCCATTTCTGATGCAACATTCGCCATCATTGTTTCATTTGGTTTGTAATAATAGATATGAAATTAAATAATGCAAACACGAGTGCCCTTGCCAAAGCAAGTACGTCTAAATTGTTTTGAGAGAAACAGCATGACGCCAAAATAAGAGTAAAAGCATATATGACAATACTTTCCCGCAGGAGCAGTGCTTGATTAGCCTAAGCTGATCCAGAGTGCATTGGAGTTAGCTCAGTTAATAGTTTCAGGCTTCATACTTTCATACTTGCCTTTTTTTCATAATTTAGAAATGCATACAGTTTTCTTCCTCAGAAATAGTAAGATATAAGAATCCATGCATGCAATACGTACATAGAGCACATCAAACTTTATGTACACTTTTTACTCAAATAATATATCTCTTTAGTTACCGGGTGAGTTAGCCGTGGTCGTTACGGCATGACTGCTGGCAGTCGCTCACATCCGGGAGGCGAGAAGGTTCGAATCCCCCCGCCGGCAACCTTGAAGATGGTCTTCTGTAGTTTCCCATCTTCCTTCCAGGCAAATGCCGGTGTTGATCCCTAACTACAGGCCACAGCCGCTAACTTCCAACTCCTTGTCCTTACATTCAACACTTTCCTCCCCATATATATCTTTAGTTTTAAGTTTAAACAGTGTTTGTTGAATATCTACAAACTATTTTTGTGGCACATAGCTCCAGTATCTTCTCCACTCTACATATAGATTTTAAAGATACTTTTGATTCTGTTGATAGAGAAACTTTACGTAAAATAAACCGAGAATTTGGAGTTAAATCTAAATTTGCAAAGCTAATCCGTGAAAACCTCACATACATCATATCAAAGGTAAAATTTATGGCTGTAATATCTAAACCATTCGAAATAAATGTAGTTCCGAGGTGGGGAAAAAAGAAACATAGTGAAGAAGAAGGAGTATTGGACGAAGAAGGAGGAACAACAAAGGGTGAAGAATTGAAATTGGCACGTGGCCCTTATATGACTCTAGAGGATTAATGATGATAATAATAATAATAATAATAATAAGTCACTTGTATTCTTAAAAGTCAATAAATGATCTAAACCACCATAGGAAGTTTAATACTTGAGTAGCAAACTAGCACAGATATGTTCTAAGAAAATTATTGCAACTGTTACTTAATAAAGAATTCTACAAACAAGAAAGTAGGTTGTTAAATCTATCGCAGGAACTTCAATGGAACAGCATCGTAAGCCCCGTGAGCAAGAATGACGAGGATCTATTCGTACAGGCTATTGAAATCGGAACAATATTGTGTGAGCGAGCACTGTATTGGAACATCATCCATAGAAGATGCGATCTCTGACGTCATCTTTGACCTCTGACCTCCGGAAGGTTTAAATTTAAATGCATATCGTGACGCACGCTATTTGGTTCGATCAATGTTAGGGCAAGTTAGTTACCTGTGGCTGCTCTGCTCAACACACAACGATTACAGTTCGCAAGTTTCCAATGGTTCTGAACTTACTCGAATTGTTATTAACTGCGAGTTGAAACTCGCGCTCTGCAGACTACTGTATTATCATAACACCTGTTGTTGTTCTAATGCAGCATTCACAGACAGCGAGAGGGGGAATAACAGAGATATGTAAATGATGTGTTATTGATGTTTTAGGGGGCAGAACTACGAGGTCATCTGCCGCTTATGTAAATGTTATTTGACCTGCTAAACTACGAGGGTAATCCATAAGTCATGCTCAGCACTGTGTGTATAATTGGGATGTTTAATTACATAATAACATTGTGTAGATAATTGGGATGTTAATAACATAATAACGTTGTGTAGATAATTGGGATGTTTAATAACATAATAACATTGTGTAGATAATTGGGATGTTTAATAACATAATAACATTGTGTAGATAATTGGGATGTTAATAACATAATAACGTTGTGTAGATAATTGGGATGTTTAATAAAATAATAACATTGTGTATATAATTGGGATGTTTAATTACATAATAACATTGTGTAGATAATTGGGATGTTAATAACATAATAACGTTGTGTAGATAATTGGGATGTTTAATAACATAATAACGTTGTGTAGATAATTGGGATGTTTAATAAAATAATAACATTGTGTATATAATTGGGATGTTTAATAACATAATAACGTTGTGTAGATAATTGGGATGTTAATAACATAATAACATTGTGTAGATAATTGGGATGTTAATAACATAATAACGTTGTGTAGATAATTGGGATGTTTAATAACATAATAACGTTGTGTAGATAATTGGGATGTTAATAACATAATAACGTTGTGTAGATAATTGGGATGTTAATAACATAATAACGTTGTGTAGATAATTGGGATGTTTAATAACATAATAACATTGTGTAGATAATTGGGATGTTTAATAACATAATAACATTGTGTAGATAATTGGGATGTTAATAACATAATAACGTTGTGTAGATAATTGGGATGTTAATAACATAATAACATTGTGTAGATAATTGGGATGTTTAATAACATAATAACATTGTGTAGATAATTGGGATGTTAATAACATAATAACGTTGTGTAGATAATTGGGATGTTTAATAACATAATAACATTGTGTAGATAATTGGGATGCTAATAACATAATAACGTTGTGTAGATAATTGGGATGTTTAATAACATAATAACATTGTGTAGATAATTGGGATGTTTAATAACATAATAACGTTGTGTAGATAATTGGGATGTTAATAACATAATAACGTTGTGTAGATAATTGGGATGTTAATAACATAATAACGTTGTGTAGATAATTGGGATGTTAATAACATAATAACATTGTGCAGATAATTGGGATGCTAATAACATAATAACATTGTGTAGATAATTGGGATGTTAATAACATAATAACGTTGTGTAGATAATTGGGATGTTTAATAACATAATAACATTGTGTAGATAATTGGGATGCTAATAACATAATAACGTTGTGTAGATAATTGGGATGTTTAATAACATAATAACATTGTGTAGATAATTGGGATGTTTAATAACATAATAACGTTGTGTAGATAATTGGGATGTTAATAACATAATAACGTTGTGTAGATAATTGGGATGTTAATAACATAATAACGTTGTGTAGATAATTGGGATGTTAATAACATAATAACATTGTGTAGATAATTGGGATGTTAATAACATAATAACATTGTGTAGATAATTGGGATGCTAATAACATAATAACGTTGTGTAGATAATTGGGATGTTTAATAACATAATAACATTGTGTATATAATTGGGATGTTTAATAACATAATAACATTGTGTAGATAATTGGGATGTTTAATAACATAATAACATTGTGTAGATAATTGGGATGTTAATAACATAATAACGTTGTGTAGATAATTGGGATGTTTAATAACATAATAACATTGTGTATATAATTGGGATGTTAATAACATAATAACGTTGTGTAGATAATTGGGATGTTTAATAACATAATAACATTGTGTAGATAATTGGGATGTTAATAACATAATAACGTTGTGTAGATAATTGGGATGTTAATAACATAATAACATTGTGTAGATAATTGGGATGTTAATAACATAATAACGTTGTGTAGATAATTGGGATGTTTAATAACATAATAACATTGTGTATATAATTGGGATGTTTAATAACATAATAACATTGTGTAGATAATTGGGATGTTTAATAACATAATAACATTGTGTATATAATTGGGATGTTTAATAACATAATAACATTGTGTAGATAATTGGGATGTTAATAACATAATAACATTGTGTAGATAATTGGGATGTTAATAACATAATAACGTTGTGTAGATAATTGGGATGTTAATAACATAATAACGTTGTGTAGATAATTGGGATGTTAATAACATAATAACATTGTGTATATAATTGGGATGTTAATAACATAATAACGTTGTGTAGATAATTGGGATGTTTAATAACATAATAACATTGTGTAGATAATTGGGATGTTTAATAACATAATAACGTTGTGTAGATAATTGGGATGTTTAATAACATAATAACATTGTGTAGATAATTGGGATGTTTAATAACATAATAACGTTGTGTAGATAATTGGGATGTTTAATAACATAATAACATTGTGTAGATAATTGGGATGTTAATAACATAATAACATTACTCTTGAGATAGCTAGCCACAAGCATCCCGTACGAGATAGGGAAATAACCAAAAATCTAGCAACTAACGAGGCCAAAAAATCCTCAAGGAAGAAACAACACCGCCTACGGCAAAATGCCACTAAAACAGGTAAAGTCATTGAAACATAAAGTAAAAGAACAGGATCTAGTCATTACGAAAGCAAATGAGGATAATACCACAGTAATCCTGAACAAAGCAGAATGCATCGAGAAAACAATATAATTTTTGAACAACAATGGAATCAACTAATTCCAAAAACATAATAAAAAGTGCATTAAACGAAGCAGAATAAACATATTAACTGAAGCCGAAAAATCAAAATTAATAAACATGAACCGGAAATTACCGTCTCTAAGAGGACTACCGTATATACACACAAGGAAATGCCCAATACGACCAATAGTTAATTGCATCCAAGTGTATTTATTAATCTCATGGAAATGTTTTTCAGTATTAGGTAACCACCCATTACAATAGGGTACAATCGCGTTGACCGACTGAAAATATTAAATGTCGTTAACATTGTTTTTATAAAACAAAAACCGCTTAGTCAATAGTCAATAGTAATGTGAGCATGTTTCAGATATAGTATACTCATCTTCAGCAAAAATAATCAAACAACAAGTAAAAAATAAAAGATCTATCTCACTAGATAGAGTACAAATATCTAGTCATTTGTACTCTGCTATAATAATAGGAACAAAACCTTAACGTCATTAAAATAATGAATATTGTAGCTTTCAGTCGGCCAACACAAAACAATTCCAATTACTGGAATATTTTAAGAAAAAAAAGAAATAAATTACACCCTATCATAAATTTAACCCCATCATCCGTTTTCAGAGGGACATTGAATTTTGAAGAAGAAGTCCGTAACAATATATATAAATCTTAATTACAGGTAATTAAATCTCAGATATTCTTCTAGGTTAGTGCCGTGTCCTTTGTGGGGTTTCACCTAGGACACCAAGCTGGCTCATCAGCGGGCTATTGGTGTCCCCGCCCGGACCCCCACTGGAGTAGCGAACTGGGCGCTACCTCCCTTTATACCTATAAAGCACTCCTGGGCCTGTTTACTGCCCAAGCAGCCATAACCTCCCTATGAAGGCTTCCAAAAAGATGGTATATTGGCAGCCTTTGGAAGCCTTCATAGGGAGGTTATGGGTGCTTGGGCTTTTCGTTCTCGCCATAAACAGGTACAGGAGCGCTATATAAAGGGAGTTAGCGCGCAGTTCGCTACTCCAGTGGGGGACCGGGCGGAGACACCAAGAGCCCGCTGTTGAGCCAGCTTGGTGTCCTAGGCGAAACCACACACAAAACACGGCACAAACCCAGAAGAATAATTGCTGAGTTTTAATTCATTGGCCGTGAAAGCCAATATACCATCTTTTTAGGAAGCCTTCTTAGGGAGGTTAAGGCTGCTTGAGCTTTTAGTTCTCGGAGTGAAGAGGCGCAGGTGCGCTTTATATAAAGGGTGGTAGCGCGCAGTTCGCTATTCCAGTGGGGGTCCGGGCAGGGACACCGAGAGCCCGCTGATGAGCCAGCTTGGTGTCCTAGGTGAAACTCCACACAAGACACGGCACAAACCTAGAAGAATTGCTGAGTTTTAATTCACTGGCCGTGAGAGCCAATATATCATCCTTACATGTAATTAAGTTCGGGTTTCTCTCATATATTCCAGTAGTTGGAATTTCTTTGAGTTGATCGACGGAAAGCTTCAATATTAATTGCTAATAATGTACACAATCGTCATCATATGGAACATGTATTCGTATCCCAGCTAACTCACGGTCTTTCGAGGTATGGGGCGTTCAACCCACTATACGATCACATATTCAGGATTTGAGTCTGTCAGGTGACTACTCTACTTGAAAGAAACAACATTTTCGTAAGTATAACATTTAATGATAGTAAATCATGGCCATACAACATAAAACACAAAATATACTTTACATTTATTTCCCACAACAAAAAAACAAAATTATCTGTGAGCCTCTTCTCCTCAAAATTACTGCTTCACCGCTCTCAAGTCTATCCAAAACATCCTATTATTGATACTCTTTGACATTTGCGAGTGTCCATAGTGTTCCTCACGTGGCACAATTTAACACAAACTGGAATATCACAACACAATAAACACAAATTATACTTAAATGACATTAAATCTGCAATTATTAGACATTTATCCGTTTTACACGGGACATTTACTTTAAATAACATTAATTCATTAGCTTATGCCTTGTTTAATAAGTGTTGTGTCGTGCGAATCGTATTCTTTTCCCATCAATTTCAAACGCTGAAGTGGTACACCTTCCGTTCCAAAATACACATAGATATAGATATTTTTATAGCTTCACCATACAACGATTTTCTGGGTCTGGTCAAAACATTATCGTTACAAACGTGTCATGTCATTCAATTTACGCTACCCGTATGAATAAATTAGTGCAAACTGGGCAATTACACCTTACAAAAATGCCTCTATTTATCTGGTGCAGTTAATTCTTCCTCAGAGAATAACTGGGCCAAATGTTATCCGATTACAACATTCCAACATTGCATGTGTATGGAAATAGTGCATTTAATTCAATTGATACCATCACATCAAGCATATCTTAATTACTTTTCGAAATATCGAGATTCTTCAGTGTCCCACTACACTTTAAAAAAAAGGATCAGGTCTATTGACTTCCTTTCCGTGCGAACAATGAATTAGTCATGGCTGGACTCGGCAAGATTGCCGCCGGTTTAGTGGACTACCTGCCACCCCATCTGACTCCCCGCAGGGTCAAGTTCATTCACTGGTGAAGCCATGCTAGAGGTACCCTGAATGGGTCGTGTCCTTACGAATTGAGTCAATCTACTTATTTAATACCAACATTTAGAGTATAATGGGCTCATCTCAGCTCCTAATTAATATTCATGGCAAGGGATGGATCACGAAATAGCTTTGCCGTTCTGTGGTCGACATCAGTGGCTTCTGCGCGCATCTCAAGTGAGTTTCAAAGTTCTCTTACTGGTGCAGCATGCATATAACAAGAGGAAATCGACGTTTCCTATACGAAGAACCATTAATCTTACCTCTAAGGGCAGATCAATTAATATATGGGCTCACCTAGGGTCTCTAACAGTTATCCCTGGTGGCAAAAACTCTGCGAACAGTGGATACAGACAGACTCTGTCCCAACTCTGTTGCGAATAACACATGTATGCTCTAAGGCAATACTATGTCGTTGATTCGAAGATTAGCCGACTAGATTCGCCAACGCGCAAGCTATTTTCGGATGATCCCCGCAACTTATTGACGTAAATCTCTTGATTCTACGTTATGTGCTCGCTGAGCGCGGCTCAAACAATATTTCTTACAGATGACTCAATTCTTAAAGCACTCACGTCCTCTATGCAATACTCATAAGCCAAAGTTCTATGTAGCTCCAAAACAAGTATAAATTTACTGGCTTACATTATTAACTATCATAATGGCTCTCCAATATAACCCTGTAGAATATACCATAACAAACATTTATTCAACATTTCAATGACACTGAAAAGCTATCTTTACCTCCTTATTTACGTTTCTTTCTTACTGTTTACAATAACACAGTATTCCTACGCCAGACATGACACACTTTGCACGTACTATAGGCCTGACATGCCGATTATTTATTCATTATTGTTACCGACCCCAGATTATTATTATTATTATTTAACGTTACCGTTACTTTCATCAATGTCTTACGCCTAAATGGCAGTAAACAAATCATCCTCCAAGCCATATTTTACCAAAATACGAGGGATGTGATCTCGTACATAAATGACTGTTAATTCTTAATCTTAGAGTGATGCTTCGTTGTATGGTGAGCTATTAAATCATATCAACATATTAAATTTGTACTGACATTTTTGCTGGGTTGGTCCAGCATGCCAGACTCTTGCCTGCCACGATGCTTATTTTAAGCCATCATGATATTATTCACACGACACATTGTATAAACTTTACACATGGTAATTATATTTTTCACTACTGGCATCTTCACTTTGACACAATACACATTCTATTGCCATATAAACATAAACACTTTTAAAAGTCACTGTAATATAATTTTATATACAATTCTCGCACTATTTTCACACATGGATCCTTGATTGGATTCCCACTATCGCCTGACCTCAGAGATGCGATGCAGCTAACTCCTGACAACCGCTGGTCTCCTTGAAAGTCTATCTTGCGTGTGTGTGTTCGACTCCCGTCACCTACAGTTTATATCTCCTCTACTGCAACTTTGTTCAATCCTAGGTTACGACTACTTGCGACACCTCCCAGGCTCCCGTAACTGTAGTGATCATTACAATAATATGTTATTCTACCCATGATAACACTTCCTGGTTATGTTCATTGTCTGTAGCATCATCCCACTTATCTCTACGCTGTATTGATTCTATACTCGCGTATGCTATTGCTTATATGTCTGCTGTAGACTGAATCTTATATGATGCATAATTACTGTTATTAAGCTGCCTGATGCGCTTTTCATTGTTCACCGCTAGTACATTTGAGCGTCGATACATTATACTTTCCGCGCACTTCCTTGCGTGATCCGGCAGCGTGTTAGCTCACGGGTTGAGTCAAGACGAACTGACTTCCCTGCTAAGCTTCTCCTATATAAAGCTTCCTCATGAAAAGTAATTCACTGGATTCCCAGGATCGACTCTCTTCTTGATATAATACATTTTCAGACAAAGTGAAGTATGATCCTTGTTTGTCTATGCGTGGAGGTCCCAAAATCACTCGCGTGCAAGCAATCGCTTCGGCCAATTAATTATAATTAATTGCTTCCTTCCACGGCGTCATGACGCTACTCCGGTAATTCCCCTCGGTTCCTTCACAAATCCTTACTCCGTAGCAGATGATGTCTGTGCAGAGGTTCCTTTATACATGCAGGCTTTAATTTAGGCGTAAGAACACTCCTAAATTATCTTTCCTAGAATACATGCATCTGGGCGTAAGTTTCATCTCGATTCATTGCTCCATTTGGCTGTAATTAATTAATTTCTGTGGGCGACCGCCCCCACTCCCCTATTTCGCCTTGTTGAAGGGGGCTTTTCTCGGTCGTTAATCACGCCCTTCAGCTTCCAGCCACGCCGAAAGTAAGACGTTGGCGCCATGTCTACTCCTCCCACATTCAACTCCGCTTTGTCAAAATGTCAAGCTATTCGCTTTCTTGCGTTCTGGCCTCCAAAACGTACATAGGCTGGTATTTTCTGCAATAATCCACCTTAAAAGCTATGATATTCCCGTTCTGGCCGTGAAATCTTGCTATAATAATTACATGCAGATATAACTCATTGTTCTTCGGGTTCACTGTGGCTGTTCCCCCTCAGAGATCAATGATTCGATTCTCTGCGGAATCATGGGCCTGGTCTTCTTTGGTAAAGACCCCAGCTCGATGCCAGTCAGCCGTGTCTAATTGGGCACATCTTTCCCCTGCTAAGCTCGGAAAAATCATTTTACAAGTGAATTTTTTCGAGCCTCTAGACGGCATCGACTCTGTAGACAGTGTTTACTTTAGGCGGTCAGTGCTCCCGGGCAGTGGGTCGTCTCGTTCCCCCACTCCACTATGTCTACCGTCTCGTATTTCCTTGTACTCCGCTCTTAGCCGTTCATTCATCGCTTGGAGTTCTACCGATGCTTCCCGTAACTGGTTGTAAAGCTCTTCCAACTGACAGCTGCACACTTCCCTCGTCCCCCATGGGTCAACGAGCTGGTTGCCTTGTTTCCTTTCTCCCTGATGTCGGCTTTTCTGAGGACTCTCTGCGTGCATATAAAATGACTCCTCATCCATTTGGGTGTGCATGGCTTGCTCTCCGGTGGTTTCATATTCCTCCGGTGGACTATACAATTTTAGGTTGGCAGCGTTTACTACTACTTCTCTGCCTGTTTCTTCATCTTTAATTCTCTAGGCATTATTTTGCAAGTCCCTTATAATCAGGTAGGGTTTATGATCCTTACATTGACTTTCGGGTATCTCCTTCTCCCCGAGTCATAATTGGGTGGTTTTTCTTTTGGCTCCATTTCTTGTGGAGTTCTGCTGTCTGTCTTCGTGCTGTTGCATCTCTAGACTCTTGGCTCCGTCATCATCCTTATAGATGTCGGGTGACCGATTTTTAATTGCTTCATCCCAATGCACTTGCGATTTTCTGTTGTCGTCTCCACGCTCCTCCATATATCTTAATGATGCGTGATAACGTTCTTCTGCTTCTTCGTCGAACCCGCGACTCTGTTCTTGGGATCTCCAGTCTCGATTATTCCCATCTCGGCCGTAATTTCTCCTGTTATCAGGCTGTTGATTTCTTGTATCGCGCTGATTCCTCGGTGTCCGCGGTTCGATCTCCCTCTGTACGCTGACCTCCAATTCTGGTTTTCCCTTCCTTCTCGTTGCCAGTCTGACTTCTCAGTTTCTGTGCTAATAGATTTACTTTTGGTCTGCACCCTAGTCGGTTCGGTTGGTGCACTAGTCATGTGGACTTGTTCCGTGTTCCGACCCTGCCTCGTATGCTGCGTTGTGGTGAGATCGAGCTGTCTAAGCACTTCCTTCATTTCAATCGCTGCCTTGGCGTTTGCCGAGATTAATAGTCGTTGCACTTTGTATGGTAATTTCTTGGCTATCGCTATACAAAGGTCTAGTTCTATAGGGGCCTCGTCAAGCTCTTTAAGACGGCATAATTTTGCTATAAAAAATTCAGCATATTTCGTTGGATTATTTGTACTATAGCGTCTGGAGTACAAGTCCAATCTGAGATTCTGTTGGATATTTGCATCCCAGTACCTTCTTAAAAACGCCTGGCGGAATTCTTCTACGGTGTCAAACGTGTAACGAAAACTTCTGAACCATAAGGCGCATTCACCTTCGGTCAGTTATTCGATAGCTCTTAATCTTCGCTCTGGCGGTACCTTTGCGTCATTTAAGTATTCGGAAACCCCTTTGAGCCAATATTTGGGTGTCATATTTGAGTTACTCCCAGAATACTTTCTCGGTTTCTCGTCACTAGCCCTTACAACAGTGACTATCTGATTTTGTACAGCATTTTCATGCGGTGTGGACGTAGCGATAGGTATACCAGGTGTGGTATACGGGCTGTCACTTGGCATGGCTGTATTTTTCGGAGTGGGCTGTGTCTCTATATCGGCCCATCTATTTCTCCTATTTTCATCTATGCTTCCTTCATTAGATCTTGGATTTCGCAATATGGACTCCTCATGTGCAATCATTCTGGTTTCCATTTGGCTGTGCCTGTTTTCCGCTCTTTCTAAACGAGCTAATACTTCTCGTTCTATTTTTTCCAGGCGATCACGGTTTTTCTCTGCCATAGAAAAGATTTTCTCCTTGTCATCTTTAAGACTCTCTTTTATATGAGAAATTTCCCCCTATAAACCTTGCCTTACCTCGGCAAGCGTTTTATCACTGGCTTCATTTTTCAAGGCCTCTCGAAGTTCCAACTCTTCTCGTAAGCCTGTAACCTCTTTCTGGATGTGACCGTGCATATTGAAGATTTCGGTCCTTATTTTGGTAACTTCTCCCTGGTCCTCATCTTGCCTTTTATGAATGACTGCTAGATCGTTTTGAGTTTGTTCTAACTCGTTTTGAACCTTTCCAACCTGCGTCTTCATGTTTAATATTATTCCCTTATTTTCTTTTGCGGAAGTTTTTATTTCACTGATCTCCTTGCATTGGTCAAGGATATTCTGATCCTGCTTCTTTAATGCTTCGTCTACAGCTTTTGCGTAGCCGGCCATGCGATTACTACATTTTTCGTCACTGTCTTCAAGCCTTTGATCCACGGTCTGAGTGAACGTATTAAACTGCTCTTGCTGCCGCTTAGTGTTCGCTTCGTTCTGATTCTGAACTTCTTTAAGCTCTACGGACATATTGTTTAGTCTATCATTGACCTCACGTTGCGATTCTCTGCACGCTTGCAGATTATTCTCGAGCTTTACCTCTATTGACTCAAAGCGTTTGTCATTATTTGCTTGCATCTCTGAAACCACGCTACCAATCTTTTTCGTTACCTCCTGTTTAATAGATTATTTAACATCATCAATATTTTATTGACCTCTAATAAATTCGAATCTAATCTTTGACTGACCTCTAACTGGTAATTTTCTAACTGAGTGTTTACCGTAGCCAACATCTGGCTCACCTCGGTTGGATTGGTCTCTAACTTATTGTTCATTTCAGTTTGATTAGGCTCTAACTGAGTATTTACCGTATCCAACATCTGGCTCATTTCAGTTTGATTAGCATCCAATCTAGTGTTCATTTCAGTTTGATTAGCATCTAACTGATTGTTTACTGTATCCAATCTACCCGTTATTTCTTCTTGAAATGCTTTAGCATCTTCCCTACTCTTGGCATGAGTAGCATCGAAATGTTCCTTCAACTCTGCGATACATTTAAGTACCCCCTCAGTGCCAGCCATCCTGTATTCCTTATCTTTGAGATATAGGCAGGCCGTTGCTGTGCATGCTGGTGCGTTATAATGGGAAAAGTATTCCGGTGTCGCGAAAACAACAACATTCATTTTAGCACAGTGCTGTGACCACCTATGGAATGGGTTTTGACCCTCGTACCCGTCCGTATATTCACTCGTCTGACAACAATGTCTAATGTCTGAGTATCACCTAAAAAGACTCACAATCGCTCAAACACAGTTTGAGGAAAAATATACTATTATAGTTTTCCCCCATGGAAACCATACTATTATTATGGGGTTTTCTGAATCCCATAAGCCTCACGTTATTCCGGGCGCCATGATAAATTAATATGGTGCTCCATTTCAAGACATCGGCCATATTCTGATTTATTAGTAAAACCGTCCAGGGAGTGGTTTTTAATGCCGAATGCCCCACGCTGGGCCATGCCATGATAAATAAATAGGGTCATGCTCATGATAAATAAATAAGAACATAGAGTGCTCATGCGTTACATTACATTTAAGCATGTCTTATGGAGGATTATAATCACTTATTTTAAACGTGGAGGCTTATTAACTATGGGACGCGGCCTTTTCCTAATATATCCTAGCTTTGCTGCTATACTTGTCTCTAAGATTTAATATCTTGGCCGACTTTTAGTAGTACCTGTGACTCAATCCTAGTACAATAACATGTCCTCCATGTACCCAATTGTCATCATATGGAACATGTGTTCGTATCCCAGCTAACTCACGGTCTTTCGAGGTATGGGGCGTTCAACCCACTATACGATCACATATTCAGGATTTGAGTCTGTCAGGTGACTACTCTACTTGAAAGAAACAACATTTTCGTAAGTATAACATTTAATGATAGTAAATCATGGCCATACAACATAAAACACAAAATATACTTTACATTTATTTCCCACAACAAAAATCAAAATTATCTGTGAGTCTCTTCTCCTCAAAATTAGTGCTTCACCGCACTCAAGTCTATCCAAAACATCCTATTATTGGTACTCTTCGACATTTGCGAGTGTCCATAGTGTTCCTCACGTGGCACAATTTAACACAAACTGGAATATCACAACACAATAAGCACAAATTATACTTAAATAACATTAAATCTGCAATTATTAGATATTTATCCGTTTTACACGGGACATTTACTTTAAATAACATTAATTCATTAGCTTATGCCTTGTTTAATAAGTGTTGTGTCGTGCGAATCGTATTTTTTCCCATCAATTCCAAACATTGAAGTGCTACACTTTCCCTTCCAAAATACACATAGATATAGATATGTTTATAGCTTCACCATACAACGATTTTCTGGATCTGGTCAAAACATTATCGTTACAAACGTGTCATGTCATTCAATTTACGCTACCCGTATGAATAAATTAGTGCAAACTGGGCAAATACACCTTACAAAAATGCCTCTATTTATCTGGTGCAGTTAATTCTTCCTCAGAGAATAACTGGGCCAAATGTTATCCGATTACAACATTCCAACATTGCATGTGTAAGGAAATAGTGCATTTAATTCAATTGATTCCATCACATCAAGCATATCTTAATTACTTTTCGAAATATCGAGATTCTTCAGTGTCCCACTACACTTTAAAAAAAAGGATCAGGTCTATTGACTTCCTTTCCGTGCGAACAATGAATTAGTCATGGCTGGACTCGGCAAGATTGCCGCCGGTTTAGTGGACTACCTGCCACCCCATCTGACTCCCCGCAGGGTCAAGTTCATTCACTGGTGAAGCCATGCTAGAGGTACCCTGAATGGGTCGTTTCCTTACGAATTGAGTCAATCAACTTATTTAATACCAACATTTAGAGTATAATGGGCTCATCTCAGCTCCTAATTAATATTCATGGCAAGGGATGGATCACGAAATAGCTTTGCCGTTCTGTGGTCGACATCAGTGGCTTCTGCGCGCATCTCAAGTGAGTTTCAAAGTTCTCTTACTAGTGCAGCATGCATATAACAAGAGGAAATCGACGTTTCCTATACGAAGAACCATTAATCTTACCTCTAAGGGCAGATCAATTAATATATGGGCTCACCTAGGGTCTCTAACAGTTATCCCTGGTGGCAAAAACTCTGCGAACAGTGGATACAGACAGACTCTGTCCCAACTCTGTTGCGAATAACACATGTATGCTCTAAGGCAATACTATGTCGTTGATTCGAAGATTAGCCGACTAGATTCGCCAACGCGCAAGCTATTTTCGGATGATCCCCGCAACTTATTGACGTAAATCTCTTGATTCTACGTTATGTGCTCGCTGAGCGCGGCTCAAACAATATTTCTTACAGATGACTCAATTCTTAAAGCACTCACGTCCTCTATGCAATACTCATAAGCCAAAGTTCTATGTAGCTCCAAAACAAGTATAAATTTACTGGCTTACATTAACTATCATAATGGCTCTCCAATATAACCCTGTAGAATATACCATAACAAACATTTATTCAACATTTCAATGACACTGAAAAGCTATCTTTACCTCCTTATTTACGTTTCTTTCTTACTGTTTACAATAACACAGTATTCCTACGCCAGACATGACACACTTTGCACGTACTATAGGCCTGACATGCCGATTATTTATTCATTATTGTTACCGACCCCAGATTATTATTATTATTATTTAACGTTACCGTTACTTTCATCAATGTCTTACGCCTAAATGGCAGTAAACAAATCATCCTCCAAGCCATATTTTACCAAAATACGAGGGATGTGATCTCGTACATAAATGACTGTTAATTCTTAATCTTAGAGTGATGCTTCGTTGTATGGTGAGCTATTAAATCATATCAACATATTAAATTTGTACTGACATTTTTGCTGGGTTGGTCCAGCATGCCAGACTCTTGCCTGCCACGATGCTTATCTTAAGCCATCATGATATTATTCACACGACACATTGTATAAACTTTACACATGGTAATTATATTTTTCACTACTGGCATCTTCACTTTGACACAATACACATTCTATTGCCATATAAACATAAACACTTTTAAAAGTCACTGTAATATAATTTTATATACAATTCTCGCACTATTTTCACACATGGATCCTTGATTGGATTCCCACTATCGCCTGACCTCAGAGATGCGATGCAGCTAACTCCTGACAACCGCTGGTCTCCTTGAAAGTCTATCTTGCGTGTGTGTGTTCGACTCCCGTCACCTACAGTTTATATCTCCTCTACTGCAACTTTGTTCAATCCTAGGTTACGACTACTTGCGACACCTCCCAGGCTCCCGTAACTGTAGTGATCATTACAATAATATGTTATTCTACCCATGATAACACTTCCTGGTTATGTTCATTGTCTGTAGCATCATCCCACTTATCTCTACGCTGTATTGATTCTATACTCGCGTATGCTATTGCTTATATGTCTGCTGTAGACTGAATCTTATATGATGCATAATTACTGTTATTAAGCTGCCTGATGCGCTTTTCATTGTTCACCGCTAGTACATTTGAGCGTCGATACATTATACTTTCCGCGCACTTCCTTGCGTGATCCGGCAGCGTGTTAGCTCACGGGTTGAGTCAAGACGAACTGACTTCCCTGCTAAGCTTCTCCTATATAAAGCTTCCTCATGAAAAGTAATTCACTGGATTCCCAGGATCGACTCTCTTCTTGATATAATACATTTTCAGACAAAGTGAAGTATGATCCTTGTTTGTCTATGCGTGGAGGTCCCAAAATCACTCGCGTGCAAGCAATCGCTTCGGCCAATTAATTATAATTAATTGCTTCCTTCCACGGCGTCATGACGCTACTCCGGTAATTCCCCTCGGTTCCTTCACAAATCCTTACTCCGTAGCAGATGATGTCTGTGCAGAGGTTCCTTTATACATGCAGGCTTTAATTTAGGCGTAAGAACACTCCTAAATTATCTTTCCTAGAATACATGCATCTGGGCGTAAGTTTCATCTCGATTCATTGCTCCATTTGGCTGTAATTAATTAATTTCTGTGGGCGACCGCCCCCACTCCCCTATTTCGCCTTGTTGAAGGGGGCTTTTCTCGGTCGTTAATCACGCCCTTCAGCTTCCAGCCACGCCGAAAGTAAGACGTTGGCGCCATGTCTACTCCTCCCACATTCAACTCCGCTTTGTCAAAATGTCAAGCTATTCGCTTTCTTGCGTTCTGGCCTCCAAAACGTACATAGGCTGGTATTTTCTGCAATAATCCACCTTAAAAGCTATGATATTCCCGTTCTGGCCGTGAAATCTTGCTATAATAATTACATGCAGATATAACTCATTGTTCTTCGGGTTCACTGTGGCTGTTCCCCCTCAGAGATCAATGATTCGATTCTCTGCGGAATCATGGGCCTGGTCTTCTTTGGTAAAGACCCCAGCTCGATGCCAGTCAGCCGTGTCTAATTGGGCACATCTTTCCCCTGCTAAGCTCGGAAAAATCATTTTACAAGTGAATTTTTTTCGAGCCTCTAGACGGCATCGACTCTGTAGACAGTGTTTACTTTAGGCGGTCAGTGCTCCCGGGCAGTGGGTCGTCTCGTTCCCCCACTCCACTATGTCTACCGTCTCGTATTTCCTTGTACTCCGCTCTTAGCCGTTCATTCATCGCTTGGAGTTCTACCGATGCTTCCCGTAACTGGTTGTAAAGCTCTTCCAACTGACAGCTGCACACTTCCCTCGTCCCCCATGGGTCAACGAGCTGGTTGCCTTGTTTCCTTTCTCCCTGATGTCGGCTTTTCTGAGGACTCTCTGCGTGCATATAAAATGACTCCTCATCCATTTGGGTGTGCATGGCTTGCTCTCCGGTGGTTTCATATTCCTCCGGTGGACTATACAATTTTAGGTTGGCAGCGTTTACTACTACTTCTCTGCCTGTTTCTTCATCTTTAATTCTCTAGGCATTATTTTGCAAGTCCCTTATAATCAGGTAGGGTTTATGATCCTTACATTGACTTTCGGGTATCTCCTTCTCCCCGAGTCATAATTGGGTGGTTTTTCTTTTGGCTCCATTTCTTGTGGAGTTCTGCTGTCTGTCTTCGTGCTGTTGCATCTCTAGACTCTTGGCTCCGTCATCATCCTTATAGATGTCGGGTGACCGATTTTTAATTGCTTCATCCCAATGCACTTGCGATTTTCTGTTGTCGTCTCCACGCTCCTCCATATATCTTAATGATGCGTGATAACGTTCTTCGCTTCTTCGTCGAACCCGCGACTCTGTTCTTGGGATCTCCAGTCTCGATTATTCCCATCTCGGCCGTAATTTCTCCTGTTATCAGGCTGTTGATTTCTTGTATCGCGCTGATTCCTCGGTGTCCGCGGTTCGATCTCCCTCTGTACGCTGACCTCCAATTCTGGTTTTCCCTTCCTTCTCGTTGCCAGTCTGACTTCTCAGTTTCTGTGCTAATAGATTTACTTTTGGTCTGCACCCTAGTCGGTTCGGTTGGTGCACTAGTCATGTGGACTTGTTCCGTGTTCCGACCCTGCCTCGTATGCTGCGTTGTGGTGAGATCGAGCTGTCTAAGCACTTCCTTCATTTCAATCGCTGCCTTGGCGTTTGCCGAGATTAATAGTCGTTGCACTTTGTATGGTAATTTCTTGGCTATCGCTATACAAAGGTCTAGTTCTATAGGGGCCTCGTCAAGCTCTTTAAGACGGCATAATTTTGCTATAAAAAATTCAGCATATTTCGTTGGATTATTTGTACTATAGCGTCTGGAGTACAAGTCCAATCTGAGATTCTGTTGGATATTTGCATCCCAGTACCTTCTTAAAAACGCCTGGCGGAATTCTTCTACGGTGTCAAACGTGTAACGAAAACTTCTGAACCATAAGGCGCATTCACCTTCGGTCAGTTATTCGATAGCTCTTAATCTTCGCTCTGGCGGTACCTTTGCGTCATTTAAGTATTCGGAAACCCCTTTGAGCCAATATTTGGGTGTCATATTTGAGTTACTCCCAGAATACTTTCTCGGTTTCTCGTCACTAGCCCTTACAACAGTGACTATCTGATTTTGTACAGCATTTTCATGCGGTGTGGACGTAGCGATAGGTATACCAGGTGTGGTATACGGGCTGTCACTTGGCATGGCTGTATTTTTCGGAGTGGGCTGTGTCTCTATATCGGCCCATCTATTTCTCCTATTTTCATCTATGCTTCCTTCATTAGATCTTGGATTTCGCAATATGGACTCCTCATGTGCAATCATTCTGGTTTCCATTTGGCTGTGCCTGTTTTCCGCTCTTTCTAAACGAGCTAATACTTCTCGTTCTATTTTTTCCAGGCGATCACGGTTTTTCTCTGCCATAGAAAAGATTTTCTCCTTGTCATCTTTAAGACTCTCTTTTATATGAGAAATTTCCCCCTATAAACCTTGCCTTACCTCGGCAAGCGTTTTATCACTGGCTTCATTTTTCAAGGCCTCTCGAAGTTCCAACTCTTCTCGTAAGCCTGTAACCTCTTTCTGGATGTGACCGTGCATATTGAAGATTTCGGTCCTTATTTTGGTAACTTCTCCCTGGTCCTCATCTTGCCTTTTATGAATGACTGCTAGATCGTTTTGAGTTTGTTCTAACTCGTTTTGAACCTTTCCAACCTGCGTCTTCATGTTTAATATTATTCCCTTATTTTCTTTTGCGGAAGTTTTTATTTCACTGATCTCCTTGCATTGGTCAAGGATATTCTGATCCTGCTTCTTTAATGCTTCGTCTACAGCTTTTGCGTAGCCGGCCATGCGATTACTACATTTTTCGTCACTGTCTTCAAGCCTTTGATCCACGGTCTGAGTGAACGTATTAAACTGCTCTTGCTGCCGCTTAGTGTTCGCTTCGTTCTGATTCTGAACTTCTTTAAGCTCTACGGACATATTGTTTAGTCTATCATTGACCTCACGTTGCGATTCTCTGCACGCTTGCAGATTATTCTCGAGCTTTACCTCTATTGACTCAAAGCGTTTGTCATTATTTGCTTGCATCTCTGAAACCACGCTACCAATCTTTTTCGTTACCTCCTGTTTAATAGATTATTTAACATCATCAATATTTTATTGACCTCTAATAAATTCGAATCTAATCTTTGACTGACCTCTAACTGGTAATTTTCTAACTGAGTGTTTACCGTAGCCAACATCTGGCTCACCTCGGTTGGATTGGTCTCTAACTTATTGTTCATTTCAGTTTGATTAGGCTCTAACTGAGTATTTACCGTATCCAACATCTGGCTCATTTCAGTTTGATTAGCATCCAATCTAGTGTTCATTTCAGTTTGATTAGCATCTAACTGATTGTTTACTGTATCCAATCTACCCGTTATTTCTTCTTGAAATGCTTTAGCATCTTCCCTACTCTTGGCATGAGTAGCATCGAAATGTTCCTTCAACTCTGCGATACATTTAAGTACCCCCTCAGTGCCAGCCATCCTGTATTCCTTATCTTTGAGATATAGGCAGGCCGTTGCTGTGCATGCTGGTGCGTTATAATGGGAAAAGTATTCCGGTGTCGCGAAAACAGCAACATTCATTTTAGCACAGTGCTGTGACCACCTATGGAATGGGTTTTGACCCTCGTACCCGTCCGTATATTCACTCGTCTGACAACAATGTCTAATGTCTGAGTATCACCTAAAAAGACTCACAATCGCTCAAACACAGTTTGAGGAAAAATATACTATTATAGTTTTCCCCCATGGAAACCATACTATTATTATGGGGTTTTCTGAATCCCATAAGCCTCACGTTATTCCGGGCGCCATGATAAATTAATATGGTGCTCCATTTCAAGACATCGGCCATATTCTGATTTATTAGTAAAACCGTCCAGGGAGTGGTTTTTAATGCCGAATGCCCCACGCTGGGCCATGCCATGATAAATAAATAGGGTCATGCTCATGATAAATAAATAAGAACATAGAGTGCTCATGCGTTACATTACATTTAAGCATGTCTTATGGAGGATTATAATCACTTATTTTAAACGTGGAGGCTTATTAACTATGGGACGCGGCCTTTTCCTAATATATCCTAGCTTTGCTGCTATACTTGTCTCTAAGATTTAATATCTTGGCCGACTTTTAGTAGTACCTGTGACTCAATCCTAGTACAATAACATGTCCTCCATGTACCCAATTGTCATCATATGGAACATGTGTTCGTATCCCAGCTAACTCACGGTCTTTCGAGGTATGGGGCGTTCAACCCACTATACGATCACATATTCAGGATTTGAGTCTGTCAGGTGACTACTCTACTTGAAAGAAACAACATTTTCGTAAGTATAACATTTAATGATAGTAAATCATGGCCATACAACATAAAACACAAAATATACTTTACATTTATTTCCCACAACAAAAATCAAAATTATCTGTGAGTCTCTTCTCCTCAAAATTAGTGCTTCACCGCACTCAAGTCTATCCAAAACATCCTATTATTGGTACTCTTCGACATTTGCGAGTGTCCATAGTGTTCCTCACGTGGCACAATTTAACACAAACTGGAATATCACAACACAATAAGCACAAATTATACTTAAATAACATTAAATCTGCAATTATTAGATATTTATCCGTTTTACACGGGACATTTACTTTAAATAACATTAATTCATTAGCTTATGCCTTGTTTAATAAGTGTTGTGTCGTGCGAATCGTATTTTTTCCCATCAATTCCAAACATTGAAGTGCTACACTTTCCCTTCCAAAATACACATAGATATAGATATGTTTATAGCTTCACCATACAACGATTTTCTGGATCTGGTCAAAACATTATCGTTACAAACGTGTCATGTCATTCAATTTACGCTACCCGTATGAATAAATTAGTGCAAACTGGGCAAATACACCTTACAAAAATGCCTCTATTTATCTGGTGCAGTTAATTCTTCCTCAGAGAATAACTGGGCCAAATGTTATCCGATTACAACATTCCAACATTGCATGTGTAAGGAAATAGTGCATTTAATTCAATTGATTCCATCACATCAAGCATATCTTAATTACTTTTCGAAATATCGAGATTCTTCAGTGTCCCACTACACTTTAAAAAAAAGGATCAGGTCTATTGACTTCCTTTCCGTGCGAACAATGAATTAGTCATGGCTGGACTCGGCAAGATTGCCGCCGGTTTAGTGGACTACCTGCCACCCCATCTGACTCCCCGCAGGGTCAAGTTCATTCACTGGTGAAGCCATGCTAGAGGTACCCTGAATGGGTCGTTTCCTTACGAATTGAGTCAATCAACTTATTTAATACCAACATTTAGAGTATAATGGGCTCATCTCAGCTCCTAATTAATATTCATGGCAAGGGATGGATCACGAAATAGCTTTGCCGTTCTGTGGTCGACATCAGTGGCTTCTGCGCGCATCTCAAGTGAGTTTCAAAGTTCTCTTACTGGTGCAGCATGCATATAACAAGAGGAAATCGACGTTTCCTATACGAAGAACCATTAATCTTACCTCTAAGGGCAGATCAATTAATATATGGGCTCACCTAGGGTCTCTAACAGTTATCCCTGGTGGCAAAAACTCTGCGAACAGTGGATACAGACAGACTCTGTCCCAACTCTGTTGCGAATAACACATGTATGCTCTAAGGCAATACTATGTCGTTGATTCGAAGATTAGCCGACTAGATTCGCCAACGCGCAAGCTATTTTCGGATGATCCCCGCAACTTATTGACGTAAATCTCTTGATTCTACGTTATGTGCTCGCTGAGCGCGGCTCAAACAATATTTCTTACAGATGACTCAATTCTTAAAGCACTCACGTCCTCTATGCAATACTCATAAGCCAAAATTCTATGTAGCTCCAAAACAAGTATAAATTTACTGGCTTACATTAACTATCATAATGGCTCTCCAATATAACCCTGTAGAATATACCATAACAAACATTTATTCAACATTTCAATGACACTGAAAAGCTATCTTTACCTCCTTATTTACGTTTCTTTCTTACTGTTTACAATAACACAGTATTCCTACGCCAGACATGACACACTTTGCACGTACTATAGGCCTGACATGCCGATTATTTATTCATTATTGTTACCGACCCCAGATTATTATTATTATTATTTAACGTTACCGTTACTTTCATCAATGTCTTACGCCTAAATGGCAGTAAACAAATCATCCTCCATGCCATATTTTACCAAAATACGAGGGATGTGATCTCGTACATAAATGACTGTTAATTCTTAACCTTAGAGTGATGCTTCGTTGTATGGTGAGCTATTAAATCATATCAACATATTAAATTTGTACTGACATTTTTGCTGGGTTGGTCCAGCATGCCAGCCTCTTGCCTGCCATGATGCTTATTTTAAGCCATCATGATATTATTCACACGACACATTGTATAAACTTTACACATGGTAATTATATTTTTCACTACTGGCATTTTCACTTTGACACAATACACATTATTTTACCATATAAACATAAACACTTTTAAAAATCACTGTAATATAATTTTATACACAATTCTCGCACTATTTTCACACATGGATCCTTGATTGGATTCCCACTATCGCCTGACCTCAGAGATGCGATGCAGCTAACTCCTGACAACCGCTGGTCTCCTTGAAAGTCTATCTTGCGTGTGTGTGTTCGACTCCCGTCACCTACAGTTTATATCTCCTCTACTGCAACTTTGTTCAATACTAGGTTACGACTACTTGTGACGCCTCCCAGGCTCCCGTAACTGTAGTGATCATTACAATAATATGTTATGCTACCCATGATAAGGGTGCAAGCAAGATGGCGACGGAGTGAGTACAGGTGGAAGTTGAGCTCCGTGTGAATGTGTATTTCAAGTGTGTAATACAGGAATTATCACAGTAAAAGTTGGCACAGGAACAACATATGAACGTTAGATTAATTTAAAGTAATATCTCATAGGCAGCTGTGTAAAACAACGTGAAATTCCGGTTATTTGTGTTAGGGAGCATTCACTTCACTTTGCCGTCATGAGCTCGTGCGCGGTGTGCAAGAAGGAAGTGGGAAAGGCAGCAGTGAAAGTACAGTGTGGTACGTGTAAAAACTGGTTCCATGGAAAGTGTGTTCAGATAAATGGAAAAGCTGGTGAATGGCTATGTGAATTTTGTTCCAATAAAGACACATCTCCATCATTAGGAGATGTGATGGTGTTATTGAACGAACTACGAGAGGAATTTCGTTCCATGAAAAGCGAGCAACTTCAGAGGGAGACAGATCTGGGTAAGTCACTGGACATGTGTCACAATAAATTAGATGATAATATGCTACTGCTAAAATCACAGCAGGCAGACATAGTTCAGTGCTTAGCACAAATAGATTCCCTGAAGCAGGAAAACTCTGATCTACGTACTAAAGTGAAAGCATTGGAAAATCGTGTGTTAGAATCTGAACAGTATTCCAGGCGCAATACAATTGAGATACAAGGTGTTCCCGAAATAAAGAATGAGAACGTTCTTAACACTGTCAAACTAGTTGGAAAAGCCTTGGACGTAAATGTGACTGATGAAATGGTGGACGCTTGCCATCGTCTTCCAAAACAACCAGGCCAACAATGCAGTGGTATTGTCGTTAAATTTGTGAGGCGGTTCGACAAAGAAATCTTCATGGAACGGCGCCGTGTAAAGAGGAATTTATCTACTAGGCATATGGGACTCCCTGGGGACAGCATGGTGTATGTGAACGAGAGTCTCGCCCCGGAAAAGAGGAGACTACTGGCAGCGGCTCGTCAGAAGCGGAGACAAAAGGAGTTTGCGTATCTATGGGTAAGAAACGGAATCATAAAAATGAAGAAAAATGAGGGTTCCCGTATCATAGTAGTTAATAGTATGGACGATCTGAATGGAATTTAAAATAGATAAATTGTCAATTTACTATCAGAATGTACGTGGCATGAAATCTAAATTGTATGTGTTTAACGAGAACCTATTGTGTAATGATATAGATATATGTATTTTAACAGAAACTTGGTTAGACTCCAGTGTTTATGACACTGAGGTCATTAACACTGGATACAGAGTATACAGGCAAGAGAGAGGTTCAAGCAGGACTGGTGGTGGGGTGCTAATAGCGGTAAAAGAGGGTATTACCGTTCTCAAGGCTGAAGGAAGGTCTCAGAACTCAGAAGTCTTGCTGTTAAAGTTGGAAACAAAAGGAAGAGTCTGGTATGTCTGTTCCCTGTACATTCCTCCTAGCTCGGACCTTGAGTCTTACCGTGAAATGCTAGGGTGGATAGAGAGGCATTATGAAATGTACAATAATAACATCATTATAGCGGGAGATTTTAACATTCCTACAATAACGTGTACAGAAATTAATGATGTAGATAAAAATAGCCATTCACAGTTACTGTATAACTTCATGAACCTACTTCAACTTAAGACTTGCAACAACATTCAGAATTCGAATGGAAGAACTCTTGACCTAATACTCACTAACTACACAAACCTAAATCTTGTAAGACATAATACTCCTCTTTTATCCGAGGATGCCCACCATCCCGCACTGGATTTAACTGTACCTCTCAATGGAGCCAAAAACACCTTCAGAATTAAAGAGCAAACTAAATTTAATTTTAAAAAGCTAAATTTGATGAACTGTACCTCGGTTTAAGAGACACAAATTGGGACGATCTCTACAAAATTATGGAAATAAATTCAGCAGTTAATTTTTTTTATGATAAAGTTTACGAAGTTTTCCAAAATACCGTCCCGGTACTAATGCCTTTTAAAACCAGTAAATACCCTGTTTGGTTTACAAAACAAATAATTAATGATTTGAAAGATAAAGACTTCCACAGAAAAATAAAAGACTATTCTGAATATAGCAAATTGAGATACAAACAATTAAGAAACAAGACCAAAACAGACATCAAACTAGCTCATAAAGGATATATAACAACAGTTGAAAATAACATTAATAGTGATTGTAAAAATTTTTGGACGTACGTGAAAAGCAGGAGAAGGGCCAATGGTACATGTACTATAATGCAATACAATGAGGAAGAGCTAAAAAGCGGGGAAGCGGTTGTTCAGGGTTTTGCAAAATACTTCCAGTCGGTGTATTCACAACACCCTTCTTCCTACAGAATATCGCAAGATGAGGCAAATACGCCAGTAACCCTGCACATAAGCGAAGTAACAATGGCGGAAATTGATAGAGCGTTTAAAAAACTGAGACCAAAAACATCAGCGGGCCCGGATCAAATACCCCCTTACGTAATTAAGGGTTGCTCACAGATTTTAAAAGATCCCCTTCATTTTCTTTATAACCTAGCAATTAGTACAAATACATTCCCAGATATTTGGAAAAAAACTCGTGTCTGTCCTATTTTAAAATCAGGTAACCAAACATTAATAAAGAACTATCGACCCGTGAGTATAGTATCAGCTGTTGCAATGATATTTGAATTTATCTTACATGACAGAATTGTTACTCATGTAGCGCCAGCCATATCAGAACAACAACATGGATTCATGCAGCGGAGATCTACAGTCACAAATCTGATGAATTTCTCCCACGATGTTTCATCTGAGTTGGATATCGGAGGACAGATGGATGCTATTTTCACGGATTTTGAAAAGGCATTCGATAGTATAGATCATGATATTCTTTTGACAAAATTAAACAATTTCGGTTTTTCACAAGCAAATTTACGATTTTTTAGCTCGTATCTGTCTGGTAGACAGCAATACGTATACTTTCTCGGAAATTCATCAATGGAATATACCGTAAATTCCGGAATTCCCCAGGGATCGAACCTTGGACCAATTATGTTTCTGATAGCAATCAATGACATTTCTGAATGTATTAAGCACTCTAAATGTCTTCTATACGCTGATGATTTTAAGATATTCCGTCCTGTATCCTCTGCTCATGACTGCTATCTTCTACAAAATGACTTGGACAACATCTTTGAATGGAGTAAGAAAAATAAACTTAATTTTAATCTAACGAAATGTGTCACAATGTCATTTACCCGAAGGAAGAATAAAGTTAGTTTCCAGTATAAGCTGGGGTTGAATACGCTGCGGGAGGTTAATGGTGTAAATGACCTTGGTGTGGAACTGGACAAAGGTTTGACTTTCGCTTCTCACATCAACAAGGTAACAAGTGAGGTTTACCGAGCACTAGGCTTCGTCATTAGAAATGTAAGACCTTTTCGGGAGGTGAAAACGGCCATTACACTCTTTAATGCTTACGTAAGGGCGAAATTAGAATATGCAAGCGTAGTGTGGAATCCGTGGCGTAAAAAATACAAAAGATTACTAGAAGGAGTACAGAAGCGATTCGCCAGATTTATACATTATAAAATGAGCGGAAATTACCCATATATGGTCCCATATAAAATTTTATCGAATAATCTAAAAATTATTACTTTGGAAGATCGTAGGAAAATAAATGATTCCAAGATCTTACACAAGATTGTAAATTCTGCGGTAGATAACTCTTATTTTTTATCGTTGCTGAATTTCAATGTTCCACGTCTATCTTCAAGAACGTGGACAACTTTTAGGAATAAGAAAACATGCACCACGTCACACAAACATTCACCGCTTTATAGACTCTGCAGTAATTACAATAAAGCTGTAGTGTGTAATAAAAGTCTAGACTTCGATCTTAGTCTCCAAAAATTTGTAAAGGTATTTATGACCACATTGCCTTGAGTGTAATTAATAAAAAGGTAGAATATGTAATAGCATTAAGGTTAAGCTATAAATAATATTACTATGTAATTAATTTAGATGCTAATATTAGATTTAAGATTAGATTTAAGTTATGAAAAAAATTAGAATTACTGTTAAAATTTTGTAGGTTTACTGTTATTGGGGTTAAAGACCCTGTTGTAAACCAGCATAAATAAATAAATAAATAAATAAATAACACTTCCTGGTTATGTTCATTGTCTGTAGCATCATCCCACTTATCTCTACGCTGTACTGATTCTATACTCGCGTATGCTATTGCTTATATGTATGCTGTAGACTGAATCTTATATGATGCATAATTACTGTTATTAAGCTGCCTGATGCGCTTTTCATTGTTCACCGCTAGTACAGTTGAGCGTCGATACTTTATAAATTCCGCGCACTTCCTTGCGTGATCCGGCAGCGTGTTAGCTCACGGGTTGAGTCAAGACGAACTGACTTCCCTGCTAAGCTTCTCCTATATAAAGCTTCCTTATGAAAAGTAGTTCTCTGGATTCCCAGGACCGACTCTCTTCTTGATATAATACATTTTCAGACAAAGTAAAGTATGATCCTTGTTTGTCTATGCGTGGAGGTCCCAAAATCACTCGCTTGCAAGAAATCGCTTCGGCCAATTAATTATAATTAATTGCTTCCTTCCACGGCGTCATGACGCTACTCCGGTAATTCCCCTCGGTTCCTTCACAAATCCTTACTCCGTAGCAGATGATGTCTGTACAGAGGTTCCTTTATAGATGCAGGCTTTAATTTAGGCGTGAGAACACTCCTAATTTATCTTTCCTAGAATACATGCATCTGGGTGTAAGTTTCATCTCGATTCATTGCTCCATTTGGCTGTAATTAATTAATTTCTGCGGGCGACCGCCCCCACTCCCCTATTTCGCCTTGTTGTAGGGGGATTTTCTCGGTCGTTAATCACGCCCTTCAGCTTACAGCCACGCCGAAAGTAAGACGTTGGCGCCATGTTTTCTCCTCCCACATTCAACTCCGCTTTGTCAAAATGTCAAGCTAGTTCGCTTTCTTGTGTTCTGGCCTCTAAAACGTACATAGGCTGGTATTTTCTGCAATAATCCACCTTAAAAGCTATGATATTCCCGTTCTGGCCGTGAAATCCTGCTATAATAACTACATGCAGATATAACTCATTGTTCTTCGGGTTCACTGTGGCTGTTCCCCCTCAGAGATCAATGATTCGATTCTCTGCGGAATCATGGGCCTGGTCTTCTTTGGTAAAGACCCCAGCTCGATGCCAGTCAGCCGTGTCTAATTGGGCACATCTTTCCCCTGCTAAGCTCGGAAAAATCATTTTACAAGTGAATTTTTTCGAGCCTCTAGACGGCATCGACTCTGTAGACAGTGTTTACTTTAGGCGGTCAGTGCTCCCGGGCAGTGGGTCGTCTCGTTCCCCCACTCCACTATGTCTACCGTCTCGTATTTCCTTGTACTCCGCTCTTAGCCGTTCATTCATCGCTTGGAGTTCTACCGATGCTTCCCGTAACTGGTTGTAAAGCTCTTCCAACTGACAGCTGCACACTTCCCTCGTCCCCCATGGGTCAACGAGCTGGTTGCCTTGTTTCCTTTCTCCCTGATGTCGGCTTTTCTGAGGACTCTCTGCGTGCATATAAAATGACTCCTCATCCATTTGGGTGTGCATGGCTTGCTCTCCGGTGGTTTCATATTCCTCCGGTGGACTATACAATTTTAGGTTGGCAGCGTTTACTACTACTTCTCTGCCTGTTTCTTCATCTTTAATTCTCTAGGCATTATTTTGCAAGTCCCTTATAATCAGGTAGGGTTTATGATCCTTACATTGACTTTCGGGTATCTCCTTCTCCCCGAGTCATAATTGGGTGGTTTTTCTTTTGGCTCCATTTCTTGTGGAGTTCTGCTGTCTGTCTTCGTGCTGTTGCATCTCTAGACTCTTGGCTCCGTCATCATCCTTATAGATGTCGGGTGACCGATTTTTAATTGCTTCATCCCAATGCACTTGCGATTTTCTGTTGTCGTCTCCACGCTCCTCCATATATCTTAATGATGCGTGATAACGTTCTTCTGCTTCTTCGTCGAACCCGCGACTCTGTTCTTGGGATCTCCAGTCTCGATTATTCCCATCTCGGCCGTAATTTCTCCTGTTATCAGGCTGTTGATTTCTTGTATCGCGCTGATTCCTCGGTGTCCGCGGTTCGATCTCCCTCTGTACGCTGACCTCCAATTCTGGTTTTCCCTTCCTTCTCGTTGCCAGTCTGACTTCTCAGTTTCTGTGCTAATAGATTTACTTTTGGTCTGCACCCTAGTCGGTTCGGTTGGTGCACTAGTCATGTGGACTTGTTCCGTGTTCCGACCCTGCCTCGTATGCTGCGTTGTGGTGAGATCGAGCTGTCTAAGCACTTCCTTCATTTCAATCGCTGCCTTGGCGTTTGCCGAGATTAATAGTCGTTGCACTTTGTATGGTAATTTCTTGGCTATCGCTATACAAAGGTCTAGTTCTATAGGGGCCTCGTCAAGCTCTTTAAGACGGCATAATTTTGCTATAAAAAATTCAGCATATTTCGTTGGATTATTTGTACTATAGCGTCTGGAGTACAAGTCCAATCTGAGATTCTGTTGGATATTTGCATCCCAGTACCTTCTTAAAAACGCCTGGCGGAATTCTTCTACGGTGTCAAACGTGTAACGAAAACTTCTGAACCATAAGGCGCATTCACCTTCGGTCAGTTATTCGATAGCTCTTAATCTTCGCTCTGGCGGTACCTTTGCGTCATTTAAGTATTCGGAAACCCCTTTGAGCCAATATTTGGGTGTCATATTTGAGTTACTCCCAGAATACTTTCTCGGTTTCTCGTCACTAGCCCTTACAACAGTGACTATCTGATTTTGTACAGCATTTTCATGCGGTGTGGACGTAGCGATAGGTATACCAGGTGTGGTATACGGGCTGTCACTTGGCATGGCTGTATTTTTCGGAGTGGGCTGTGTCTCTATATCGGCCCATCTATTTCTCCTATTTTCATCTATGCTTCCTTCATTAGATCTTGGATTTCGCAATATGGACTCCTCATGTGCAATCATTCTGGTTTCCATTTGGCTGTGCCTGTTTTCCGCTCTTTCTAAACGAGCTAATACTTCTCGTTCTATTTTTTCCAGGCGATCACGGTTTTTCTCTGCCATAGAAAAGATTTTCTCCTTGTCATCTTTAAGACTCTCTTTTATATGAGAAATTTCCCCCTATAAACCTTGCCTTACCTCGGCAAGCGTTTTATCACTGGCTTCATTTTTCAAGGCCTCTCGAAGTTCCAACTCTTCTCGTAAGCCTGTAACCCTCTTTCTGGATGTGACCGTGCATATTGAAGATTTCGGTCCTTATTTTGGTAACTTCTCCCTGGTCCTCATCTTGCCTTTTATGAATGACTGCTAGATCGTTTTGAGTTTGTTCTAACTCGTTTTGAACCTTTCCAACCTGCGTCTTCATGTTTAATATTATTCCCTTATTTTCTTTTGCGGAAGTTTTTATTTCACTGATCTCCTTGCATTGGTCAAGGATATTCTGATCCTGCTTCTTTAATGCTTCGTCTACAGCTTTTGCGTAGCCGGCCATGCGATTACTACATTTTTCGTCACTGTCTTCAAGCCTTTGATCCACGGTCTGAGTGAACGTATTAAACTGCTCTTGCTGCCGCTTAGTGTTCGCTTCGTTCTGATTCTGAACTTCTTTAAGCTCTACGGACATATTGTTTAGTCTATCATTGACCTCACGTTGCGATTCTCTGCACGCTTGCAGATTATTCTCGAGCTTTACCTCTATTGACTCAAAGCGTTTGTCATTATTTGCTGCATCTCTGAAACCACGCTACCAATCTTTTTCGTTACCTCCTGTTTAATAGATTATTTAACATCATCAATATTTTATTGACCTCTAATAAATTCGAATCTAATCTTTGACTGACCTCTAACTGGTAATTTTCTAACTGAGTGTTTACCGTAGCCAACATCTGGCTCACCTCGGTTGGATTGGTCTCTAACTTATTGTTCATTTCAGTTTGATTAGGCTCTAACTGAGTATTTACCGTATCCAACATCTGGCTCATTTCAGTTTGATTAGCATCCAATCTAGTGTTCATTTCAGTTTGATTAGCATCTAACTGATTGTTTACTGTATCCAATCTACCCGTTATTTCTTCTTGAAATGCTTTAGCATCTTCCCTACTCTTGGCATGAGTAGCATCGAAATGTTCCTTCAACTCTGCGATACATTTAAGTACCCCCTCAGTGCCAGCCATCCTGTATTCCTTATCTTTGAGATATAGGCAGGCCGTTGCTGTGCATGCTGGTGCGTTATAATGGGAAAAGTATTCCGGTGTCGCGAAAACAACAACATTCATTTTAGCACAGTGCTGTGACCACCTATGGAATGGGTTTTGACCCTCGTACCCGTCCGTATATTCACTCGTCTGACAACAATGTCTAATGTCTGAGTATCACCTAAAAAGACTCACAATCGCTCAAACACAGTTTGAGGAAAAATATACTATTATAGTTTTCCCCCATGGAAACCATACTATTATTATGGGGTTTTCTGAATCCCATAAGCCTCACGTTATTCCGGGCGCCATGATAAATTAATATGGTGCTCCATTTCAAGACATCGGCCATATTCTGATTTATTAGTAAAACCGTCCAGGGAGTGGTTTTTAATGCCGAATGCCCCACGCTGGGCCATGCCATGATAAATAAATAGGGTCATGCTCATGATAAATAAATAAGAACATAGAGTGCTCATGCGTTACATTACATTTAAGCATGTCTTATGGAGGATTATAATCACTTATTTTAAACGTGGAGGCTTATTAACTATGGGACGCGGCCTTTTCCTAATATATCCTAGCTTTGCTGCTATACTTGTCTCTAAGATTTAATATCTTGGCCGACTTTTAGTAGTACCTGTGACTCAATCCTAGTACAATAACATGTCCTCCATGTACCCAATTGTCATCATATGGAACATGTGTTCGTATCCCAGCTAACTCACGGTCTTTCGAGGTATGGGGCGTTCAACCCACTATACGATCACATATTCAGGATTTGAGTCTGTCAGGTGACTACTCTACTTGAAAGAAACAACATTTTCGTAAGTATAACATTTAATGATAGTAAATCATGGCCATACAACATAAAACACAAAATATACTTTACATTTATTTCCCACAACAAAAATCAAAATTATCTGTGAGTCTCTTCTCCTCAAAATTAGTGCTTCACCGCACTCAAGTCTATCCAAAACATCCTATTATTGGTACTCTTCGACATTTGCGAGTGTCCATAGTGTTCCTCACGTGGCACAATTTAACACAAACTGGAATATCACAACACAATAAGCACAAATTATACTTAAATAACATTAAATCTGCAATTATTAGATATTTATCCGTTTTACACGGGACATTTACTTTAAATAACATTAATTCATTAGCTTATGCCTTGTTTAATAAGTGTTGTGTCGTGCGAATCGTATTTTTTCCCATCAATTCCAAACATTGAAGTGCTACACTTTCCCTTCCAAAATACACATAGATATAGATATGTTTATAGCTTCACCATACAACGATTTTCTGGATCTGGTCAAAACATTATCGTTACAAACGTGTCATGTCATTCAATTTACGCTACCCGTATGAATAAATTAGTGCAAACTGGGCAAATACACCTTACAAAAATGCCTCTATTTATCTGGTGCAGTTAATTCTTCCTCAGAGAATAACTGGGCCAAATGTTATCCGATTACAACATTCCAACATTGCATGTGTAAGGAAATAGTGCATTTAATTCAATTGATACCATCACATCAAGCATATCTTAATTACTTTTCGAAATATCGAGATTCTTCAGTGTCCCACTACACTTTAAAAAAAAGGATCAGGTCTATTGACTTCCTTTCCGTGCGAACAATGAATTAGTCATGGCTGGACTCGGCAAGATTGCCGCCGGTTTAGTGGACTACCTGCCACCCCATCTGACTCCCCGCAGGGTCAAGTTCATTCACTGGTGAAGCCATGCTAGAGGTACCCTGAATGGGTCGTTTCCTTACGAATTGAGTCAATCAACTTATTTAATACCAACATTTAGAGTATAATGGGCTCATCTCAGCTCCTAATTAATATTCATGGCAAGGGATGGATCACGAAATAGCTTTGCCGTTCTGTGGTCGACATCAGTGGCTTCTGCGCGCATCTCAAGTGAGTTTCAAAGTTCTCTTACTGGTGCAGCATGCATATAACAAGAGGAAATCGACGTTTCCTATACGAAGAACCATTAATCTTACCTCTAAGGGCAGATCAATTAATATATGGGCTCACCTAGGGTCTCTAACAGTTATCCCTGGTGGCAAAAACTCTGCGAACAGTGGATACAGACAGACTCTGTCCCAACTCTGTTGCGAATAACACATGTATGCTCTAAGGCAATACTATGTCGTTGATTCGAAGATTAGCCGACTAGATTCGCCAACGCGCAAGCTATTTTCGGATGATCCCCGCAACTTATTGACGTAAATCTCTTGATTCTACGTTATGTGCTCGTTGAGCGCGGCTCAAACAATATTTCTTACAGATGACTCAATTCTTAAAGCACTCACGTCCTCTATGCAATACTCATAAGCCAAAGTTCTATGTAGCTCCAAAACAAGTATAAATTTACTGGCTTACATTAACTATCATAATGGCTCTCCAATATAACCCTGTAGAATATACCATAACAAACATTTATTCAACATTTCAATGACACTGAAAAGCTATCTTTACCTCCTTATTTACGTTTCTTTCTTACTGTTTACAATAACACAGTATTCCTACGCCAGACATGACACACTTTGCACGTACTATAGGCCTGACATGCCGATTATTTATTCATTATTGTTACCGACCCCAGATTATTATTATTATTATTTAACGTTACCGTTACTTTCATCAATGTCTTACGCCTAAATGGCAGTAAACAAATCATCCTCCATGCCATATTTTACCAAAATACGAGGGATGTGATCTCGTACATAAATGACTGTTAATTCTTAACCTTAGAGTGATGCTTCGTTGTATGGTGAGCTATTAAATCATATCAACATATTAAATTTGTACTGACATTTTTGCTGGGTTGGTCCAGCATGCCAGCCTCTTGCCTGCCATGATGCTTATTTTAAGCCATCATGATATTATTCACACGACACATTGTATAAACTTTACACATGGTAATTATATTTTTCACTACTGGCATTTTCACTTTGACACAATACACATTATTTTACCATATAAACATAAACACTTTTAAAAATCACTGTAATATAATTTTATACACAATTCTCGCACTATTTTCACACATGGATCCTTGATTGGATTCCCACTATCGCCTGACCTCAGAGATGCGATGCAGCTAACTCCTGACAACCGCTGGTCTCCTTGAAAGTCTATCTTGCGTGTGTGTGTTCGACTCCCGTCACCTACAGTTTATATCTCCTCTACTGCAACTTTGTTCAATACTAGGTTACGACTACTTGTGACGCCTCCCAGGCTCCCGTAACTGTAGTGATCATTACAATAATATGTTATGCTACCCATGATAAGGGTGCAAGCAAGATGGCGACGGAGTGAGTACAGGTGGAAGTTGAGCTCCGTGTGAATGTGTATTTCAAGTGTGTAATACAGGAATTATCACAGTAAAAGTTGGCACAGGAACAACATATGAACGTTAGATTAATTTAAAGTAATATCTCATAGGCAGCTGTGTAAAACAACGTGAAATTCCGGTTATTTGTGTTAGGGAGCATTCACTTCACTTTGCCGTCATGAGCTCGTGCGCGGTGTGCAAGAAGGAAGTGGGAAAGGCAGCAGTGAAAGTACAGTGTGGTACGTGTAAAAACTGGTTCCATGGAAAGTGTGTTCAGATAAATGGAAAAGCTGGTGAATGGCTATGTGAATTTTGTTCCAATAAAGACACATCTCCATCATTAGGAGATGTGATGGTGTTATTGAACGAACTACGAGAGGAATTTCGTTCCATGAAAAGCGAGCAACTTCAGAGGGAGACAGATCTGGGTAAGTCACTGGACATGTGTCACAATAAATTAGATGATAATATGCTACTGCTAAAATCACAGCAGGCAGACATAGTTCAGTGCTTAGCACAAATAGATTCCCTGAAGCAGGAAAACTCTGATCTACGTACTAAAGTGAAAGCATTGGAAAATCGTGTGTTAGAATCTGAACAGTATTCCAGGCGCAATACAATTGAGATACAAGGTGTTCCCGAAATAAAGAATGAGAACGTTCTTAACACTGTCAAACTAGTTGGAAAAGCCTTGGACGTAAATGTGACTGATGAAATGGTGGACGCTTGCCATCGTCTTCCAAAACAACCAGGCCAACAATGCAGTGGTATTGTCGTTAAATTTGTGAGGCGGTTCGACAAAGAAATCTTCATGGAACGGCGCCGTGTAAAGAGGAATTTATCTACTAGGCATATGGGACTCCCTGGGGACAGCATGGTGTATGTGAACGAGAGTCTCGCCCCGGAAAAGAGGAGACTACTGGCAGCGGCTCGTCAGAAGCGGAGACAAAAGGAGTTTGCGTATCTATGGGTAAGAAACGGAATCATAAAAATGAAGAAAAATGAGGGTTCCCGTATCATAGTAGTTAATAGTATGGACGATCTGAATGGAATTTAAAATAGATAAATTGTCAATTTACTATCAGAATGTACGTGGCATGAAATCTAAATTGTATGTGTTTAACGAGAACCTATTGTGTAATGATATAGATATATGTATTTTAACAGAAACTTGGTTAGACTCCAGTGTTTATGACACTGAGGTCATTAACACTGGATACAGAGTATACAGGCAAGAGAGAGGTTCAAGCAGGACTGGTGGTGGGGTGCTAATAGCGGTAAAAGAGGGTATTACCGTTCTCAAGGCTGAAGGAAGGTCTCAGAACTCAGAAGTCTTGCTGTTAAAGTTGGAAACAAAAGGAAGAGTCTGGTATGTCTGTTCCCTGTACATTCCTCCTAGCTCGGACCTTGAGTCTTACCGTGAAATGCTAGGGTGGATAGAGAGGCATTATGAAATGTACAATAATAACATCATTATAGCGGGAGATTTTAACATTCCTACAATAACGTGTACAGAAATTAATGATGTAGATAAAAATAGCCATTCACAGTTACTGTATAACTTCATGAACCTACTTCAACTTAAGACTTGCAACAACATTCAGAATTCGAATGGAAGAACTCTTGACCTAATACTCACTAACTACACAAACCTAAATCTTGTAAGACATAATACTCCTCTTTTATCCGAGGATGCCCACCATCCCGCACTGGATTTAACTGTACCTCTCAATGGAGCCAAAAACACCTTCAGAATTAAAGAGCAAACTAAATTTAATTTTAAAAAGCTAAATTTGATGAACTGTACCTCGGTTTAAGAGACACAAATTGGGACGATCTCTACAAAATTATGGAAATAAATTCAGCAGTTAATTTTTTTTATGATAAAGTTTACGAAGTTTTCCAAAATACCGTCCCGGTACTAATGCCTTTTAAAACCAGTAAATACCCTGTTTGGTTTACAAAACAAATAATTAATGATTTGAAAGATAAAGACTTCCACAGAAAAATAAAAGACTATTCTGAATATAGCAAATTGAGATACAAACAATTAAGAAACAAGACCAAAACAGACATCAAACAAGCTCATAAAGGATATATAACAACAGTTGAAAATAACATTAATAGTGATTGTAAAAATTTTTGGACGTACGTGAAAAGCAGGAGAAGGGCCAATGGTACATGTACTATAATGCAATACAATGAGGAAGAGCTAAAAAGCGGGGAAGCGGTTGTTCAGGGTTTTGCAAAATACTTCCAGTCGGTGTATTCACAACACCCTTCTTCCTACAGAATATCGCAAGATGAGGCAAATACGCCAGTAACCCTGCACATAAGCGAAGTAACAATGGCGGAAATTGATAGAGCGTTTAAAAAACTGAGACCAAAAACATCAGCGGGCCCGGATCAAATACCCCCTTACGTAATTAAGGGTTGCTCACAGATTTTAAAAGATCCCCTTCATTTTCTTTATAACCTAGCAATTAGTACAAATACATTCCCAGATATTTGGAAAAAAACTCGTGTCTGTCCTATTTTAAAATCAGGTAACCAAACATTAATAAAGAACTATCGACCCGTGAGTATAGTATCAGCTGTTGCAATGATATTTGAATTTATCTTACATGACAGAATTGTTACTCATGTAGCGCCAGCCATATCAGAACAACAACATGGATTCATGCAGCGGAGATCTACAGTCACAAATCTGATGAATTTCTCCCACGATGTTTCATCTGAGTTGGATATCGGAGGACAGATGGATGCTATTTTCACGGATTTTGAAAAGGCATTCGATAGTATAGATCATGATATTCTTTTGACAAAATTAAACAATTTCGGTTTTTCACAAGCAAATTTACGATTTTTTAGCTCGTATCTGTCTGGTAGACAGCAATACGTATACTTTCTCGGAAATTCATCAATGGAATATACCGTAAATTCCGGAATTCCCCAGGGATCGAACCTTGGACCAATTATGTTTCTGATAGCAATCAATGACATTTCTGAATGTATTAAGCACTCTAAATGTCTTCTATACGCTGATGATTTTAAGATATTCCGTCCTGTATCCTCTGCTCATGACTGCTATCTTCTACAAAATGACTTGGACAACATCTTTGAATGGAGTAAGAAAAATAAACTTAATTTTAATCTAACGAAATGTGTCACAATGTCATTTACCCGAAGGAAGAATAAAGTTAGTTTCCAGTATAAGCTGGGGTTGAATACGCTGCGGGAGGTTAATGGTGTAAATGACCTTGGTGTGGAACTGGACAAAGGTTTGACTTTCGCTTCTCACATCAACAAGGTAACAAGTGAGGTTTACCGAGCACTAGGCTTCGTCATTAGAAATGTAAGACCTTTTCGGGAGGTGAAAACGGCCATTACACTCTTTAATGCTTACGTAAGGGCGAAATTAGAATATGCAAGCGTAGTGTGGAATCCGTGGCGTAAAAAATACAAAAGATTACTAGAAGGAGTACAGAAGCGATTCGCCAGATTTATACATTATAAAATGAGCGGAAATTACCCATATATGGTCCCATATAAAATTTTATCGAATAATCTAAAAATTATTACTTTGGAAGATCGTAGGAAAATAAATGATTCCAAGATCTTACACAAGATTGTAAATTCTGCGGTAGATAACTCTTATTTTTTATCGTTGCTGAATTTCAATGTTCCACGTCTATCTTCAAGAACGTGGACAACTTTTAGGAATAAGAAAACATGCACCACGTCACACAAACATTCACCGCTTTATAGACTCTGCAGTAATTACAATAAAGCTGTAGTGTGTAATAAAAGTCTAGACTTCGATCTTAGTCTCCAAAAATTTGTAAAGGTATTTATGACCACATTGCCTTGAGTGTAATTAATAAAAAGGTAGAATATGTAATAGCATTAAGGTTAAGCTATAAATAATATTACTATGTAATTAATTTAGATGCTAATATTAGATTTAAGATTAGATTTAAGTTATGAAAAAAATTAGAATTACTGTTAAAATTTTGTAGGTTTACTGTTATTGGGGTTAAAGACCCTGTTGTAAACCAGCATAAATAAATAAATAAATAAATAAATAACACTTCCTGGTTATGTTCATTGTCTGTAGCATCATCCCACTTATCTCTACGCTGTACTGATTCTATACTCGCGTATGCTATTGCTTATATGTATGCTGTAGACTGAATCTTATATGATGCATAATTACTGTTATTAAGCTGCCTGATGCGCTTTTCATTGTTCACCGCTAGTACAGTTGAGCGTCGATACTTTATAAATTCCGCGCACTTCCTTGCGTGATCCGGCAGCGTGTTAGCTCACGGGTTGAGTCAAGACGAACTGACTTCCCTGCTAAGCTTCTCCTATATAAAGCTTCCTTATGAAAAGTAGTTCTCTGGATTCCCAGGACCGACTCTCTTCTTGATATAATACATTTTCAGACAAAGTAAAGTATGATCCTTGTTTGTCTATGCGTGGAGGTCCCAAAATCACTCGCTTGCAAGAAATCGCTTCGGCCAATTAATTATAATTAATTGCTTCCTTCCACGGCGTCATGACGCTACTCCGGTAATTCCCCTCGGTTCCTTCACAAATCCTTACTCCGTAGCAGATGATGTCTGTACAGAGGTTCCTTTATAGATGCAGGCTTTAATTTAGGCGTGAGAACACTCCTAATTTATCTTTCCTAGAATACATGCATCTGGGTGTAAGTTTCATCTCGATTCATTGCTCCATTTGGCTGTAATTAATTAATTTCTGCGGGCGACCGCCCCCACTCCCCTATTTCGCCTTGTTGTAGGGGGATTTTCTCGGTCGTTAATCACGCCCTTCAGCTTACAGCCACGCCGAAAGTAAGACGTTGGCGCCATGTTTTCTCCTCCCACATTCAACTCCGCTTTGTCAAAATGTCAAGCTAGTTCGCTTTCTTGTGTTCTGGCCTCTAAAACGTACATAGGCTGGTATTTTCTGCAATAATCCACCTTAAAAGCTATGATATTCCCGTTCTGGCCGTGAAATCCTGCTATAATAACTACATGCAGATATAACTCATTGTTCTTCGGGTTCACTGTGGCAGTTCCCCCTCAGAGATCAATGATTCGATTCTGTGCGGAATCATGGGCCTGGTCTTCTTTGATAAAGACCCCAGTTCGATGCCAGTCATCCGTGTCTAATTGGGCACAATAAGGCAACACTGAAGAATGGCTTCAACGATATTTTTAATAATTAAAATACTTGTAAAATGTTAATTAATATGCACCGTAATCAAATTTAACCTCGAGTTATCATATCATAACACCTGAAAATAAAGCTAATAAAATGTTTAAAAAGCGTCGTTGTAAAATCATAGTTTTTTTTTCGAACATAAAAATCAATCATTACAAAGCTCAAAATAAATTGTATAAATCTTCACTCCTCGAGTCCAAGCTGTAAATTGCTCAATATCGCTCTCAAATATTTTCATGATCAGGTCTACATTCAGAGTTTGTGGAGTACAAATAAATGTCCCATACGATTCGGTGAATTTGCATCTATAAAATGTTAATTTACCAGAAAAACTACAATCTCACATTAAGTTAAACAATAAAATACAATCCTTAAAACACACTTCTCAAAACAAATCCACATTACAATAAATCATCAATACAATAATTCCTCAATAAAATAAATCCTTATTAACATAAATCCCCACTAAAATAAACACTCATTGGTTAAAAGGAAAGGCATAAACAATCTATGTCAACCCCTTATTAATCCTATTTCCAACGAGGTCGGGGAGGGGATTCGATGAAATTCCATCTGGCTGATGGTTTCTACGGCACAACAATAGTATATCCCTATAACTATTCCCACTTGACGAGCATTTAATCTTTGACAAACGCAAAGCTTGGAGCTGACTAATATTTCTACAACTTGAAATTTGTCGTCACATTGCTCATAACATGAACTCATTGAAGATTTATACATATTAAGGGAACCGGGACGTGTGATAGGCTCAAGAATGCCAATTTTAGCCTATTTTCATTTTATGAAAAAAAAATAGGATTATGAGATCACCTTTTGTCCGCGTGTCTGTGCGTGCGTGTGTGATTCACGCGCGTGTGTGTGTGTCCCCTAATAACTTCTAAACGGCTGGAGCGATTTCAATGAAACTCGGTAAGGTCTTAGTACTATCTCAGCCGACCCTGGCTGTGCCATTCAAATTTTATTACGTCTCACCAATCCAACATGGCGGCTGTGCGAAATATTTCACCGGCGTTCTATATCTCCAATACTATTACTGATATCACCCTGAAATTTTGTGCGGTGATAAAGTTCACCTATGAGACTATCAAAAACCTATTGACTATAAAACGAACATGGCGATCAACCGAAGTTGAAACTTTTAAATAGACTGTTCTCGCGATTTAAACATCCAAACGCAGTGAAACTTGGTACAGCAGAATTTTATGCACATTGTAATGCAATGGCATCTAATTTAGTTCAATTGTTGATATAATCTCAAGATGGCGGCTGTGCGAAATATTTCACTGGCATTCTATATCTCCGAAACTATTACAGATATCACCCTGAAATTTTGTACGTCAATAAACGGCACTACGAAAAGGTCATCTATGAGACTTTCAAAAACCTGTTATCTACAAAACGAGCATCGCTGTGAAGCGAAATTTATACTTTTAAATAGACTTTTCTCGCGATTTAACCATCCAAACGCAATGAAACTTGGTACAGCAAATGTTTGAACATATTGTAATACACTGGCATCTAATTTAGTTCAATTGTCTCATAACCTCAGGATGGCTGTTGTGCGAAATATTTCACTGGCATTCTATATCTCCGAAATTATTACGGATATCAGCCTGAAATATTGTACGGTGGAAAAGGGTACTACTAGTAGTTCATCTATGAGATTTCTAAAAACCTGTAAACTACAAAACGAACATGGCGACCAAGCGAAGGTGGGACATTTTAATAGACTTTTCTCGCGATTTAACCATCTGAGCGCAGTGAAATTATGTACAGTAAATGTTAATACACATCGTAATGCACTGGCATCAAATTTAGTTCAATTGTTCACATAACCTCAAGATTGCGGCTGTGAGTAATTTTAAAATTAAGTATTTATTTCTTGTGTATTAATCATGCGATCGAAGTGAACGTTTGAATAATGAATCTACGCAGAAATCGTCATTTAATAGTACATAACTCTATGGCCTACATATATAAAAATCCAACATGGCAACCAACCAAAATACTTAGATTTTTCTCAATACCTACTTATCAACGATAACAATCAAACTGAAATTATGTATGTTGATAGAGGCTATTAACATAAGTTCGCCTATGGGACTTTCAATTACCTGGTGAGCACAAATCCAACATGGCGGTGACGCGAAATATAAATATTGAAATGGATGTTTCTCGCGATTCAACAATCCGAGCGCAGTAAAACTTTGTACGGTAAATGCTTATAAAAATTTTAAGCCACTGGCATATAATATATTTCAGTTGCTTCCATAACCACAAGATGGCAGCTGTGCGAAATATTAAACTCTTCATGTAATAGTACATAACTCTAAGTCCTACATATATAAAAATCCAACATGGCGATCATCCGAAATATTTAGACCGTTCTCTATATCTACGAATCTATTACAGCAATTAAACTGAAATTGTATATGTTGATAGAAGCATTGTACGCAGAAATCGTCATTTAATAGTACATAACTCTATGGCCTACATATATAAAAATCCAACATGGCAACCAACCAAAATACTTAGATTTTTCTCAATACCTACTTATCAACGATAACAATCAAACTGAAATTATGTATGTTGATAGAGGCTATTAACATAAGTTCGCCTATGGGACTTTCAATTACCTGGTGAGCACAAATCCAACATGGCGGTGACGCGAAATATAAATATTGAAATGGATGTTTCTCGCGATTCAACAATCCGAGCGCAGTAAAACTTTGTACGGTAAATGCTTATAAAAATTTTAAGCCACTGGCATATAATATATTTCAGTTGCTTCCATAACCACAAGATGGCAGCTGTGCGAAATATTAAACTCTTCATGTAATAGTACATAACTCTAAGTCCTACATATATAAAAATCCAACATGGCGATCATCCGAAATATTTAGACCGTTCTCTATATCTACGAATCTATTACAGCAATTAAACTGAAATTGTATATGTTGATAGAAGCAATTAACATAAATAGGATATATGAAAATAGGCTGTATAGTTCTTCACGGAACTACTTGTTTGATGTGTAACATTTTTCCACTTGGTTGCTGGATATTTTCGTGGGAGTGAATTTGAAAAACGGGATGGAAATGGATCGGACGGAAGTAGATCGGACGGAAGTGTGTAAGGCCAGCTGGATCGCATCCCTCATGGCTGCCAGGAGGGATGCGATCCACCTGGCAGTGGTAAAAGGAAGCAATGAGCGAGCTAGGAGGGATGCGATTCAGCTGGCAATCAGCCAGGAGGGTTGCGATCCAGCTGGCTGTGGTAAGAGGAAACAATGAGCGCGCGTAGTCGGAGATTGATAACATGACGCACTGTCCGCCATGTGAAAAACTGATTAATTCAAGGTTTGGAGGCACCAATACAGATATTTCTACAATAAATCATCTTCAAGTTGTCGTTCTTTGGTGTAAAAATATTCATTATATCAGATTTGCTAAAAACAATTATGATTTATTGTTTAGCCTATTTTCATTTTATGAAAAAAATAGGCTTATGAAATCACCTTTTGTCCGTGTGTCTGTGTGTGCGTGTGTGTGATTCGTGAATATTACCCCCCCCCCCTAATAACATTTAAACGGCTGGAGCAATTTCAATGAAACTCGGTAAAATCATAGCACCATTCTGGCCGACCCCGACGTGCCCTTCAAATTTTATTGTCTCTCACAAATCCAACATGGCGGCTGTGCGAAATATTTCACCAGCATTCAGTATCTCCGAAACTATTACAGATATCACCCTGAAATTTAGTACGGTGATAAAGGGTACTACTAGAAATTCACCTATGAGACTTTCAAAAACCTGGTAACTATATTATCAACATGGCTGCCAAGCGAATTTGAGACATTTAAATAGACTTTTTTCGCGATATAACCATCCGAACGTAATGAAACTTGGTACAGCAAATGTTTATACACATTGTAATGAACTCGCTTCTAATTTAGTTCAATTGTTTACATAACCACATAATGGCGGCTATGCGAAGTATTTCACTGGCATTCTATATCTCCGAAATTTTGTACGGTGACAAAGGGTACTGCTACAAGTTTATCAATGTAACTTTCAAACACCTGTAGAGTACAAAACGAACGTGGCGGCCAAGCGAAGTTGAACCATTTGAATAGACTATTCTCGTGATTTAACCATCTGAGCGGAGTGAAATGTGGTACAGTAAATGATTATACATATTGTAATGCACTGGCATCTAATTTAGTTCAATTGTTTACATACCCTCAGGATGGCGGCTGTGCGAAATTTTAAAATTAAGTTTTTATTTCTTGTGTCGTAATCATGCGATCGAAGTGAAAGTTTGAATAATGAATCTACGCAATAATTTTCCCTTAATGGTACACAACTCTATGGCCTATACATATAACAATCCAAAATGGCAAGCATTCGAAGTATGTTGACAGTTCTCAGTATCTACGAATCTTTTACAGCAACCAAACTGATATTTTTATGTGCATAGAGGCTATGAACATATGTTCACCTTTAGGACTTTCAGTAATCTGGTGAGCACAAATCCAACATGGCGGCGACGCTAATTACAAATATTTCTATTGACGTTTCTCGCGATTTAACCCTCCGAGTGTAGTGAAACTTTGCACGTTAGATGCTTATACAAATGTTAATCCACTGGCATTTAATTTATTTCAATTCTTTTCTTAACCACAAGATGGCAGCTGTGCGAAATTTTAAAATATCGTTTTTACTTCTTGTGTCCTAATCATACGATTGATGTTTGAATACCACTCGTACACAATAATCTTCATGTAATAGTTCATAAATAAAAATCCAACCTGGCGACCATCTGAAATATTTAGACGGTTTCCAATATCTACGAATCTATCACAACAACCAGACTGAAATTTTGTATGTTGATAGAGGCAATTAAGATGAGTAGGATATATGAAAATAGGCTGTATAGTTCTTCACGGAACTATTTGTTTAGCTTAAGATCTCCCATCTTTCCTGAAGAATTTGGTGTATCAATTAATATGCTGAAGTGATATTTGATGCAATAACATTAGGTTTAAACATAATGTTTTAAGGCTATACTGTATCTACTAGTCAAACATTCTTTTTGTGTTACCCGTAAATCATATTTTTTGAAATGTCATGTACCATTTTCTCAGAAACTATCTGCTCAATGTATTTGAAACTCGGTAGTCTCTAGGACACTATATATATCTGCTAGTGGAAGTACATTATTTATTCAGGTATCTTCATTAGTTCATGGAGCCCAGCTTCAAAAGCACGGACAATCGTACAGAAAATTTCAGTTTTCAACTAGGATGTACAAAAAACAAACTCAACTCCTGTAAACAATAGGGCAATACTTTTACTTCAGTAGATCAAAAATAGTTTAAATATTATGCATGCAAAGTTTGTTGGGTTTGGTTTGAGTATTTGCTCAGAAAAAGGGACATGAGTTGGGGAATTTTTAACAATATATTTTTCTAAGATTTCTTTTGTAATGCTCTCTGTGACACAAAATATTCAACATAGAAGTTTCAAATGCTACCCAAATAATAACGAATGTACTCTGAATACACCAAAAGAACATTCCAGGAGATATCTATTGTAGTTTCTGAGATATGTAACTAAACATCGGTAGCTACACTTTTCTATCGAATCACACGTCCCGGTTCCCTTAAACCAATAGTTAATTACTTAATTTTTAGCCTATTTTTCACATTTTGCAAAAATGAGGAAAAAGTAGACTTATGAGATCGGGCAAATGCGTGTCTGCCTGTCTGTCTGTCCTTCTGTCTGTCTGTCTGGCTGTGTGTGTGTGTCCCCCTATCAACTCCTAAACGGCTGCAGCAATCGAAACATAATTTGGTAGTTATTCTATACCAGAATAACTCACGGCCATATTTGAAAATTATGTCAGTGCTACCAACTGCTGAAAAATCGCAATTGAAATTTGAGCTCTATGTTGGATATCTCGGAAGGTATGAATGAGAGCTATTTCAAAATTGGCACACGTATAGATAATAATATTGCAGTTTAATTTCCAGGAGGCCATACATGGCAGTGTTGCCAAAATGATTATAAGCCTGCTGATAGGTCCAAATTTTAAATGCATATAACTTCTACACTGTCAATAGGATTTCAACCAAATTTTGTATGTGCTATGTGTACGTAAACAGATATGACTGAGTGTATACTTGAGAGCCACCAGGGCTGCCAACTGTTAATAAATGCTCTCAATTTTGTAAATCTAAATACCCATATATCACAAAGTATGCAAGTCGACAGCTTTAAACTATGCACACGTATAGTACCTGACTTTATATATTCATTTGGAGTAACTTATATACGTCAGTGCTACAAACATGATTCTAAGCCAGCTGAGAGGTCCAACTTTAAATGTGTGGGGCGTGGTGGCTCAGCGGTCTAGCTGTATGCCTCTCACCAAGGCGGTCCGGGTTCGATTCCCGGTCAATGCATGTGAGATTTTCGAAGTGAAATGCAATGTCCTGTGGTTCGGATTCCACGTAAAAAGGAGGTCCCGTGGCTCATGATCTCAAGATTAACGGTCACGTTATACTACAAGCTTCCTTTCCAACTTTAAATACATGTAACTTCTATACTATCAGTTGGATTCAAACCAAATTTCGTGTGTGCTATGTGTACCATAACAGATATGACTATGCCGATTCTTAAGAGTAACCAGGGCTGCCAACTGTTAATAAATACTGTCTCTATTTTTGTTACCCTAATATCAATATATCAGAAAGTATGCAAGCCAATTGCTCTAAACTTTGCACACGTATAGTACCTGGCATTCTAGATTAATTTGGACTAACTAATATACGTCAGTGCTGCCAACATGATTCTAAGCCTGCTGATAGGTCCAATTTTAAAATGCATGTAACTTCTATACTAACTAATGGATTTCATTCAAAATTGACACAACAATAGATCATATTATTTCAGATTATTTCTGACCAATACATGTATGACATTGTTGCCAACATGATTTTACGCATGCTGTTAGATCCAATGTTTAACTGCATGTAACGTCCATGCTATCCATTGGACTTCAACCAAATTTTGTATTCTGTACTGTAAGAGATGGAACTAATAATATATTCAGTCACCAGGGCTGCCAACTGTAGTTCTCTATTAGGCTACATTATGCCAGTTATTCGAACTAATTAGAAATTTCGATATTACCAACTTAATTTGGTCATTATTCTAGATAGATCCATATAGATTAATCATTGGCATGAATCTTAAATTTTAAGAAAAGTAGGCTCTTTACTTCGTCACGGAACTTCTTGTTATACATAGAGAGATTGTCGACATGTTTTCTGTGGCTTATTATAGTATGTACAAGGAATTGCAAGGTATAGCAAGGTATTTTAATTGAAGCAGTTCCAACTTTGACTACCAGATGCCACCAGAAGGATTACTGGAGGATATTAACGACTTCGGTTGGATTTGAAACCGCGTTCTTAGGCATAGAAGTTCAGCATGCTACCGAATATGCCGCCGAAGCCATCCTTATTATTTTATAGCTTGTAATAAAATTTGGATGTAACTTATATTTTATTGGTCCCCGACCATGTCAGATTAAGCTATTGATATCGTGTGCTCCTTTTTCAATTGTTTTCGTATCTTAATGTTCTATTTGCTTTGCCCGTCACTTGTAGATGCAATTGTTTCTTTGTTATTATTCTTCTCTATAGTGTTATCCCTCAAATCATCATATTTCCTTCTATATATCTTCATCTGTAATGCCTAGTGGTGGTGTGTATGTGGGGACATGGTGCTAGGAAAATTACTGCTCTGTGCGAGGGTCAGACATTATCATCTAGTGGCAGCACTATTCATTCATAGACTCCTTGAGAATGAAAGAATCTCCGTGGCATGAAACAACAATATCCACATATAAAGAAAGAGGAGAGAGAAGACATAACAGCTGCAAAAACATTAATCTGGAAAAGAACTGTTTGTGATTTATACCCGAAGTCTGAGGAAACTTTGGTGGTCAAAGAGTCGACATTACGGCCTCCAGGGAGGGAAGGCCAATGTTGAGGAGTGGAAGAGTGTTCTTAGGGCATTGACGTCCAAGCTCATCCAGTTTATTAAGGAGAAGCATCTTGTCGACGCAATTGTTGCTTAGAAGTACGTAACGTACAAGCAGTAGAGCCTAAATGATTGCCGTAACCTTCCACAACCGAAACAGTTTAGCATCAGTATATCATGTTTCCAGCAAATCCACACATGTAAGCTATTCATTAATAAATTATTCATTATTTAATCATTCATTTTTCAAATTATGTACCGTAGTTTGGGCCTGAAGCGAGTGTATCGTCCTGCAACCTAAGAGGAAAGATTCTCGGCTCCATAAAAATATATTGGTTCGGCATAACACAAATGTGTTAACTTTTACAGGTTACAAGGAAGATAAAATGATAATAAAAGTAAATAAAGTTTCAAAAAGAATGTTATTTCCATTTTTACTTTAAAACGATTTTATAAAAAAGATAGTATAGCATATTTTTATCTCAGGGTCTTCAATTGAAACATTATCGTACAAGTAGTCCTTGGCAGAAACACAAGCACAACCTGCTGCCGTCATCCTAACAGTGGTGTGACTGAAATCCTAGGTCATGTGTTTAGTAAGGTAGAACTGCTAAGGAACACACCCTATCACAGAGGGAGATCAGCTTTGACCTCTGCACCGCGTGAATTAGTTCGACAAGTCCATGAAGAAATCCACCGCCTATGTCTTACAGGATCTGTCAGAAGTGTAGACAGTGTTGCAATCCATACTAGGCTGCATGAAATCATTGTTATGAACTCAATCATCCGTTATGATCGGGGCATTGAACAGGCCGTGGTGTTTGAAAACCTCCGGCCTGATACCTGTGACGTACAGGAGTAAGACATCACAGCACTCGGGCGGGCTGGCAGTGAGACGCAGTGCATACATATGATAGTATATCTAGCGCGTGTTAAATGTGTTGTATGGTAATATGAGCAAGTATTAATGTGTTAAACGACTCGGAAAGCATTGTTTTATGTCACCTTATCTGACACCAGTTTTGATATTTATACTCAAAATGTGATGAATGTTCCGGCATAACTCAACAAATTGCCAGCGTTTCGCCCCGGTGTACCATTGGGCTCTTCAGTTGGTAAAAGTAAACCTCACCAAGACGCTGGCTAGCACACACTGGGAAGGCCATTGCAAGACGTATTTGATACATGTGTTCCCACGTCACGAGCAAAGCCTGTGCACTACGGGAGTCAAAGCTCCACTCCAAAGCAATTATAACCTTACCTTTGCACTGAATATATAATTTTCGCAAAAGAAAAATATGTATTTTCCATTGACCATTATATACTGTATTTAAACACAAAATGTTAAAAATTTCCGACATAACTCAACAAATTGCCAATTGAAGAGCCCAATGGTACACCGGGGCGAAACGCTGACGATTTGTTGAGTTATGCCGGAACATTTTGTGTTTAAATATATAATGGCTCAACGGACAATACATATTTTTATCTTTTGGGAAAATTATATACAATTTTTGATTGTAAAGGGATCCGAGCTCTCTTGATACTGTGTCGGTCAAATTCTGTATGACTTGATCAGATTTCTAGACGTGTCATCCACCCCGAACTCTTCCAGAATATTCAATAATCTTTCTTGATCAATTGAGTCATATACTTTATGAATGAAAATCCACAGCCTGCTTCCAGTCTCCGACCGGGTCAGGAATGGAATGAATCAAGCCCCCATCTAGCGGCGAGGATATGAACTGTGCCGGCTGCCGAGGCCTGACGCACTCCTCTGGGGCAATGATTTAATGAATGACAGATGAGATGAAATGATAGTGGAGAGTGTTGCTGGAATGAAATTTTTGACAGGGAAAACCGGAGTACCCGGAGAAAAACCTGTCTGCCTCCGTTTTGTCCAGCACAGATCTCACATGGACTGACCGGGATTTGAACCACGGACCCAGCGGTGAGAGGCCGGCGTGCTGCCGCCTAAGCCACGGAGGCTTCTCATATACTTTATAACTATTATTATTATTAATTCGTTATAGACAGTTTTGTCATTGATCAACCAGTTACGTGTGCAAGCCTGATCATCTATTATTGACTGTTATATTTGAGGCACCGGGTTTGATTCCTTGTCCTTCCTAGTAATTTAATTCTGATCTGAGAGCTGAAATGGGGGTCACTGAACATTATGAAGGTAATTAAGGTGTCAATTTGCACTTCATAAATCCTAGAAGTGGTATTCCGTGGTTTTTACACCTCCATTTTAGGCATAATGGGACAGAAACTCTCTACCACGGTGAACTCCTTCCAAATCCTACTTTCAATGACAAAATCAGACAACTGTACAGACACCTCACTGACGCAAGTTATATTAGACAAATCATTCCCTCACTCAAGTATACGATACCGATTATCACTATGTCGCAAATCCCAAACAGACTACAAACCTCTGTGAGCAAACGAGTCGTCTCCATGGTACCCAATATGCAGTAACTTCATTTATCACTCGTTTGGTAGCAAAAGTAGGAACTACTTGAAAATTGAATGTTTGCAGTCCTTAATTGAATTAAAACAGATAACACGCACTAATACAGCCATCACAATTAACACCGGTTATCAGACAGGTTCTACACACACCCAAAGTACACGGGACTACATGACCGCGTTGTCGCAGCCCCTAAACTGAGAAACCAACGAACCATCATTTGCCACTGTAGCCTCCTGTGTTTCTACAGAACAATTCACTAAATACCAACACATTGCCATTCAATTCTTTGAGTGCATCTTGCCCCTTGCTCTCATTACTTTTACATTTATCATAATTCTCCGTCTGGATTTATCTTCTCGTCTAGACCGCGTTACCAACGGTTTCAGTACGTAGGTTCACCTTCGTCCGGAGAACTTAATAAAGTGGCTTCCCACTCCGCTCCATTTGGGGCAAGGTCTACGTGAGCTAGTCATTTCATTTCGCCACACCATTCTAAAGTATGATTTATCTCTCAGGGAGATCCTTTAGAAATGAAATCTCGGACTACTCTTTCAACTGGATGAGGTAATTTAACCTCATGTATGTAGACTCGTGCGGTCATGAGGCTTTGGGATTTTAACAGAGCTTTGTTCTTATTAGTCGTCGTTTTCAATCCATTAAGACACCTTTCAATGAATTTGAAAGAATAATTATGCTGCCATTAAAGACGCTATGAGAATAATATATTTTTCGACGCATTTGTACTTAACCCTTTGATTTTTGAACCACTCACAGCGGATGAGCAAGTGCCCAGGCTTTTCGTAACAAGACTACGACCAACTAGTTCAATAATTTGTTCAATCATCATCGGATATATTTTTCTTCCTCGTATTTTCCTTCTTTCAGGAGGGAAGCGTGGTGACGCAGCAGCTAAGCTGTTTTTCTCTAACCAAGGTTGACCGGGTTCAATTCCCGATCAATATGTGTAAGATGTATCAAAAATGCCATTTGGTTCAGATTCCACGTAAAACGGAGTTCTCATGGCACATGATCGCGAGATTAACGGTCACGTAAAACTGTAAGCTTCCTTCCTTTCCTTTCTTCTTATCTCTGTACATACATAAAAATGAAAGCTTGTCTGTTTTTTTTTTCTGAATTTCTACGGAAATTTGCGTTATTTACGCGTTTCAGACTGTTTTATGACGGATTCGCGCGAAAATAAATTTTCTGTCTGTCTGTCTGTGGACAAGTATGTTCCCTTATAACTCGAGAACGGCTGGGTGGATCAACGTAAAATTTGGTACAGATATCTTTCAGAGGCACGACACTAAACATTGATGTAACTCTTCTCTGTAGCTCCAATAAAAGGGGGCCTACCCCCTTAAAACACTTGCTGAAATAGGCGTAGAAGGGCGAGACAAAGCTCATTTTCAGCCCCTCAATGAGAGAAACGAAACTCGGGGGCCCGAAAACCACCGTTTTAGGCCCTAAAACCAACCGTTTTTGAGAGATTCCCAGAAAACTAATTTCATTTAATACAATAATGAAAGAATGCAATGGGTCTCAGGAATTGACCTGGGAGGAGTCGTTGAGACTCTGGCAAATGGGAGTGAAATGCGTCACCTATTGGGTTCAGCAAGAGAACCCAACTCGCCTCTTTCACTTCAACTTCAGCACGTAACCTACACGAGGTGCCCCTGTTAAACCGAGCAACCTAGTGAAAGGTTGGGTCCTTAATCCCAGCGGGAAGCTGGGTCGGTGAGCTGATCAGTGCTGAGGGCTACAAGTTAAAAACTCGTTACCTTTTAGGTAACTATTCCTCTACAATTCTCGTAGAACTCGAAGCATGAAGAAACGTTCACTCAGGAAATCTACCCCAGGTGGTACCCAATCCACCCCCACTCAGGATGGGGCATGCAGGTCTTCGGAGTCTGGGGAACCTGCACTTTCATGTTTTCCATCCCTATTACCTTTACACAAACAAGTGAAGAATAAGAGAAATTTCACCTACCTAGCTACAATCAACATTAACTCCCTTCTTAAGGTAGGTAAGCTAAAGCAAACACTTGAAGTGCTCGACAAGTACAAAATAAAGATAGCAGCGCTCCAAGAGACTCGGTTTATGGACGAGGATGCATTTGAGTCAGGTACGTATAGGATCTACAAGGGAAACCCGGGTGAAAGAGTGATGAGGACAGTCCCACACCTGGGCACAGGTTTTGCCGTACATCACAGTATGGTTGACCACATTTTGGATTTTTCTTCACCTAACGGAAGGACCTCCTCACTATCATTCAGATCTCGTAACAGAGCCTATACCATAGTGACCTTCCACGCACCCACAAATGACACCAACCAGAAAGACCTGGAGTTAGTGGAACACTTCTGGGACTCCCTAGAAGAAATACTAGACAAGATTCCACATAACCACTCAACTACTCGCATGGGAGACTTCAATGCCCAAGTCGGCAGGAAACAGAAATACCGAAGGATAGTAGGTCTCTACCCAGCCCACAAGAGAACAAATAGAAACGGTGAGCGCCTCATAGAACTCTGTGACAAGTACCACTTGGTCCTAAAATCAACAGCCTTCAAGCGTCTACCTAGGAAAGCCAAGACTTGGAGAAGCCCAAATCCTTTGCTAGGTGAATTTCAGCTTGATCATGTGGCTATAGACAGACTATATCACAGGGAGATACAGAACGTCAAAGTACTGAGAGGAGCCAATATAGACTCTGACCATTACCTTTCACTAGTCAAAGCTAATTTTCAACCATTGAGAAAGGTAGCAAAACCACCAAGGAGCTCTAGAATACCTCGATTCAATACTCAACGCCTGCGTGAGGAAAACTGTAACTTCCAACAAACCCTTCGGATGAATACCCAGAAAGAAGGTTGGACAGCCCTCCAGAAAGCATTACTGGATGCCGCTCACGAAACTATTCCCGCTACGTCCAATAAAGGAAAACACCCTTGGTGGACTACAGATTGCGATAAGGCCATAGAAGTAAGACGTTGGGCCTGGATCAGGTGGAACCAGTACAAGAATGATTTCAACCTTGAGGCTTTCATCACGCAAAGAAAGGCAACAGCGAATACTGTACGTGGAGCAAAAAGGAATTGCCTACGCACCCTGCTACAACAGGCAGAAGAGGACTTCAAGAGACACAAGTCCAGAGACCTGTACAAGGGTCTTAAGAAACAGACGACCCAGTGCACTGCCCCTACCTTACTTCTTCGTGGACCAGACGGCAAGATCCAACTAAATAACAAGGATTGTACCACCGTTCTGGCAGATTATTTCCAGAAGCTCCTCAACACAGAAGAACCTAATGCAAGATTAATCTTCCATGAACCATCTATCAGGAAGCCTGATTCTCAACCGCCTGACAGAGAGGAAATAGAGAGTATAATCAATAACCTGAAAAATAATAAAACCTCAGGTGAAGATGGAATAGTAGCAGAGTTGTGGAAATGCGCAGATGAACAGTCCTTGCAGAGCATCCAACAGATCATACAAGACATATGGACAACAGAGACCCTACCGGAAGGGTGGACATCAGCAGTAATTCACCCGTTACACAAGAAGGGAAGCAAGACTGACCTGAACAATTACCGAGGTATCTCCTTATTGCAGGTTACCTACAAGGTTCTTTCGAAAGCTCTGTTATATAGAGTCACCAACCAATTAGACGCTCAATTAGGGGAATACCAGGCCGGCTTTCGAAACAATCGATCTTGTCCAGAGCAGATACAAAATCTCAAGACCATCCTCACTTATAAGAGTCGTGGGGGACAACCCTGGGTAGTTGTCTTAGTGGATTTTCAGAAGGCATACGACTCGGTGGACAGAGAGAGTCTTTTCTCCACCTTGCGAGAATTTGGCCTTGATGAAAAAACCCTTAAACTAGTCCAGGCCACCTTGACAAACACAACATCTAAAATCAAGTTCAGAGGTGATCTATCCGAGAGCTTCCCCATCAAGACGGGAGTTAGACAGGGTGATGGACTCTCCTGCATCCTCTTCAATTGCATCCTGGAGAAGATCATAAGGGAATGGATGGTGCGACTAACACCAAGGACTGGTCTGCAGCTTGGATACAAGAAAGATAACCTTCATGTTTCATGCTTGACCTTTGCCGACGACCTCTCCATACTGACCAACACTGTAGAGGATGCTACTCACCACCTACAGAGTCTTCACGATGTAGCGGTTCAGCCTGGCCTGAAGATCAACATTGGAAAGACTGAATTCATGACTAACATCAGGGAAGCCCCGTCCACAATTCCACTTGAGGGGGTCTTCATCCGAAAAGTCCCTGCGGTCAAGTACCTAGGAGAGTGGATCTCGGCAAACCAGAGTGAGAATCTGGCCATAGATACCAGGTGCACCAAGTTTGAGAGGGCCTACCACTCCTGCCGCAGCATCTACGCATCGAAGTTCCTCTCCAAAAACCTAAAACTCAGACACTACAATTCAGTAGTAAAACCATCTGTTCTGTACGCCTCTGAATGCCTCGTGATGGCCAGGAAAGGTCCACTCAGGAAACTTGAACTCAAGTAGAGGAAGATCCTGCGGAGGATACTAGGACCTATACGGGAAGAGGGAGGTACCTACAGAATTCGGCACAATGATGAGCTTTACAGCCATCAAGAAGGCATTGTGACGTGTATAAGAAAGAGGCACTTGGCCTTCTATGGACACTTGACCCGCATGATCCCTTGCTGGCTCACCAGTAAGATCTTCACAGTGGCAGGAAGAGGGAAGGCCTCTAGGACCAAGTGGATCTCTACGGTCAGGATGGATTTAGACCACCTAGGGATCCCACTTAGTTCCATACAGGACCGCCAACAATTCCGGCAAGCCATCCGACAGGGAGTTTTTCCTGTATCACTGACAGCTAGGAAGAACACTGGTGTCAGCAGACCACCATGGACGGAGGAAAGAAAGCTGGCTCATAGTCAGATGATGAAAGAGTACTGGAAGAAGAGAAAAGACAAAGCGACGAGCAGATACGAGCCCCGTGGTCCTCAGTAGGCCCAAACGACGACGAAGAAGAAGAAGAAGAAGAAAGAATGCAATCCGGTAACCATGGCAACAGAAACTCACAGGTCCATCTATTGCTGTAAGACGCAATACAATTCCATTTATTACATTCCTGAGATAGTTTGCAAACGGTTATAAGGTTATAACGGAACAAAATCAAGCTGTAAAATTCATCAATACATATAATGCGCTTAAGGGGGTCAAGGGGTACTCTAGAATTGTTCACGCTATTTACACGTGCGGGTGTGGTACGGAATGTCTATTATGTCCCTATCTCTATATTGTTATATTATAATTATTATATTACAGCCTACAACGACGAGACAAAGCTTATTTTCTGCCCCTTGGTGTCAGAAACAAAACTCGGGGACCCTAAATAACCGTAAAGGGTCCCCGAAAATTACATTTTAAGCCTCTAATAACAACAGTTTCTGATATTCCAAGAAAACTTATTTCATTTAATAACTCCTTGACACGGAGATAGGACGGATTGAAAGGGTAAAAAAGTTCAAGTACCTAGGAGAGACTATACAGGAGAATGGGTTAGAAAAAGCAGCTGTTGGAGATCGAATTATAAAAATGGAAAGAGCGTATGGATTAACAAAAAATTATCTACAACAAAAAGTGCATCTCCTGGAATGCCAAAATAAGGCATTATAACACTGTCGTAAAAACAGAGTGCCTCTTTGCCAGTGAATGCCTTTCGATGAACTATAGCCTCGAAAAGCTAGAAGTCATGGAAAGGAGAATTCTTAGAAAAATCATGGGTGCAGTTCAGACTGAAGATGGATGGAGACTGAGAAGCAACGGAGAAGTCTACCAGAACGTGGAAAGAATCTCCGCGTCTATGCGGAAGAGAAGGCTGACATTCCTCGGACATCTCTATAGAATGAACGACCATAGATTAACTAAACAAATATTCGACTATCTCTGGAAGAAAAAGACCACCATAACATGGATTAAGGAAGCTAGGAAAGATTTAGAAAAGTTAAACATCACAGAATCTCAAATGCTAGAAAGAAATGTATTTAAGAGCAAAGTGAACAATCTGGAAGGGTTTCAAGATGAAGGAAGACCTAAGAGAAGTGGACGAACTTGGACAGAAGACCAAAGAAAAAATGCCAGTGAACGCATGAAGGAATATTGGAGACAGAGGAAACTCCAGGCAAAGAATAAGAAAAAGAAATACAGTTGTTGCGTGATTCTAAGTGGTCAATTCGCGTGAAAAAAAAAAAACTAATGAAGGAATGTACGCCAATAGCCATGGCAAAAGCATCTCAAAAGGTGACTTCCAACTTTTCATCTATTTCTGCAAGAAGTAATGCCACTCCATTTACTAACTTTCTGTGAAAGTTTGCAAATGGCAATAAGGTTATCACAGAACCAACTAACACTTTAAAATTCATCAATGCGCTTAAAGGGGTCAGGGGTTACCATAGATTTTTAGCCTACTTTTCACATTTTGCAAAAATGAGGAAAAAGTAGACTTATGAGATCGATCCGGGAAAATGTGTGTCTGTCTGTCTGTCCTTCTGTCTGTCTGTCTGTCTGTCTGTCTGTCTGGCTGTGTGTGTGTGTCCCCCCCTATCAACTCCTACACGGCTGCGGCAATCAAAACCAAATTTAGTATGAGTAAAGATGTGCACCGGAATAGCTCACGTCCATATTTGAAAATGAAGTCAGTGCTACCAACTGCTGAAAAAACGCACTAGAAATTTGAGCTCCATGTTGGATATCTTGCAAGGTATGCATGGGAGCTATTCCAAAATTGGCACACATGTAGATAATACTATTTCAGTTTAATTTCCAGGAGGCCAACCATGACAGTGTTGCCAAAATAATTTTAAGCCTTCTGATAGGTCCAATGTTTAAATGCATATAACTTCTACACTATCAATTGGATTTCAACCAAATTTTGTATGTAATATCTGTACATAAACAGATATGACTGAGTGTATTCTTAAGAGCCACCAGGTCTGCCAACTGTTAATAATTGCTCTCTCTATTTTTTTATACAAATACCAATATATCAGAAAGTATGCAAGCCAACAGCTTTAAACTATGCACACGTATATTCTGACATTTTAGATTAATTTGGAGTAACTTATATACGTCAGTTCTACCAACATGATTATAAGCCTGCTGATAGTACCAATTTTTAAATACATGTAACTTCTATACTATCAGTTGGATTTCAACCAAATTTCGTATGTGCTATGTGTACCATAACAGATATGACTATAAGTATTGTTAAGAGCAATCAGGCCTGCCAACTGTTAATAAATGCTGTATATATTCTTTTTACCCTAATATCAATATATCAGAAAGTATGCAAGCCAACAGCTCTATACTTTGCACACGTAGGCCTATAGCACCTGACATTCTAGATTAATTTGGAGTAATTAATGCAAGGCAGTGCTGCCAACATGATTCTATGCCTGCTGATATGTCCAATTTTAAAATACATGTAACTTATATACTAACAAATGGATTTCATCCAAAATTGGCACACTAAGATATCATAATAATTCAGATTATTTCTGACCAGCACATGCATGGTATTGTTGGCAACATGCTTTTACGCGTGTTGATAGATCCAGTGTCTAACTGCATGTAACGTCCATAGGACTTCAACCAAATTTTGTATTCTGTACCTTAAGAGGTGGAACTAAGAATATATTCAGTCACCAGGGCTGCCAACTGTAGAGCTCTATTAGGCTACATTATACCAGGTATATTTTGAACTAATTAGATATTTCGATATTACCAACTTAATTTCGTCATTATTCTAGATAGGTTCATATACTGTAGAATAATCATTGGCATGAAAAGTAGGCTGTATAGTTCTTCACGGAACTTCTTGTTTCACACGACTTAAACGTGCTAAATGTCGTACAGAAGGTCTATTATACCTCCAAACAGCAACATGACGTATATTGCGTTTCGTCTACGAGGTTTTTTAAATTTCATTTTCACGTCAGGAAGTACACGTTTTAGGTAGGCTAAATTTATTTTCTGAGAATATTTTAACTAATCATTTATCTTTGTCGACAAACAGGTTCCAAGCCTCTAACCATTGCAACAGTAGCTCAATTGATTACGTCTGGCTATTAATACCAAAGACCGTTCGAAGAATGGGTTCTTCTGCTAGTCCATCTACATATATGCCGTACCTGTGGTGTATATGAGTGTTGGGGCTGAGGGGTTACAGCTTCCCCGCCTTGAAAAGAATAAGCCAGTAAGTAAATCACAAGTAGTTCTGTGAAGAACTTAATACTGTAGCCTATTTTCATAAATCCCACTGGTGTTTGCTATTAAAACTCTTCTGCCTATTAAAAGGATTTTCCTTCTGATATACATAATATATTATGGTTCACGACCTACGTCTTTACTAACACAATTACAATGAGGAGTTATGTTTACAATACAGGGTGTTTGAAAAAGAACTCCCTAGTTTTAATGTGTCCTAGAATCTGTACAAAGTGACATACACTATTCTAGTTTGTGGTGTGTGATTCATCAACTCTCCAAGTTTGGCTCTCCTGCAGTTGGCAGGTCTGCTTGACCTTGAGACGGCCCCAGTGCTGTTTGTTTCCTCTGTTCCTTCAGTTCAGTTCAGTCCAGGCGTGCGTGCATTGTTCACTCCGCAACAGAAAGCGCAGTGTGTTATTTGGCTTGTGAAAACTGAGTAATTTTAGACGTCAGTATGGTAGTGAACCACCTACAGCAAAAACTATCCGTCATTGGTTAAAGTATTTCTAGGAATACGGTAGTGTTTTAAAAGCAAAATCATCAGGTAGACCGAGAACTTCAGTAGATGTTGTTGAACAGATCTGTGTTTCATGTGTTCGGAGCCTGAAGAAGTCATTGGTCTGACGTAGTCTACAATTAAGAGTGCCTAAAGGTACTGTGTATGATGCTGTACATAAAAGACTTAAGTTGCGCCCCTATGAATTGCAACTGTTACATGAAATAAAACCTACTGATAAAATCAAAACTTGGAGAGTTGGTGAATCACACACCACAAACTAGAATAGTGTATGTCACTTTGTACAGATTCTAGGACACATTAAATCTAGTGAGTTCTTTTTCAAACACCCTGTATTTAGCTTTCAATATCGGTGATTAAGACTCCTCCCGTGAGATGGCATCCTTTTGTAACGAAACGGGAGTGGATCTTTAGAAACGTCAAAGGCACGCCTTCTATGATTTACGAAAAGTAAGCTACTGAATTTAGTGCCATTACATAATGATTGTTATCATACGAATCATCTTTCCAATCGCCTGAATAAGGTACGATAATCTTAAAAATCGTTTTACTATTTCGAACTGTAACATCTTGAATTTCTGATAACAATTGAACATCATTATATATCTCTACACTTATCTCTGTATACATATTTGCAGTGCCAAGTTTCATTGAATTCGGTTTATAAGATCGTCAGAAATGTTATTTTAAATATTTTAAGATTACTTGACCACCATGATGTTTTGGTGTTTCTCAGGATTTGGAAAGTCAATCATTTGTCCTTACATAGCGGTCCTCTAACACCCTACAAACTTCAGTTTGATTCCCTAAATAGTTTCGGAGGTATTGAGAACTGGTGAAATTTATCGTATGGACGACATGTTGGATTGTTTTATGTGCATGTATATGCTATAGAATTATATGCCATTAGATGAATATTATAATCGTGGCTCATTATAGCAACCTACATTTCTATCGCTTGTTTAGGACATGAAAAATATGAACGTCATTTTAGAAATATAGCACAGTCGCCATTTTCCAGTTCTCATACAAATTGAATCAAATTAGTCGTCGGTATAATAAGCCTTGTATGAAGATTTACCGCGCAAAGTTTCACTGTGCTCGGATAATTAAGTCACGAGGAAAATCTATTAAAATATTTAATTTTCACTTCGCCAGCATGTTCGATTTGTGGTCAACAGGTTATTCAATGACCCACGGATGAATGTATGTTTATAGCCTGTATCAACATACAATCTTTCAGTTTCATTATTGCAGGTTCATTATTCAAACGTCCACATTGATCGCATGATTAGGACATTAATTTTAAAATTTCGCACAGCCGCCATCCTTCTTTTGAGAAAAATTCAATTGAATTAAATGCCAGACAAAAGATGATCTTATATGCCTATGTTTTCATATGATGAAAATATCCTAATTAAGAACATGTTGATTTGGTAATAGCATACATTATTGTATATTTGGTTGTGTCATAATCTCAACTTAGCCAAGTTATAAACCATACTAGAAGACCCGTGCTGCTCCGCAGCATTCACTTCAACAATCCTACAGCACTTCTGTCCATATGACATTTGCATGTCTTCATGCTAGTGACCTGAACAGACATTTACGGTACCGTCGTTTTTGGGTAAATGATGAAGTAGACTTATGAGATCAAATGTGTGGGTGTCTGCCTGTCCTCTGTATGTGTGTCCCACTATTTACCCTGAGTAAGCTTAAAAGGCGCACGGACGTCAGGCCGAGGTAACAGCTAACTCCAAACACATAAGCTATACTCTTCTCTGAAGAATTAACTCGACACGACTCGGCAGTTTGATGCTGGCTGATAAGTCGCTCGCAAGCTCGTAAACTCCCTCTGAAGCTAGTAATTTAAATTTTCACTGAATGGAGCTTGCTAGAGGAAATGAAAACGTAAAAACACTTAGAGTGGTCGATGTGGGAGCTGTCGCGGACTTTCTTGCAGAACTTTTGATGCTGAACAATTCGCAGAGAATATCGATTTTTTAAAGACACATGGACGTTAGGTTTTTCTTCAACTCAATTCACTGAAATCGTAAATGCTCGGCTTATTTTGGTCATAAATAAATGTTTTTCTACCTAATCCTTCATCGAGAAATCCTTTACAGAATGGTGAATACCGCATCAAAATCCATCAAGTTGTTCTCGGGATTACCCGTTAAATCCGAGAATTGGGAACTTTGTTTATACTAAGTAGATAGAGATATCCACACAATTTAAGGCTACAGCAGTACAATTTGGTGTTTTGTCTACTTATGAACATTGGTTTAAATTTAAAATAAAAGATGGGTCTCTTATATTTGAATTTAGAGATGTAACTCTTGGTTAACATATAAAGGTGTGCAAATTAATAGAATTAAATAAATAATTTTAATTAGTCGTAATTACTTTTATTCAAAATCATTTTATTGACCAACTTCTTTTGTTGTCCTACTTAGTAGTGTTTCCTCTCCCGTAGAATTACACCTTTTCCCATAAGGAATTGCGTCTGGAAACTGTCAGATTATTGGATTCCAAGGGATATCTGAGTTAGGACCATTTTCAATTTTTCATTGACTTAAGAATTTAAGTCAGGTGATTTCAATGCATAGTTCATGAATCTTTGAATAGTTCAATAGCGTTCATCAGTTAAAAGACCCCAAATCCCTCCGCTCTAAATTCACACGTAAAGTAGAGTGAAGTCATAAAAACGAATCGTGCGGCATTTTGCATTTGCAAGGCTCCTCTGTTAGTGGAAATTCTAAAAAATCATTTTATTTTGAGTTTCTTAAATGAAAATATAATTAGGAGTCTTGGATAAACATTTGAAGTAATTTCATCGCCTTGTAAACATACTTAGTGCATTAAACCGTGAAAAGTAAAACTGCAATTTTGGAAAACTGACATCGAATCTAATAATTTGCACATCTCTGTAAAGACAGCTATCGCCTCCACCCCTACAGATAGAATAGTAAGTAAATGCGATTGATGAGAAATGAAAAGATAACTCACAGAGAAGGAATTAATATTTATTAAGCTGTAAATTTGATTGAGTATATCTTTTTTTATAGAACTGAGGGAATGAAATAACAGGATGTAGGATAGTAATCACCGATGTAGGAAAATAGAAATTGTTTTTACCATTACCACAGGACAGTTATCATATTAGGGATGCGGACGTAATTGTTATTTAATCTGTGCCCCGTTTGCTGAGGTCTGTGCTCCTCCGCAACATTCGTTTCAAAATTCTAATAGTACTTCCTTCCATTCGACATTTGCTGTTCACTTGCCTTATTGTTCTATTTGAACTTTGACGTCATGAAAGGATTTTGCTCGCGATAGTGCGGCATACAGTAAAGTTTTCCGTGGCTAAACACCGGTTGAGGTAAATAAATGCCTACTTGATCTGGTGTTTGACCTTGAGCTTTATTGATAGTTATACAAAAAGCCAAACGTACTGGAACCTGTCTCCTTTTGAAGGAAAATGGCATAGAAGTATCTGATGGCGTAAGGTCAAGGCGAGGGAGTAGGACCTTGTTTCCAACATTTACGCCAGTAATAATTTCCAGGTGTAAGCAATTGTCATGCATCCTCCAAACCAACAGTCTAGTACCGTTCAACAGACCTTGGGTAACATTAATATTTCTCAACAAAATCACAATTGAGCCTTCTTTTAGTCGAAGGATATGAGGTGGCAATCTACTTATGCCTATGCTGTCTAAAAATTCTATTGGGAATTGTAGAAGTTCACTCTCATCTTCAGTAACCAAATTATTCACACTGATGTAAGTTCTCGATGATCCTGGGATTAGGTCTAAAACTTTGTGATTGATTTCTTTACAATGTTCATATTTAGGTGCTAAAATCGCTATTTTTGAAAAGCGTGAAATATTTTTCAGCGTGGGATAATTCTGAATTTTCTCCATCGACGTGAAGAGCCTCCGTGGCTTAGGCGGCAGCACGCCGGCCTCTCATCGCTGGGTCCGTGGTTCAAATCCCGGTCACTCCATGTGAGATCTGTGCTGGACAAAACGGAGGCAGACAGGTTTTTCTCCGGGTACTCCGGTTTTCCCTGTCAAAATTTCATTCCAGCAACACTCTCCACTATCATTTCATTCCATCTGTCATTCATTTAATCATTGCCCCAGAGGAGTGCGTCAGGCCTCGGCAGCCGGCACAGTTCATATCCTCGCCGCTAGATAGGGGCTTCATTCATTCCATTCCTGACCCGGTCGGAGACTGGAAGCAGGCTGTGGATTTTTTCTCCATCGACGTGAGGGTATTCACCGTTACCCATTTGTATGAAGAAGTTTGCAAAGTCACGTTGATCTGTATCCGCTCGCATATTTTTTGAGTTTAAAAATTTTGAATAATGGCCACAAAGGAGAGAACCTTACTGACATTTGGACTGATGCTGCTTTAGATGCGTGAGGCACAACATTCAATACCTGCCTAAAATATCAACCTAATATAATAATTTTTCCTCCGAAAGGCACGTCGTTATTCATTATGTCCTTGAGCAACCGATTTACACACATCAACGCGTGCTTATTAGCCATAGAGGCTTCATCCCAGATGATAAGGTTTGCTGAACGAATATAAAAAGCTTCCTTGCTGTTAACTTTTATTCCTGATACAGAACTTTCATGTAAATGTAGAGGTAACTTGAACTGGCTGTGTACAGTGCGCCCCTGAGGTAGTAACATTGCTGCAATACCAGTCCAAGCAACAGAAACTACATTTAACCCCAAATGTGTGCAACTGTGAATCAAGCATTGGTAAAGAAATGTTTTCCCGGTGCCCCCTGGACCGTCAATGAAATATGCATTACTCATCCTTTCATTGCTGTTTTGTACTAACCCCAAAATATCTGTAATTATAGCCGTTTGGTTTCCATTTGCTTGGTTTATCATCCGACTTAATTGATCCTCATTAAGTTTTGGATAATTCATTGGTAAATTTGTCTGAGGGAAATTACCAATAATAGCTGGCAATTCGAGAGAAGTAGTGGGAAGACCATGGAGCTTTAATGTATTAGAAATATGTATAAGAGTGAACTGATATGCAATGTTAGGTTCGTGTAGCTGCAGATAATTTTCTGATAATGAATTCTTGAAAATGTCCCATAACTATCTTACATTTGAAGGGGTCTGAAAGATACATATGTAAGAAAACAGTTGTCGCAACTGAGAAGGCATCTGAAATTGTGACGCTTCTGCCAAACAACGCTGCCTTTCAGAATCGTCAATCAGCAAACCTCGCTCCTTAGCTGTTTCTTTAAAAGTAGAATAGACAACTGCTTTGTATGTTCGTAGATCCTGGAAGCTGGTAGCACCTATGACGTGAAGCAATAACAGGCGTAAATAATACCTTTCTGTTTCTGTAGGCGAAACATTATACATTCTGCCTATAGTTTTTTAAACATTTTTTCTTTTTTGCCACTGGCAGTTGCTCTTATTCCAGACGCAATGTACTGGTGTTTCAGGATATATATACGGACTTCTGGCTTGCGAATCTTGATTTAACTTGAACCACACTTGTAATTCCGTGTTGCGCAACTGTGCTTGAAGTAAAATATCAGGAGCGTTATCATTTTTAAAATAGATATTTTGCAAGTTTGGCAAGTGAACTGGTAATCGCACGATAGAATGCGACTGTTCATGCATGTGAAATGAAAATATCCTGAATGCGGCTTCTGTTGGACCAACATATCTAGCATTTAGGAAAGAAGTAATTTCATCGTAGTTCACCGTTTCGCCTTCAGGACACATTTTAACAATGCAGCAGTCATGACCTTTATACACATACTTGTGGATTTTAATATATAAGATACTTCTGGATGTATTTAACACTCCGAACACTTGAGCATATTTCAACATTAATATGAGCTTGCACGTAAAGTAAAAGAAATGGATTGTAGGGAACAATGAATCGACTCTCGACTTCAATGTCAATGCCTCGAATTTTTCTTATGATAATCCGTCCATTATTTCTTCTCCTATACGAAGGATAACCATTGGCATTATCTTTGGTATCTTCCTGAAACTGTTTAGGGAAATCTTTCTTACATACGCCATCTTTCATACAGACTGAAGCATGATTCAAAGATCCGCGAGGAGCATGTCCCATATGACGCCTTACCAACTCGAATAGCGCTTCATCCTCGAGATCTGGTATTTCGGCTGACACCACACCGTCAATGTCAGAAATTTCTCGAAACTTACAATCTTCCGTTAATGTTAAGAGTAAATGGATGCGCGGGAGACCTCGTTTTTGAAATTCCACTGTATATAGATATGCTTTTACCAAAAATTTCCTTAACATTAATCAATCGTAGCAATTCCTTTACTTTGCAATGGAAAACTCTCACTTCAATATCAGGCCTATTATTATCCGTTTCCCAGAGATGAATGCTGTTAAGAATTTCTGGCCAGCCCGCATTATAGGTGAACGTAATGAATAAATCTGGTTTTCCAAACTTCCTCACTATCACCATAGTATCCTGATAATTTTGCAATATTTTCCTTGGGCTACCTATAAAAGAAGATGGCAAAACTACAATACGACTGAATCTGAGATTTTCATTTTCTGCTCGTACATGCAAGGCGTCTGCTAAACCGGCATATGTATCAACTCGTAACATCGTTTGTTGATGACGTATATATTTTAACCGGTCACCTTCCATACGACAGTAGTAATCCACGAAAATATCCATTTTGCAAACTTGAGCAGCGACAACTAACTCAACATGACCTCCATGAACACCATTCATAGACATATACATTTTGTAATCATCGTTCGTATTGATAGCAGTTTCGTACATATCGCTGTTGCCAACAATAAAGGAAGAATATTTATTCCACTTGTCTGTAACATGTTTTACAATTCGCTTTCTAACCTGTGTAAATAAACTCTGATTGTTGTACTCACAATATGCCAATGACCTGAACAGACAATTACCGTCACCTTTAATCTGTATAACATTTGTAATTGAGTGTCGCCTCTCATTCATCATAATATGATTCATTGTACTGATTGAGCACACAACCTATAAGGACGAATGATGAAACGAAAAGAAGACAGTTGTAGCTGGTGAGACCTAAGACTATATAACAGAAAGATCGGATACACAATACAAAATGGCGGTTCCAACATTCGACTGTAGCGGCATCTTCGTGAAATTAGTTGTCTTTCGTATACAGTATTTGTTGTCATTCAAACAGATGTTGACACGACAGTGTCATTAGCAAAATGACTGCTGATTGTGCATGAGCATTTCAGTCTCAAAGTAATCCATTTTTAGAGAAGTTTTAATACAATTATGTGCACAGAATCCCCTTCTACTTATTGTATGGATACATGCGACATTAGCGCCCGTGTGGAACAGGTAGAAGTCAACGATATCATGTATGGATACATGCGACATCAGTGCCCGAGTGGAGCAGGTAGAAGTTAACGATATCATGACGTAATTAGGGAACTCTCTGTTAATATCAAGTTAGATTTATTATTGAGGCGGCGTTGAATATCATGGTACAGTGTTAGTCGTTGTCGCCTAGCGACAATATGTCCGTCAAGTCATTCGATATTCTATTTTCGTGAGACCTTGAAGGAAGTAATATTCGCAATTATTTTAATACTCGAATGATATAATCAACTAAGGTGGGTATCAATCGACGGTGCTTGACGGGCATTACATTTCAAGACAGCAAACGTCGTCGTAGCGCAAATACTTCCCGAGATATTTCAGTTTTAGTAAAGGGTGACATTTTTTGAAAACTATTTTAATATATCAGATTGAAATTGAAATGGTTTCACAACAATGAAGGCATTGCTTTAATTAAAACAAAGCAAATAATTTCTTCATCATGGCTGAATTTCGTAATAACATTTGTTATAAGTATATTGTAAAATTGAGCAATAGCGAATAAATCATTTAGTAGGCCCAGCAGCCGCGCACACAGTCTCTTGGACGTCGGTGAATTTACGGCTAGTACTTCTCAATTTTCTGCACAGAATTACAACTGTCTAATTGTTCCAGTTCCAAATATTCTTATAGTTGCTATGAAATTGACAAACTCATGGTTATTCTCAGACTGAAGACCGATATATACGTCTTCTGCACTAATTTTCGAAGATTACAAGTTCGAATTCAATCACTCACAGGTGTAATCTTGATTGTGGTTCCTCTCTGCCCGCCTCTCCGGAGATTATCTACAGCTACTCCAGGCACACTCTCAAACGATACTATTTCAAGTTATCATAGTTGAACAAACGAGTGGTAAATACAAACTGGAATTAATTAGATCGTTACCACACGAAATATTTTATGAACTAACACAAACATACAGCTAGTTAAACAAGTTATTATTGACACATGTGATCAATAAAGTCCAATATGGGATGACTTTATGTTAATTAACACTCGAGTGAGTTCACAAGCCAAATAGATGTGCCAGTGGTAAAACAATAGCATGCAAAACACTCAGAACAGAAACACAAACTTGGTTCATGACAGAAATCGAATGGTGAGCCATGACGTTATTAGACTGCATGTGTCGTTTTAACCCCAAGTCTTCTGCTATTCAGCAGGAGAATATGTCAGTCCTGTGTGGTACAAGTCAGCACACGCAAGGCAGGTAGATGCTGCCTTAAACGAGAGCTGCAGGATTATTTCAGGTTGTCTGAGGCCAACTCCCATTAATAAAGTGAACTACCTTGCCGGGATTGCTCTACCTGATATCAGACAAGAAGTGGCTGCAAACAATGGAAGGAGTAAATCACCTACTATGACTTCACATCCACTCTTCTGATATCAACCTGCTTGTAGGAGATTAGAATTGAGATTTCTAACAACTACTCAACCATTAAAAGGAACAGTAGGCTATAATCAGCACGAGTTTCCATGTGGAAGGAGAGAACCAACAATTTGTCTGAATGTGTGGAACCGAGAGAATCTGCACCTCCTGGTCACACAGAGAACTGGTCAATCTGGATATCCCTGAACAGACTGCGAGTTGAAGTTGCAAGATCAAGGGACAAGTGGCATTTACCGACCAAGATGGTTCTATGATTTTGTGCCGAGTTTCAAACAAACATCATATCTTATGTTATAACAAACGAGCGATATCATACAAAGCAAAACTCAGACATTACTGTAGAGTGGTAAAGCCAGACGGTCTGCATGCCTCCGAGTGTCTAACCCTGAGCAAAAAATGGGAGCTGAAGGAACTTATGATAAAGGAAAGGATGATCCTGAGGAAAATTCTCGGACCACGGAAAGATGATGACGGAACATGGAAAAAAAGGAAAAATGAAGATCTGTACCTGCAGACCTAAACCATTGTGGTCACAATGCGTAAGAGAAGGCTAAAATGGTATGGGCATTTGATGAGAATGGACGGGAACAGGCTGTCAAAGAAAATTTTTAAATACATCACCGGGTTGAAAGCTACTTCAAAATGGGTGGAAGAGGTCAAAAGAGACGCCATTGAAGTTGGAACTTGAACTTGTCATTCACGATAGGAAATCGATTCGAAGCCGAGTTGACAATATCAAGGTGTTCAAAGAAAAACCACCAGAATACAGGCCAAATTTGGTAATAACATAGGAGCAGAGAAAGATTAGAAGTGAAAGAATGAAGAGGTTCTGGGAAGAAAATAAGAAAAAATTACCAGAAAGCCTTAGGTTCCATGCGGTCCACAGTTGGCCAAAGTCGGAAACAAAACAAAAATATCTTATGTTGTCCATTGTGTCCATCTAGATCAGACATGGGCAAACGTTTTAGGGGCAGGGCCAGATGCAATACAAAATAATCTAGGCGGGCCTAAAACAGAACAACACAAGTTTATAGATCGATTATAAACTCTTTATTTCCGAATTTTAAATCAAACAAAACTTATAGGCTAGAAATGGTAGGAAACTTAGGAAAAATATTACACCTTCATCATTTGTTAGAAGAGAATGTGACAAGTGAAACTGTGACTGTGTTTCTAAAAGTTTTTCGTTATGTGGTTGAAAATGGGCTTATCTGATTCTTAGTAGCGCAGCTAAATGGTGTTCTGTCATTCTATTTCTGACGCTATTTTGGCGAAGCTTCATTGTAGAAAACACCTATTCACAGATATAGTAAGATGCGAACATGGCAGTTATCCTTTGTGCATGAGATTTCAAGTTAGGAAAGCTTGATTTTGGTAGGGCCTTATAAAACTCAATTTTCGAAACGTTGAGTAATAGTTGCTTTAATTCGTTGTTACATTGTAACTAAATCAGTTCTATGGCTTGCTGTAAACGTCCAAGTCCTGTTCAATAACTTTGAAGTTCTGGAATCTTCATTCAAATTCGTCGTGGAGATTTTGCACACAAAAATATATTACACAAAACGCACAAACATAATGAGATTGAAATAGTTTTTCACTTCTAGGTACACAGGACAGGACATATGACGTATAGGTAATTGTAGGTAATATAATTCGTAACCATGTCGCGGGCTGGATTAGACTAGCTCAAGAGCCGCATTTGGTCCGCGGGCCATACTTTGCCCATGACTGCTCTAGATAACCGGTGTTAATTGTGGTGGCTGTATTAGTGTGTGTTATCTGTTTTTAATTTAAGTAAGGCCTGCAGACATTGAATTTTTAAATAGTTCCTACTTTTGCCACAAAACGTCACCGTCAACGACTACTAGTTCAGAACTAGGCTACTAGACGCCACCGCAGTCGGCTCTTGGTGACGAACGTAGGAATCTAAGAGCGTTGTTTAAACTAAACCTGTAATTTTGCTTCACACATGTGTAATTAGTGGAAGGTTCTTTAACATGCCATGAATCTATGACATGGGACCACCGGCTTTACTTCCCCTCCGAAGGAAGGCATACTGAGGAATTTTTAACGCTCTTAAAAAATCCGACGATTTTGGTCGGGTTTGAACCCGCGATCTTGGGCATAGACGCTCAGCATGCTACCAACCACGCCACCGAAACCGCTGAATACAAAATTGCAAAGAATAAAAACAAGTAGTTCCGTGACGAACTAAACAGCCTACTTTTCTTAAAATTTTAGAATCATGCCAATCTATATAGACCTATCTAGAATCATGACGAAATCAAGTTGGTAATACTAACATTTCTAAGTACTGCATTTTGAAATATACCTGAATTAGTGTAGCCTATTAAAGTAACTTATTACAGTTGGCAGCCCTGGTGACTCTGAATATATTTTAGTTACGTCTCTTAAGGTATAGAATGCACGTACAAAATTTTGTTGAAGTCTAATGGATAGTCTGTACGTTACATGCTGTTTGATATTGGATTTATCAGTGCGCGTGAAATCATGTTGGGAACAATGTCATGTATGTGATGCTCAGAATTAATCTGAAATATTACGATCTATTATAGTGCCAATTTTGGATAAAATCCATTTGTTAGTATAGAAGTTATATGTAATTAAAATTGAAACTATCATGTTGGCAGCACTGAGGTGTATTACTTACTCCAAATTAATCTTTAATGTCAAGTAGTATACGTGTGGAAAGTTTAGAGCTGATGGCTTGCATACTTTCTCATATATTGATATTAGGATTAAACAAATAGAGGGAGCATTTATTAACAGTTGGCAGCCCTGCTGGTTCTTACGAATACGCACAGTTATAACTGTTATAGTACACAAAGCACATACGAAATTTATTTGAAATTCATTTGTTAGTATAGAAGTTATATGCATTTAAAAACGTGGCCTATGAGCAGGCTTAGAATCGTGTTGGCAGGACTGATGTATACAAGTTACACCAAACTAAGGTAGAATGTCAGGTACTATACGTGTGCGAAGCTAAGAGCTGTTGGCTTGCATACTTTCTGATATATTGATATTAGGGTTAAAAGATATGGATTGCATTTATTAACAGTTGACAGCCCTGGTGGCCCTTTAAAATATGCACAGTCATATCTGTTGCAGTAAACATATTACCTTCGAAATTTGGTGGAAATCCAGTAGATATTATAGACGTTCCATGCATTTAGAAATGGGAACTATTGACAGACTTGGAAACATGTTGGCAACACCGGCATATATGGACGTCTGGAAATAAATCTGGAATGCTATTATCTATATGTGTGCCAATTTTGGAATAGTTCACATAAATAACTTCTGAGACATCCAACATAGAGCTCAAATTTCAATTGCGATTTTTCAGAAGTTGGTAGCACTGACGTCAGTTTTAAATACGGCCATGAGATATTCAGGTATAGATCTTTACTCTTACCAAATTTGGTTTCGATAGCTGCAGCCGTGTGGAGTTGATACCGGGGGGGGGGGGGTGCACACACACAGACGGACACACATTTTCCCGGATCGATCTCATAAGTCATATAGTTAGACATTGGACCTATCAGCGCGCGTAAATTCATGTTGGCAACAATGTCATGCATGTATTGGTCAGAAATAATCTGAAATAATATGATCTACTGTTGTGCCAATTTTGAATGAAATCCATTAGTTTGTAAGGAAGTTACATGCATTTTAAAATTGGACCTATCAGCAGGCTTAGAATCATGATCGCAGCACTGACGTATATAAGTTATTCCAAATTAATATAGAATATCAGGTACTATACGTGTGCATAGTTTAAAGCTGTCGGCTTGCATACTTTCTGATATATTGGTATTTGGATAAAAGAAATTCAGAGCATTTATTAACAGTTGGCAGCCCTGTTGGCTCTTAAGAATACGCTCAGTCATATCTGTTTATGTATACATAGCACATACAAAATTTGGTCGAATTCCAATTGATAGTGTAGAAGTTATATGCATTTAAAATTGGACTTATCAGCAGGCTTATAATCATTTTGGCATCACTGCCATTTATGGCCTCCTAGAAATTAAACTGAAATATTATTATCTTTACGTGTGCCAATTTTTAAATAGCTCCCATTAATACCTTCCCAGATATCCAACATGGAGCTCAAATTCCAATTGCGATTTTTCAGCAGTTAGTAGCACAGACATCATTTTCAAATACGGCATTGAGATACTCAGGTATAAGTCTTTACTCCTACCAAATTTTGTTTCGATTGCTTCAGCCGTTTAGGAGTTGATAGGGACACACACACACACACAGCCAGACAGACAGAAGGACAGACAGACACACACATTTGCCCGGATCTATCTCATAAGTCTACTTTTTCCTCATTTTTGCAAAATGTGTTAAGTAGGCTAAAAACAACTTCCGAATAATGTTAATAGTTGCTTTACCAGCAAGATCTATCACAAAGTTGAGCGTTCAGTGCTCTGACGTAAATTACAAATTTTCCACGCCTCGTGGCTACTTTCGATGTGATCTCGTGGTCAGACAAAGTTTCACGGTTTGCCAGCAAAATATCACACATCTCGCTAAAATATGAGGAATTTCACTCATTCAAGCTGTACACTATAACTCGTAGATTACACTACTTACAATTGCCATTTACTGTGGCTATAAATACCAGTGAGTAAACTAAGACTGCATCTTCACGTTTGACGACGTGCAAAACGGCTTCATACCTGTAAAGCAGCCATGTTCGATCTGTGTCGTAGACTTGAAGAAAAGTTGGAAACTTGGAGAATATGACGTCTTCCGTCCGAAGTTCCTGGCTCATGGTACTACTCAAGAAGTCATGTAGCGACTCTATTAAGGTGGATCGAATATCTGCGAGGAAATTCTCACCCATCATAATAATAAAGTCCAATATAACACCAAATGATTCTATATAACCACCAAAATAGATACAACAGTGGCGTACAATGAAATAGGTGGGGTAACTCTTCCTGAGTCAAAAGTGTGCTACATAAGTCAAAATACCATCTTCTGAGTTGGCTCAAAGCTCGTACAATGCGCTCAGTCCACATATCGATAATATTCTACATAACGTATCACCGATATGAGCCTGTCAATCTCAATACCAAGAGAGTCTAATATACCTCCATTTTACGTTCAGATTAGATGGCTAAGTTTCAAAGAACGACGACAGTGATAAAAAGAAAATCTAAATGCTGTCTTATATTTACAGCACACTAACTCCCATGCATTCAGTACACATATCCATGCGAATATACACACTGCACAAATGATCCAGATACCTCAACATTGAACAGAAAAATGTAAAGGTTCATTCCGTATTTCAGCTAGTATTCTCTGGAATACACATGAATTTCACAAGTATTCAGAACTTACCATGAGGACGATAAAACACTCCCTTCAGCTATGCAATGTTCTAGGTCAATGTGAATATTCAATTGTTTTATTGAAAGAGTATTTCCGAGTGATGTCACTATATACTCAGAAATTCATAAATAAAAGAAAATAAAAATCTAATTTGCGCTTAAGTATAGCAGTAGGGATTCATTTTATTGTAGCAGAATTTCAAAGATTATCCATTAGTAATAATAACTGCCCGTAACTTCCACGGAACTCTTTAGGATTGCACAGGATAAGAAGGTGTTAGCCATGGTGGTAGCCAACGTCCGTATCCGATAAGGTAGAAGAAGAAGATCAAAAACATAATTTATTGTCAACTGAATGTTTAGGTTAAGTTTCTTTATTCTTTTATTGTATTCAACCGTCCTCTGAATGAAGGTGGTTGCAAGCCTCTGTATACAAACTGGTCGCCTCCATGATACCCTATTAGCAATTGCAGACTCCTCTGCATTTATGCCCCTCATCTTGAACTCTATAAACACAGAAGCAGACCAACGTCCCCCAAGTATGCTTCTACATTTCTTCCTCCATAGCTGAGTTCATCATGGGGAAATCTGCATAAATAAGATTTGTAGCCTCAATGGCATGTAAAAGAACAACAATAAATTCAATTCAATATCTATTACAAACATTAAGGCATGCTGAAAGATAATGCTCAATTATTTTTGACACGATATTACTTTTCTGATAAGTCCGACAAATAGTTTGACGTTCATTCATTTATTATTTTACGAAAATTAAAACAAATTTTGTTAATTCTTTATGTATGGTGTGTTGAAAATTTGCTACGTTCATGCGCTCCGACGACGACTTCTTTGTGAAGTGTAACTAAAACGTGTTGTGTCAAGTATCCCTAAGAATAACCACGTTAGTTTACAGCTTCACCATTGTGTACATTTTCCATCATTCTCCTTCCCGCAGGATCCATTAGTAGCTTATGGTTTACTATAAACATTGCTATTGTTGATGTTCAATGAAGGTATCAAGTACTGTACCTAGGAGGTGTATACAGGGTCTTTCATATAAAGTAAGAACGCCAAGCGGCGGGTTTGTTATCCGCTAGTGTGGTGGCCTTGACGGAGCTTGTGGCGAGATGTGGCCCCCTGCTCTAAGCGTGTGTACAATCCTCTATGAAATATTACCTTATAAAAGTTGCTGGAAGTGTCGTCCTTCCTGGGTTATACAGGCATTGTATCTGGTAACCACATTTTGGCTGACGCGAGTGAGTCATGCCACTGTATTTTTTCTGATTTTTTATTTTGTGTTTTTTATTGAGCACAGAACCAGTAGTGTCAAAGTTATTTACAATTACGTGAATCTGTGCTAGTGAAGGTGGCACTTCATCAGGAAATTGCTGAACAAAAGCATCACGTACCCGCCGAGACAAATCGTAATTAAAGTAAAATTTACATACAAAAATACGATGTTGCAATGATAACTGTCTCAACATGTTAGCAGCTGTGGTTCAGACTGGCAACTGACAACACCTGCACGCTTATTGCAAGGTCAAGTTTGTACTATGCGCGCCTTTCAGTACTACAGCAGGGGGCCATGGCGCGTCACAAGCTCGGCCAAGCCGGCTTCAGCAGCGGATGACAAAACCGCCGCTCGCCGTTCTTACTTTATATGAAAGACCCTGTATGTTCCACGTAAGTTACTGAGAATGGAAATCATTATTAATATTATTATTATTAAAACCTTTACAAATTCTATAATGTAAGAAGTATGTCATATCAGAAAACGAAAGAACGGCAAGATCGACTCGAATGAATGAATTCTGGGAGGGAAGAAAGATGTTGTAGAAATAAGTTATACTAGCGGACCCGTGCGAGAAATCTCGCATGTTCATAAACCACACTTTCCCCAATAGGTTTATAATGAAAGACTTAAGGAGAAAGGTTATTATGTTTTTATTTCAACCAAATGATTATATAACACCATTTTTACATTTCAGTTAGAATTTTTCAAATCGCACACTTAAAAAAAATCGATATTTATGAAATTAGAATGCAGAAGAAACCCCTATAGAAGAATTAACGTTTAATAGTTTTAATGTTTTAGACGACAACTCATTACAGCATGTTAGAGCATCAGTATTTGCAAATCCTGCAAATCTTACAAAAAACTATTTTTATGAAATTAGAATGCAATTCGTCACTTCTAATGTCATTTGTGTATTGAGTCCATTGAATGACAGATTGGCTGTAACACTCACCGGTGATTCGATATTTATGAAATAATACGATTCGATTTACTGTTTCTGAAATCTATGCAAAATGATAAAGGAAAGACCTCAGAATGTTAAAAAGACTTGAAAAAGGCGTCACAGCCAAAATGGTAAGTGGACAGCAATTATGGAGCGTATTTTCCTACAGCCACAGTATCTTCAAATCGCACTCTTCGTACATTTCTTAAAAGTCATTTCTTAAAGAATTTATAGATAGTTATGTAATTAGACAGCGATTCGTCACTGCTAATGTCTATTCTATTTTATTTGAAAGCTCATTTGTCACGATCGGTCGCTTGTGAGCACCACAGGAGGGATCTATACTACTGAAATAATATATATGATTGTGGAAGACTTGATATGTATTGGTTGGATTTAGGTGCTCCAGTGTGGGCGTATACTATACAAATAAAGAAATAAATAACACATAAATTTCATTTGAGATTGTTTTGCCCTTACGCGTCCAGTGTAGTTTGCAAGCCTCTTTATGTAAACTGGTTGCTTCTATGATATCTTATTAGTAATTTTATTAGTACTGCGGACTCCTATGATTTTGTGCCCCTTACCTTGAAATCTCTAAACACTTAATCAGATCAACGCCACCTAGGTCTACGTCTGCATCTCTTACTCTCTATAGCTGAGTTTATCATGATGAGTTCTAAAGTTAATTTAGTAAAATATTACGCTCTATCACTGGGTGATATTACATTCTAAAAGGGCAATATCCACCAATCTGATTCGGTGTGTTGAAATAATCAAATGCAATAAGGAGGAAATACCTTACAGTACACACAGATGAGAAAACTGATTTAAGTTTGTGATGAGAGAAGGCACTCTAGAAGAAATCCAACACGTATAATTGGAAATTTCTTAGATCTATACAAACCTATCGTATGGTAGAGTAATTGCTTTCATTGATGTGGAGAAGTTAAGATGGAGTGAAAAGTTCAAAGCTCTCAGAAACCTGGAAAATCGATTACGAGAAGGAAAATGTATAATCTTTGCAAGAAGAAAACTACGTTAATAAGAATGCACAGAGTAGAAGATAAAGTTACTTTCCCTCGTACTTTACCACAACTGTGCGTCCTATTAGTAAACCAATTAATGTGGATTTCCTTTTCCTTTCTATGAGACTACATGCATTAAAAAGAAAGATACGAGCCTTACAGTAGTCGCATATGATGTGTAACATCTGACATGTTATTCAACTATGAAATTGAAATAAAATGTATGTGAAGTCATCTGACATGTTATCCTACTCGTATACTACACAGCTTGGATATTCTCAAAATATTAATTTACGCTCCGTTTTCATACTGGTACTATGATGAATGTATAGGTTGAACTAGAGATATACTACTGTCACACTTGTTTGAACAAGAGGAGGAATGAAACCATAGTCTCTAGCCTATCTATAGACTACTAGGAAGCGGCTTCGGTGGCGTAGTTGGTAGCATGCTGAGCGTCTAAGCCCAAGATCGCGGGTTCAAACCCGGCCGAAGTCATCGGATTTTTTAAGGACATTAAAAATCCCCCAGTATGCCTTCCTTCGGAGGGGAAGTAAAGCCGGCAGTCCCATGTCATAGATGTATGGCATGTAAAAAAAGAACCTTCAACTAATTACACCTGAGTGAAACATTCTTAGATTGCTACGTTCGTCGTCAAGAGCCGACTGCGGGGGCATCTGGTAACTAAGTTCTGAACTAGTTGGTCGTTGACGGTGGTGTTTGGCGGCAAAGGTAGGAACTACTTGATAAAAATCAATGTCAGCAGTCCTTGCTTGAATTAAAAGAGATACACACACTAATACAGTCATCACAATTAACACCGGTTATCAGACAGATTCTACACACACCCAAAGTACACGGGGCTACATGACCGCGTTGTCGCAGCCCCTAAACTGAGGAACCAACCAACCAGACTAGTAGATATAATGTTCAATACAATCAAATTCCAAAACTCCTGCTTGGTGCAAACTAATGTAATTAAAATTAGATAAATCGTAATTTCATGTAGATTTTCATAAAATGACGCATAATGTTATGATAGATATTATTTATATCGATAATCCGGTAGCAACAATTATTGCCGGAATTGGGGTTTGAACCTGAGACTTCATGATTCGCAGACAAAGATGCTATCCACTCAGCCATTACAACCACAGAAATTTAGATTACAAGACAGTTACTCATTTTCACGTGCCGGTAATTATATGGAAGTATTTGTTTATGCTCCGTTAACATTTTGCTTTTTTTTTCGATAATGTTCCTGCTTGGAATTGAGTTTTCAATTAGTTATGAATACGCCTACTTGACAGTAAAGGGAATTCCTACAGTGGTCCATGAAAGGCTAGCCCAGTTCCCATATAAAACATCGATATATATTACATTGATCGCTGTATTAACGCAATTTGGGTTAATATCTGAATAGCCATTGTCCAGTAACATAATACTGGCTTTGCCGACTAGTAGCAATGTTTCATATTAAAGCACATCATCATTTAAATACTGATACGAAGACTTTTAACATGTGGTTTGTTCTTCAATCAGTTGATACCATAGTTCGCATGAGCGTTTACCGTTCAGCGTGAATGTGTTGAGCAAAGCTACTCGGGGAGTGGATGCCCATCACTTTTATCCAGGGATTGAAAAACAGACTCGTAATAAATCATAATTGTTTTCAGCATATATGATATAATGAATATTTTTACACCAAAGAACGACAACTTGAAGATGATTTATTGCAGAAATATCTGTAATGGCGCCTCCAAACCGCGAAGTAATCGTTATGTGATTTACATGCCATATGATACCACTATAAGCTGAATCGCATCCCTCCAAACAGCTTTAGCTAGAGCTATGGTGTATGGCTAAAGCAGCCAGGAGGGATGCGACCAAGCTGGCAATGCGTCTTACACACTCCGTCCGATCTACTTCCGTCCGATTCACTTCCGTCCCATTTTTCAAAATCACTCCCACAAATATATCCAGCAACCGAGTGGAAAGATGTTACACATCAATACGAAATTATCTTCATTAGAATCAAAGTTTAAGGGGCATGAAACTATTGAAAACTTGATGCCTCAACAGGAAGAAGAGGAACATATAGTAGGTCTATTCTAAAAACATAAAAAAGTTGATGCCAATTTAACGCTAACACAAATTTCCTAATATAAAATTACCTTTCTTTTCCAGAACTTTTTGCCCTACAAAACTTAATGTTTTAGAAATAATTCCTCCTTAAATGTGTTATATTTTAACACATCCGTTTTTCCGAATTTACTGTAATTTAACTTTGTCAGATGGAAATGTTCATGGAAATGATATTAACATTAATATGCCACTTTGTAAAGATTCATGAAAAATCTAAAATACATTTATTTTCAAAATTCACATTTATTTTGATAAAATACTAGTGCTCATATCATAATCGAAACACTCGATCTAGCTCTTCCCAACAAATCATTCGCCCATGTTCAACCGTTCTTTTGCTGTAGCTGGGTGCCAACTATGGAATTCAACCACTGCCGATACCAGAAATTCTATCCTAAAACAATAAAGACATTTAAGGCCGCATCCCAATATTACCTGTTGAATACTGATGACTGACTCGCGTGAATGGTGATGGACGTTAGGACGTATGACTGAGCTTGGATAATATTTAGGATATTATAGAAAAGTTTGTGACATTGTGATGGTTATTATTATCATCAAATCAGATCTTTTAAAGATATTGCGCGGAATATAGGTCTTAGAATTTCTTTTGAAAAAACTGAAATCATGTTAACTGTTCCACCACTCTAAAATGTAATTAATATTGATAAAAAGGAAATGAAAATATGGATGAATGTAAATATTTGGGTGAAATTATCACTTATAATCTAAAAGAAAAACCAACCTGGAAGAACAAATTGAACAAAGTAAATTACGGTGTACATTACAAAAAAATGTTGTTGTTAGGTAGTCAGCCCGAAGGCTGGTTGGATCCTCAAAAAGTACCGCCGTTAGGTTATGTGAGTAGATACCCACAGAAATCCAAGGCAGCGCTAAATTGAGGCGTACTAGGCAAGAAGAGGAGTGAGGTAGTTTGCCATTGCTTTCCTCAAACAAAAAAAATACGTACAACTATAAATTAATCGATTGCATCAAAATTGAAGAATAGCTTCCAATAACACAGTCTATAAGGAAATTGAACCCGAACTAAGCAAAATTAGAAAGAAACTCATTTCTTTTTGGACATCTTCTTCGAACATGGGAAACAATAATTAGAAGAAGAATATTAGGAACATTTTGGAATAGTACACTAATACCAGGATAAAATGGATTACAGAAATTATGGATGTTATCAAAGAACTCCGAATAATATTAGGCTAGACGATCCCAATAATAGAGCAGATAAAAGTAAGATTATCGACGAATCACATGTGGGACTCCAAAATCAAAATAAATAGACAAAACGGCTGCAGAAAGGATGTTGACGTCTGAGAGGATAAAAAAATATTGGTAAGTTAGTATAGGAAAGATTTTTTTTTTTTTTTTTTTTTTTTGTGTAATTGAATTGGTCGGAGTTGAAAAGCATTAAGTCAATTTTCACTACTTTTCAGTAGACAAATAAAACGTCTTTGACAGAACAGAACTTAACAAACACACTATATTAGTCATCTATGTTGTGAAGCAACTATTCAGGTTATATTTGTGATAGCGGAATAGCAATTTTAATTTATCAAACATATTTTTCTAATCAATTTTGCAAACGTGACTTAATGCCTTTAATCTCCGTGGTCAGTTTAGTGCGGCATAAAACCATCCAGAATGAATATGTCACATGTTATTTTATTTTAAAATGGATTTGTAACATAATAACCACCTAAACTCTGTACAAATGTAATTTACAATAGCAATGTAACACCTGAATCATGGAGACAATCAGTCAAAAAAGTATTGTATAAAGGGAAAGGGGACGCATCCAACCCACACTCCTACAGGGGTATTGCACTTGAAAATAATGATTTCAAAATATTTACAAGAGTGATTACGGATCATCTAGTTAAGGAAATAGATCACCTCCTTCCTGATCAGCAATACGGATTCAGGAATCAAAGAGGCACCATACAAGCAGTTAGCAACCTTGTGAGTGAAATAGAACAGACATTGCGATTTCCAAGAGGAAAATATTATGCAATATTTATAAATTACACTAAGGCTTTTGATCTTCTAGAGAGAGAAATTCTCTTACAAAAATTGGCAATAATGATAGGAGAAAACCATAGTATTACAATATTACTAAGAAACATTTTATCATATAATAGAGTCAACATGGAATCACTATTTCCGAAGAAATATACCAGACAAATGGGGTGATGCAAGGAGATCCGATAAGCCCAATTCTGTTTAATATTGCCACAGCCGACATACCTATGATTATTGAGCATGAGACAACATCATTACACGTATATGCAGATGACATGGTGCTGAGCTCAGTCAATCTAATACACCTGCAGGGAGCAGTGAACAAGTTGACGGTAAGGGCAGATAGAAATAGCTTTCAAATTAACACAGACAAGACCATGAAAATGACTTTTAGAAAAGGAGGAAGGCCTGCAGAAGACGACCACATAAAGATAAGAGGGGAAAATGTTCCAATCGTTCGGGCATTCACATATCTCGGGATTACTTTACAAACAACAGGTCACTGCTACAGACTTCACGTAAAAGGAAGAGTCTCAGCTGCAATTAGAGCAATATATACAATAAAAGATCTACAGAATGTATCAATAAAATCAGCAATGAAACTGTTTCATGCAGTAGTGAGCCCAGTAGCAACTTATGGGATACAGATGATATGGGATCATCTAACACGCGCAGACCTCCGATCCATAGAAAAAGTGAAGGCAAGGTTTCTTAAAAGAGCACTCTGTGTTGGAATAAACACAAAGTCGAGACTGGCATATGAAATGGCCAAAGAGACTTTCTATATCGATGACATAAAGGCAAGTTTCTTACTACCATCCACTCAAATAGTGCCAAGGTACTTGAAGAGAGAAGACAAAAAAGGGAGGATATTTGGCTTAAATGTTATTGTACAGACGCCATGTGGGACCGACACAGGACGGAGGCAAATCAAGAATTAAGGCATGTCATCACAAGTTTAGCGGTTCATGGATATCACCACAAACTATGTGCGACGACACATTTCCATGAAGTAGGAAATGAGTGTGTGTGTACTTTGTGTGGTGAAAGATGTGAACGCTATCACATCAACCGATGCAAAAATAGGACAAAATCAATTTTAGAATATAGCAAAGATCAATAGACTAAATAACCAACATGAATATTGTATTTTGGCCATTCGGCTGCAATTAAATTTATTATTAAATATCTTAAATGGGGCCTCCAAACCTTGAAGTAATTTTGTATGCGATATAGATTCCACATACTCACATGACCGACAGTACCTCGAGTGCTTACATTAAATAAGAATACACCAAAGTCATCATCATCATCATCTTGTACAGTTTCCAGCCACTGGCCGGGTCTGTTTGGAACACAAGCCTCTCCAACGTCCTCTGTCTTCCCACCATCTCTCAGACTCCCCCCATGTCCAGTCTTCTCCTCTCTTCTTCACGCTTTCTTCCACCCCCTTCAGCCACCTGTCTCTCGGTCTTCCTCTCGGTCTCTTTCCTTCCCACTTCGTCTCGTGTATCCTCCTGGGTATCCTCTCCTCCTCCATTCGTTTTACAGGTCCATACCATCTACGTCTAGATTTCTCGATATCAACTGCTTCTCAAGAGCCTCATCTCACTGGCCTGTATTTTGCTCTTCTCCCTTCCTTTCATAACCCAGGTCTCCGAGGCATACGTCAGGATAGGGTCATAGTACGTCCGATATATGATCTTTTTACTGTTCTGAGGGACATCCTTGCTCCATAACATGCTTCTCACACTCCTCCGAAATGCTTCTGCCTGCCTCCCCCGCTCATTTTTTCTCTACCGTTTCTTCCATTATCTTGTATCAGACTTCCCAGATACTTGAAACTCTCCACTTTCTTCAGCTGTTCCCCACCAATTGGTATTGCCGTTGTGGTTCTTTCCTTCTTCCTTGTTGTGATCACCATCTCACACTTATTTATGCTAAATTTCATCCCATATCCTTGTATTATTCCTTCCCACACGTCCAACTGTTCCTGTACCTCCTCCTCCTTGTTTCCCCAAATCATCAAATCATCTGCAAACACCATTGCTTTCATCTTTCCTTCCCCAATTACTTGTGCCACTCGGGTCATTATGTCATCCATCACCACAATGAAAAGTAACGGTGACAGTGCACTTCCTTGTTTCAGGCCGTTTCTCTGTTCCAACCAGTCCGATCTCTCTCCTCTCACTTTCACACAGCTCACGCTTCCCTTATACATCTCTTTTATCCTCCTTATAGTCCATTTTTCTACTCCTCTATCCTCCAGGGACTTCTATACTTTGTTTCTGCATACACTGTCATATGCTTTCTCAATATCCAGGAAGGCCATCAGTAGATCTGTTCCATACTCATAGTGCTGTTCTTGTAACTGCCTTACAGCAAAAATCAAATCCTCTCTGGACCTTCCTGCTCTGACGCCATGTTGTTCTTCCCTCATCCCTCCTTCTATCCTTGTCCTAATTCTCCTTTCCAAAACTTTCTCAAACATCTTTGCACAATGACTCATCAGTGTTATTCCCCGATAGTTACTGCATTCTGTTCTACTACCTTTCTTGAAGATCGGGACAATTATTCCCTTTTTCCAGTCCTCTAGGGTCTTCCTTTCCTTCCATGTTGTCTTCATCACTCGGTACAACCATTGTATCCCCACCTCTCCTGCTGCTCTCACCATCTCCACACTCAATTCATCCACACCCGGTGCCTTCCCTCCTTTCATCTTCCTCACTGCATCTTCCACTTCTTTCCATGTTAAGTCCTTTTCTGTTTACAGTCCATCTTCCTCTTCCCTGATTTCTTCTACCTCGCCGTGGTTTCCATTTGGGTTCAGAAGTTCTTAAAAATATTATTTCCACATTTTCTTCAGTTCTTCCCTATTTTCTATCTCTTGTCCCCTTTTTTCACCATTCTAACATAATCCGTAGGATCCTTCCGCCTCTTATTTTTTACCATCCCATACAGGACCTTTTTTGTACCTTCACTATCCTCCTTCATCATCTTTGTCCACTCTTCCATCCACTTTCTTCTCTCCTCAGCTGCTACTCTCTTTGCCACTTTCTTTCTTTCCTGGTACTCTTCCCTTGTCTCTACCGTCCTATTTTGATACCACCTCCTAAAGGCTCTATTCTTTTCTCTTACTATATCGTTTGTCTTCTCATTCCACCATGGTGTTTCCTTCCACCTCTTCTTATTACTTGTCCTCCCACTGGAGTCCCACATACTGCTTCTGCTGCACCTACTAGTGTCTTCTTAATTCTAGGCCATTCCCCTTCCACCCCTCTTTCTTCATCTGTTGGAATTCCTTCCTTTACCATTTTGAGGTACTCGACCCTTCTATCTCCTTCAATTTCCATATCCTTATACGTCTTTCCTGGTTCTCAGTCCCTTTCTTCTCCTTAGACCCTCTCAGCTTCATTACCAGCAATTGATGGTCGCTATCCAGGTTCTCCGATGGTATAACCTTGATGTTCGAGATGTTCTTATTTAATTCTTTCTCATACAGTATATAGTCGACCACCGACTTCCTGGTCAACTCATCACTGTACCATGTGATTGTGTGGCTCTCACTTTTCTTGTAACAGGATTTTCCAACTAGCAGGCTGTTCCTTTGGCAGAAGTCCAGCAGTCTCTTTTCTTCCTCATTTCTTCTTCCCCAACCCTCTGGTCCAAGCACACTCTCATACCCTTGTCTTTCTCTTCCTACATGCACATTCATATCCCCCATAACGATCATATTCCTTCCTCCCTGCTGCTTCTGCAATTCCTCTTCAAACTCCTCCTTCTTTTCAGTTGCGCAGCCTACTTGTGGAGCATACACTTGCACTATTTCGACGGTCTCTCCCCTCAGCGCTACTTTCACTTTCATCATCCTATCAATTATTCTCTTCACTTCTTAATACAGCAAAAGTATGAAGATTTAATAAATCATATTGTTTTCAGCAAATATGATATATGAATATCTTCACAGTTTTGCAGTGCGGCCAACATTAAGTACGGAATACGGCACTGAAAGGCAGCAAGTCGTTGACTTAATGCTTTTCTCCTCTGGTCGCACTACATGTAGCGGTGGTTTCTGGCTTTAAATCCACAAAACAAATTGCTTTGTGATGGATTTTGCTTCGCCAGTGAGCTTCCGTGCTTTTTCTCCTGATGAAAATGTTTTGTGTGTAGTTTAAATAGAAGGGTGACTTAATTAATTCTTTCCTATGCAGTTCCAAGCCCTTGGGTCAATACTTCAGAATAATTATAGTTAAAAAAAGATCATTTTTAGCCTATTTTCAAATTTGAAAAAATAGGCTTATGAGATCACCTTTTGTCCGTGTGTGTGTGCGTGTGTGTGTGTGTGTGTGTGATTCGTGTGTGTGTCCCCCCCTAATAAAATCTAAACGGCTGGAGCGATTTCAATGAAACTCGGTAAGTTCATAGCACTATTCCGGGTGACCTCGACCGTGCCCTTCAAATTTTGTTACGACTCACCAATCCAACATGGCGGCTGTGCGAAATATTTCACCAGCATTCAATATCTCCGAAACGATTACCGATATTACCCTGACATCATGTATGGTGATAAAGGGAACTACTATAAGTTCACTTATGTGATCTTTGAAAACCTGGTAACTACAAAACCAACATGGCGGCCAAGCGAAGTTGCGACTTTTAAATAGACGTTTCTCGCGATTTATCCAACCAAACGCAATGAAACTTGGTACAGTATATGTTGATATACATTGTAATGCACCGACAACTAACTTCGTTCATTTGTTTACATAACCACAAGATGGCGGATGTGCGAAATATTTCACCGGCATTCTGTATCTCAGAAACTATTAGCGGTATTTCCCTGAAGTTCTGTACGGAGATAAAGGGCACTACTGGAAGTCCACTTATACGACTTTAAAAAACCGGTTATATACAAAACAAACATGGCGGCCAAGCGAATTAGAAAATATGAAATAGACCTTTCTCGCGATTTAATGCTCCAAACGCACTGAAATCTGGTACAGAAAATATTTATACACATTGTAATGCACTGGTATCTAATTTAATTCAATTGTTTACATAACCTCAAGATGGCGGCTGTGCGAATTTTAAAATTAAGTTTTTATTTCTTGTGATGTAGTCATGCGATCGAAGTGAAAGTTTGAATAATGAACCTACCCAATAATTTTCCTATAATGGTACATGACTCTATGGCCTATACATTTAACAATCCAACATGGTGACCATCCGAAATATTTAGACGGCTCTCAATATCTACGAATCTATTGTAGCAATCAAACTAAATTTTTTATTGTTCATAGGGGCTATGCACTCAAGTTCACTTATAGGACTTTAAATATCCTGGTGATCACAAATCCAACATGGCGGCGACGCGAAGTATAAATATTCACATGGACGTTTATCGCAATTTAACCATCCGAGAGCAGTGAAACTTGGTACAGTAAATCCTTATACGAATGGTAATCCACTAGCATCTAATTTATTTCAATTGTTTCCATAACCTAAAGATGGCAACTGTGCGAAATTTTAAAATCTCCTTGTAACTTCTAGTGTCCTAATTATGCGATTGAAGTTTGAATACTACACGTACACAATAATCTGCATGTAACAGTACATAACTCTAGGACCTACATATATAAAATCCAACATGGCGGCCATCCGAATTATTTAGTCGGTTCTCAATATCTACGAATCTATACCAGCAATCAAACTGAAATTGTGTATGTTGATAGTTGCAATAAGTGGGCTATATGAAAATAGGCTGTATAGTTCTTCACGGAACTACTTGTTTACTTAATGCCTTTCAGCTCCGAGCGATTCAATTGATTTTAGAGGTCCTATGTTGACCATAAAATATTAAATAAATTATCATATTACCCTACTTTCGATTTTTGCAAACAATGAAAGTAGACTTATGAGATCTACACAAGGCCAAAAATTGTGTGTCTGCCTCTGTGTGTCTGTGTGTGTGTGTGTGTGTGTGTGTGTGTGTGTGTGTGTGTGGGAGTGTGTGTGTGGGAGTGTGTGTACTCTGAATGTCCGTCATCCCTCTTTCTTCATCTGTTGGAATTCCTTCCTTTACCATTTTGAGGTACTCGACCCTTCTATCTCCTTCTTTCAGTTTCGAACACGGTGAAACCGAACTGAACGAAATTTGGTACAGAGGTAGAACTAGCAAAGGGCACCTCAGTGTCATGTTTTATAATGCCGCCATCAGTGCATAACCGTGCGAATAGACACACTGCACAAATGATCCAGATACCTCATCACAGAACCGAAAAATGCAAAGGTTCATTCCGTATTTCAGCTAGTAACCTCTGGAATAAATATAAATTGCACCAGTATTCAGGACTTCCTATCAAAGCGATAAAACACTCCCTTCATTGTAATCTATCAGCTATACAATTATCATGTTCAAGGTGAACGGATGCAATAATAAGAACTTCTATTGTCAACTGTATGTTTAGGTTAAGTTTTTTTTTTCTTCATTTATTCTATTGTATTTAACCGCCCTCTGAATGAAGAGAGCTGCATAAAGAAGAGGCTTTGTAGCCTCAGTGGCCTTTATAACAGAAACAATAAATTCAAATTCAAATTCAAATTCAAAATTCATCTTGACGGAAACATAATGGCGGTCACCCAGATGTTAAAAGCGTAAATCAAATTACGACCAATCTAATAATCTGATCTCTACTAAATTTAGCAACAACATACCTTCATATGGGAAGCATATTTTGACCGAATTACAAGATCATCTGCCCAATAGTTTGCAGATGGCGGCCATGTATGTGTGCAAATGGATTCCCCCTATCAATTCAAACACGGTGAAACCGAATTGATCGAAATTTGGTACAGATGTAGCACTAGCACAGAGCATCTCAGTGGCATGTTTCATATCCCCACCATCTTGACGGAAACGCAATGGCGGCCACCAAAATGTTCAAAGCTTAAATCAAATTACGACTAACCCAATCATACGATCTCTACTAAATTTCGCGACAACATATATTCATATGGCCAGCGTCTTTTGACTAAACTACAAGGTCATCAGCCTAATAGTTTGCAGATGGCAGCCATGTATCTGTGCAAATCGATTCCCCCTAACAATTCAAACTCGGTGAAACCGAATTGAACGAAATTTGGTACAGATGTAGCACTAGTGATGGGCACTCCAGTGTCATGTTTTATTTCGCCACCTTCTTGATCAAAACGTAATGGCGGCCACCCAATGTTAAAAGCTTGAATCAAATTACGACCAAACTAATCATCTGATTTCTGCCAAGTTTTGCAATATTATACCATTATGTATATAGAATCTTTTGATTGAACTACAAGGTCATCGGCCTAATAGTTTGCAGATAGCGGCCATGCATGTGTGCAAATCGATTCCCCATATCAATTCAAACACGGTGAAACCTAATTGAATGATATTTTTTTACAGAGGTAGCACTAGCAAAGGACACCTCATATTCATGTTTAATATCCGTATAACACGTTGTATTTCGACAAACTACTACAACCAACATTCAATTATACTCCTTGAAAGGACAAAGAGTTATAACAATACCCATGCATTTAGGAGAAAGTAGGCTACATGTTCTTTACTGAACATCTCTCTATATATAAAAATGAAAGTTTGTCTATTTTTTCTGAATTTCCACGGAAGTTTGAGTTATTAACGCGTTTCAGACTGGTTTATGACGGTTGCGCGCAAAGCCAAATTTTTGTCTGTCTGTTTGTCTGTGTACAACTTTGCACGCGCATCACTTGAGAACGGCTGAGTGGATCAACGTAAAATTTGGTACAGAAGTCCATCAGAGGCACGAAAGTAATCATTGATGTAACTCTTCTCCATACCTCTCATAAAAGAGGGTGTACCCCCTTAAAATGCAGGCTGAAATGGGCGTAGAAAAACGAGACAAAGCTCATTTTCAGCGTCTCAATGTGAGAAACAAAACTCGAAGCCCTACGGGTCCCGAAAACCACATCTTAAGGTCCTAAAACCAACAGTTTTTAAGATATACCCAAAAAACTAATTTCATTTATTAAGCTACTAGCAGAAGTACCCGTTCTTCGAACGGTGTTCGGTGTTAACACCAGACATTATAATAATAATAATAATGTTATTGGTGTTACGTCCCTTTTAAGTACTGTTGCTTTTAGAGACGCACCAGACATTATCAATTGAGCTACTGTTGCAATGGTTAGCGGCTTGTCATTCCTTCATAAGTTTATCAGAACGAAGTTAGTTTTCTGGGAATATCACACACACTGTTAATTTAAGGGCCTTATAATGTGGTTTTCGGAGACCCTTTATAGACTCGCGAATTTTGTGTCTCACATTGAGAAGTGCAACATATGCTTAGGTCGTCCTTCTAGGATAATTTTTATATTTCGCCTATTTTAGCATGTATTTTGAGAAGTTTTTCCCTATATCCACCCTTCTACTGTATGAAAAGTACGGTGAAGAGTTTTATAAATGATTGGTGTATTGACTCATGTTTACCATGCCTAATTTTACGATGCACCAAGCATCCGAACATGAGTTATAGGCATACATAAGGATACACAGAAAGACAGACAGACAATTCTATTGTCAACAACATATCACCCAGAAATCCAAATATGGGTATATCTACCACACAGTATCAAAGAAAATCATCCTTACGATGAACCCGTATGTCGACAAAAAAAAAGATTAGTTGAAATGTGTTCTCAAAACTAAATTCACCTAACGTGTACTTCCTGACATTAAATAGAATTGAAAGCCTTGTAGATGAAACGCAATACACGTCACATAAAAACTGACCCTCTACGTTGTGTGGGGCCCCCATACACCGGAAGACCTCTATCATAAATTATAAAAACTTGTGCTGCATGAAAATTCAGGTTCTTTAGTCTCAAATGGCCCAATTCCTAAAAGCCGCAAAAAATGCTGATTCAATTCAGGAATTTTTGAAAATAATGTTGTTGTTTGGAGATATAATAGACCTTCTGTACTATATGTCGCACGTGAAACTTGCATGAAAAAATCCTAGGTTACCCCTTGACCCCCATAATTGCATTGATGAATTATTCAGTCTACGTTGGTTCCTTGATAACCTTATATTTGCAAACTTTCACAGAAATGTAATAAATGTAATACATTGCTTCTTACTGAAATAGATGGAAAGTTGGATGCCACCCCTTGAGATAATGTTGTCATGGTTACCGATTTCCATTCCTTCATTAGTTTGTTAATAGTACATTATGCAACGAGCCTATAATGGCTATAATTAAGACACGAGTATTTTTTATAAAACGAGCGTATGCGAGTTTTATAATTTCCATACGAGTGTCTTAATTACCATTATAGGCGAGTTGCATACGACTGTTTATGTTCGACGATAATTATAACTTTATTATATGTTTTAACATAAATATTCATAAATATCTGTTGAGAGTCAGCTACTGGAATTTTGTGATCGCAGAGTGTTATACCTTCGTCTTTCAAGAGCTTTGAACGGCCGACGCATGCGCTCTGCCATATGCAGCCATATGTTTACATCAGCCGTCCCTCAGTAATATTGTCACCGCAGTCATTTGAAGACAATGCGCTGTGTAGAAATTAGTGTTAGTGATTTTAAGGTACTGTGCTATTTCTTGTCTCATATTCGCCAGTTTATTTACGCGAACATATGGACGGTGGGTATTCCATGTCGGTAATTTATTATAGTTCGATGCTGTGTTTATGTCCGACATGTTGGATTTTGAGCGCATGCGCGAAATTATCGTTTCCTAATTGGTCAATGAACGAGCTCTGATTGGCTGGAGAAACTGTATCGTAATGAAAAACGGTGTTATAATGACCATCATTATGATACAGTTTTCAAACACATAATAGTGAGGGTCGAACATAAATTAAATTAAATTAGTTTTCTGGGAATATTTCAGATATTTTTGGTTTTAGGGCCTTATAATGTAGTTTTCGAGGACCCTTTAGGGCCCCCAAGTTTTGTTTCTGGCACCGAGGGGCTTTGTCTCCTCGTTGTACGCCATAATATAATAATAATTATATAATATAGGGATAGGAATATAATAGACCTGCCGTACCACACCCGGAGGTGTAAATCGCGTGAAAAAATTCTAGTGTACCCCATGACCCCCTTAAGCGCATTATACGTATTGATGAATTTTACAGCTTAATTTGGTTCCGTGATAACCTTCTAGCCGTTTGCAAACTTTCACACCAATGTAATTAATGGAATTGCATTGCGTCTTACAGCAATAGATGGACCTCTGAGAATATGTTTACCGGCTTGTATTCGTTCATTAGTTTATTAAATGAAATTAGTTTTCTGCGAATATCTCAAAAGCGGTTGATTTTAGGGCCTTAAAATGTGGATTTCGGGGACCCTTTAGGGCACCCGAGTTTTGTTTCTCACATCGAGGGGATGAACATGATCTTTGTCTCGTCCTTCTACTCCTATTTCAGCATGCATTTTAAGGGGGTAGGGCCCCCTTTTATGAGAGGTACGGAGAAGGGTTACATCAATCATTAGTGTCGTGCCTCTGATGGATATCTGTACCAAATTTTACGTTGATACACCCAGCCGTTCTCGAGTTATAAGGGAACAAAATTGTCCACAGACAATCAAACAAACAGGCAGACAGACCAAAATTATTTTTCGCGCGCGTCTATCATAAGACAGTCTGAAACGTGTAAATAACTCAAATTACCGTAGAAATTCAGAAAAAAAAACAAATTTTATTTTTTGCCTACTTTCGATTTTTGCAAAAAATGAAAGTAGTCTTATGAGATCAACACAGGGCGAAAAAAGTGTGTCTGTCTGTGTGTGTGTATGTGTGTGTGTGTGAGTCTGTGTGTGTGTGTGTATGTGTGTGTGTGAGTCTGTGTGTGTGTGTGTGTGTGTCTGTGTGTGTGTGAGTGTGTGTACTCTGAATGTCTGTCCCCCCTATCAATTCGAACACAGTGAATGCGAATTGAACGAAATTTGGTACAAAGGTAGCACTAGCAAAGGAAACCTCAGTGTAATGTTTTATATCGCCGCCATCTTGACGGAAACGTAATGGCGGCCACACAAATGTTCAAAGCTTAAATCAAATTACGACTAACCTAATCATCCGATCTCTACCAAATTTTGCAACAACATACCTTTATGCGAGGAGCATCCTTTGACAAAACCAATAGGCCATCAGCATAATAGTTTGTGGATGGCGGCCATCTTTGTGTGAAAATTGATTCCCCCTATTAATTCGAACACGGTGCAACCGAATGGAACGAAATTTGGTACAGAGGTAGTACTAACAAACGGCACCTCAGGGTCATGTTTTATATCGCCGCCATCTTGACGGAAACGTAATGGCGGCCACACAAATGTTCAAAGCTTAAATCAAATTACGACTAACCTAATCATCCGATCTCTACCAAAATTTGTAAAAACATACCTTTATAGGGGGAGCATCCTTTGACCAAACTAATAGGTCATCAGCGTAATAGTTTGCGGATGGCGGCCATCTTTGTGTGAAAATCGATTCCCCCTATTAATTCGAACACGGTGCAACCGAATGGAACGAAATTTGGTACAGAGGTAGTACTAACAAAAGGCACCTCAGTGTCATGTTTTATATCGCCGCCATCTTGACGGAAACGTAATGGCGGCCACACAAATGTTCAAAGCTTAAATCAAATTACGATTAACCTAATCATCCGATCTCTACGAAATTTTGCAACAACATACCTTTATAGAGGAAGCATCCTTTGACCAAATGACTAGGTCATTAGCCTAACAGTTTGCGGATGGTGGCCATCTTTGTGTGAAAATCAATTCCCCCTATTAATTCAAACACGGTGGAACCGAATGGAACGAAATTTGGTACAGAGGTAGCACTAGCAAAGGGCACCTCAGTGTCATGTTTTATATCGGTGCCATCTTGACTGAAACGTAATGGTGGCCACACGAATGTTCAAAGCTTAAATCAAATTACGATTAACCTAATCATCCGATCTCTACCAAATTTTGCAACAACACACCTTTATGGAGGGAGCATCCTTTGACCAATCTAATAGGCCATTAGCCTAATAGTTTGCGGATGGCGGCCAACTTTATGTCAAAATTGATTCCCCCTATTAATTCGAACACGGTGGAACCGAATGAACGAAATTTGGTACAGAGGTAGCACTAGCAAAGGGCACCTCAGTGTCATGTTTTATTTCGCCGCCATCTTGACGGAAACGTAATGGCGGCCACACAAATGGTCAAAGCTTAAATCAAATTACGATTAGCCTAATCATCCGATCTCTAGCAAATTTAGCAACAACATACCTTTATGGAGGGAGCATCCTTTGACCAAACTAATAGGTCATCAGCCTAATATTTTGCGGATGGCGGCCATCTTTGTGTGAAAATCGATTCCCCTTATCAATTTGAACTCGGTGAAACCGAATGAAACGAAATTTGGTACAGAGGTAGCACTAGCAAAGGGCTCCTCAGTGTCATGTTTTATATCACCGCTATCTTGACGGAAACGTAATCGCGGCCACCCAAATGTTAAAAGCTAAAATGTAATTACGACCAACATAATAATCTAGTCTCTACCAAATTTTGCAACACCATATCTTTATGTGGGAAACATATTCACACCAAACTTCAAGAACATCAGCCCAATAGTTTGCAGATGGTGGCCAAGTATGTGTGCAAATCGATTCCCCCTATCAATTCAAACACGGTGAAACCGAATTGAACGAAATTTGGTACAGAGGTAGCACTAGCAAAGGGCACCTCATATTCATGTTTAATATCCCTATAGCACGTTGTATTTCAACAAGCTACTACAACCAACATTCAATCATACTCCTTGAAAAGGACAAAGAGTTATAACAATACCCATGCATTTAGGAGAAAGTAGGCTATATGTTCTTTACTGAACATCTTGTTTATTTATATTTGTAGAGATATACTGCACCGCTCGGTGTTGACCGTGTTTTATTGCACAAATTTAGGTTATACTCGCTAACCGTCGGAGATACACGAAAAGTGATAAGAACCTTTTGGATAGAAAATTAAATGCTAAAGCTCGTGTATACCATCAAAAGTTTGCTATTTCTTAGCGTTCTCTTTTTATTTGAAATGGAAATATGAAATTTTGAAACCAAAGGGTGTAGTGACGTCACAAAAGTAGGTTTTACTCGCTAACCGTTGGTTATACACGAAAAGTGATAAGGACCTTTCGGATAGGAAATTAAATTTCAAAGCTCGTATGTCCCATCAAAAGTTTGCTATTTGCTACCGTTCTCTTTTTATTTGATATGTAAATAAGAAATTTTGAAACCAAAGGGTGTAGTGACGTCACTAAAATGGTCGCCATTTCTTAATAGTGCAAAATATCGAAATTAAAAGTATCCTATATGTAAACCTGGTATGTCAGCTATATCCATGCAAAATTTCATTTTAATCGGACCAGTGGTTCTTGCGTTATTAGGTAACAGACAGACAGAAAGACAGACACACACCATCTCATTTTTAGCCTACTTTCGATTTTTGCAAAAAATGAAAGTAGACTTATGAGATCAACACAGGGCGAAAAAAGTGTCTGTCTGTGTGTGTGTATGAGTGTGTGTGAGTCTGTGCGTGTGTGTGTGTGTATGTGTGTGTGTGGGTCTGTGTGTGTGTGTGTCTGTGTGTGTGTGAGTGTGTGTACTCTGAATGTCTGTCCCCCCCTATCAATTCGAACACGGTGAATGCGAATTGAACGAAATTTGGTACAAAGGTAGCACTAGCAAAGGACACCTCAGTGTCATGTTTTATATCGCCGCCATCTTTACTAAAACTGAATGGTGGCCACTCAAACGTTCAAAACGTAAAATCAAATAACGACTAACCAAATCATCCGATCTCTACCAAATTTGGTAACAACATACCTTCGTATAGGATGCGTCTTGTGACCAAACTACAAGGTCGTCCGCCATACCATTTCAGAATGGCGGCCGTGCGAATTATGCAAACTTTATAATCCATATCATGGGACCCACCAGTTCCGATTATCGAGCCGAGAATCGTTTTAACTGTTCTAAAGGAAGAGGCACGTTCGAAATTAAAAGTTTATTTTGTAATACTATAGTGCAGACGTGATTTTAAAAAGCTGAGCTGATTCAGCAATAAGACAAGATGGCAGCGGATATCTTGTGCCTGACTTATATTTCACTAATTTGAGTATTGCATGCAATATAGCGTACTGATACAAAATAAATAAACTTTGTATGAAATGCTTTATATACAAATAATATACTCCAGTGATGAAATCGTTTAGTATAAATCATTATTTGCTAACAAGTTCTATGTAAGTCATTTTATATAGAACGATATTCGTTGACACAATTAGCTCAGTGGTAGAGCGTATCCAAAAGCACTTCAAGAAACCAAATTACAATGCCAACCCGATCAGAGCTAGGTTTTTTGCTTGAAATGTTATATGTTTATTGTTTTGTAATGACTCAGATGTTTTAAAATTAAGCGTTATATTGTGCATATTATGGTGTAAAATATATATTTAATTAAAACATAATTCGCCAGCAGATTTACTCGAGACATCTAGCTGCCAAAAAGGTAACTGCAGGCCGACCTACTTATTAACTTCCAGATTTTATTGAAAAGTTTCTTCTTCTGGCCGCTAGAATGCACTCGCTCTGTTAGGATTATATTGTTCGATATTTCACCACTAGATGTCACTACTAGTCTACGTGGGGCTTCATTGATTACTATACCATTGGCATTCTATGCGCATCGAATTTGATGAATGACAAGATGATACTACGATACATTTTTACTTTTTATTTTAAAGGGTTTGTAACAGCCTATTGTGCGTTATTTGAAAATGTTAATTGAAGTAAAGAACAAAACGATTTCACATAGTATCTGAACTCTACCGTTGGGGCTAGTTCAGGATATTAATTAATACTTTTATTTCAGCCAAATAGCAATCGAAAATATCCACATAGTTGGTATACACACGTCTCTGTAGGGTCATGGAAAGATTTGTTAATTCAATTAGGGTTGTGAAAGTCATACGCAGCCAGACGTGTAAAGACATGCCTTAACTCAAAGTTGGATGTTGCCCGCGTCAGGCATATTATGTAATAATAATAATAATAATAATAATAATAATAATAATGTTATTGGTTTTACGTCCCTTTTAACTACTGTTGCTTTTAGAGACGCCGGGGTGCCAGAATTTTGTCCCGAAGGGGATCTTTAACGTGCCAGTAAATCTACTAACACGGCTCCCTCGCATTTGTGCACCCTCAAATGCCAGCTGACTGCGCCAGGATACGAACCTGAAACATACGGTCCAGCAAGCGAGAACGTTACCGCTGAGCCACGCCGCCAGTCCGGTCGATTATGTCTCCAGATCCATAACATTCTTTAGATACTTCTTATCTTTCTTTCTTCAATGATGGTAGCAGTTTTTATCTAGGTTGTGGCGTTTGGTAGAGGTAAATCGTTTCTAAGGTCTTCAACAAAGAAAAGTTCTATTATACTCTTTGATAATAACAACGAGTTATAACTATACTCATACATTTAGGAGAAAGTAGGCTATATGTTCTTTACTGAACATCTTGTTATATATTAGTATGATTGAAGGAAAGCAAGCCGGTTACCATGGCAACACAATCTCAGAAGTCCATCTATTTCTGTAAGACGCAATGCCATTCCATTTATTGCATTACTGTGAACGTTCGCAAACGGCTTTAAGGTTATCACGGAACCAACTTAATCTGTAAAATTCATCAATACGTATATAATGCGCTTAAGGCGGTCAAGGGTTACCCTTGAATTTTTTCACCTGATTTACACGGACGGGAGTGGTACTAAAGGTCTAGTATATCCCTATCCATATATTATTAAATTATTATTATGAATATTATTATATTATGGCGTACAAGGACGAGCAAAAGTAATTTTCTGCCCCTCGGTGGCTCGGAGGCTACTACGTTTTAAGGCTCTAAAACCACGTTTCTGAGATATTCCCAGAAAACTAATTTAATTTAATAAACTAATAAAGACCACCTCGAGGCGCAGTGGCTAGCATTGTTGGCTGTCACCCCCGAGGTAACGGGTTCGATCCCCGGCTCTGCCAAGAATTTAAAAGTCTTGGTATGGTCTGGTACGTGGTCTCCCAGCCTCGTGATACAAAATGGGAACCTGCCGGATGGTATGGTAGAAGGAGGAGTGGAAAGGAACTGGCCACCCTACCACAGGCTAACTCCGGCTCGGGATGCCTGGTTAGTGATCGCTTGACTTAGTCAATTGCTCTTATTCATGTCAACTACGTCCCTGGAGGGGATATGGCACTGTCTTATTTTATAAACTAACAAGCTGTACCCGGCATGCGTTGCAATGCCAATCAAAGAAAGTGTTGGCATTGTAATTTGGTTTCTTGAAGTGCTTTTGGATACACAATTTTTTCTTCAATTTCCGTTAACTGCCTCTAAGCTATAGTAAAATGGATTTACTAATTTTGAAACATTTGTGGGAGAGTGCGCAACAACTCACCAAAGTTTAATCGCAATCGGATGAATGGTATATGAACGCAGATGGAACTTTGCTGAAACACTTCACGCGTCGTCACTCATTTGTTGAATCAACTCGTGCGCTACCAATTGTAAAATGGATTTACTAAGTCGAAAACCTTCCCTGGCGTATACACAACTAATCATCAAATATTCATCGCAATCGGATGAATGGCATATGAACGCTTACGGGATTGTGTTTAAACGATTCGCGCGCCGTCACTCATTTGTTGAATCAACTCGCGCGCTACCAATTGTACAATGGATTTACTAAGTCAGAAACCTTCCCTGTAGTGTGCACAACAACTCACCCTAGTTTCATCACAATCCGTTGAATGGTATATGAACGCGGATTGAACTTTGTTGAAACGGTTTGTGCGCCGTCACTCATTTGTTGAAACTACTCGTGCGCAACCCATTATACAATGGACTTACTAAATCAGAAACGTTCTCTGCAGTGTGCAAAACAACTCACCCAAGTTTCATCGCAATTGGATGAATAGTAGGCCTATATGAACGCACACGGGATTTTGTTGAAGCGATTCGCGTGCCTTCGCTCATTAGTTGAATCTACTCGTGCGCTACCTATTGTGCAATGTATTTTCTAAGTCAAAAACTTTCCCTGGACTGTGCACCACATCTCAGCCAAGTTTCATCGCTATCGGACAAATAGTAAGCCTATATGAACGCGTACGGTAGTTTGTTGAAACGCTTCGCGCGTCGTCGCTCATTTGTTGAATCTACTCGTGCGCTACCTATTGTAAAGTATATTTACTAATCCAGAATCCTTCCTTAGAGTGTACTCAATAACTCACCCAAGCGTCATCGCTATCGGACGAATGGTATATGAACGCATACGTGACTTTGTTGAAACGCTTCGCGCGTCTAGCTCATTTGTTGAATCTACACGTGCGCTGCCTATTGTAAAGTGGATTTACTCAGCCATAAACCTTCCCAAAAGCGTACACAACATCTAACCCAAGTTTCATAGCTATCGGACGAATGGTATATGAATGTATACGGGACTTTCTTGAAACGCTTTGCGTGTCGTCACTCATTTGTTGATTCTACTCGTGCGCTATCTACTGTGAAATGTATTTACTTACCCAAGTTTCATTGCTATCGGACGAATGGTGTATGGACACATACGGGACTCTCATGAAACGGTGTGCGCGTCGTCGCTCATTTGTTGAATCTACTCGTGCGCTACCTATTGTAAAGTGGATATACTAAGCCAGAATCCTTCCTTAGAGTGTACTCAATATCTCACCCAAGTTTCATTGCTATCGTACGAATGGTATATGAACACATACGGGACCTTGTTGAAACGCTTCGCGCGTCGTCGCTCAATTGTTGCATCTACTCGTGGGCTACTAATTGTAAAGTGGATATACTAAGCAAGAATCCTTCCTTAGAATGTACTCAATATCTCACACAAGTTTCATCGCTATCGGTCGAATGGTATATGAACGCATACGGGACTTTGTTGAAACGCTTCGCGCGTCGTCGCTCATTTGTTGTGTCTACTCGTGCGCTATCAATTGTTAGATGGATTTGCTAAGCATGAAACCTTCCCTGGAGTGTACACAACATCTCACCAAAGTTTCATCGCTATCGGACGAATGGTATATGAACGCATACGGGACTTTGTTGAAACGTTTCGCGCATCGTAGCTCATTTGTTGAATCTAACCATGCGCTGCCTATTGTAAAGTAGATTTACTAAGCCTGACACCTTTCCTGGAGTGTACACAACATGTCACCCAAGTTTCATCCCTATCGGACGAATGGTATATGAACGCATACGTGACTTTGTTGAAACACTTCGTGCGTCGTAGCCCATTTGTTGAATCTACTCGCGCGCTGCCTATTGTAAAGTGGATTTACTAAGCCAGAAACCTTCCTTGAAGTGTACACAACATCTAACCCAAGTTTCATAGCTATCGGACGAATGGTATATGAATGCATACGGGACTTTGTTGAAACGCTTTGCGTGTCGTCACTCATTTGTTGAATCGACTCGTGCGCTATCTACTGTGAAATGTATTTACTAAGTTAGAAACCTTCCCTGGAGTGGAAACAACTTCTCAGCCAAGTTTCATCGCAATCGGATGAAAGGTTTACCAACAAATACGGGACTGTGTCGAAATGCTTCGCGCGTCGTCGCTCATTTGTTGAATCTACTCCTGCGCTGCTTATTGTAAAGTGGATTTACTAAGCCAGAAACCTTCCTTGGAGAGTAATCAACATATCACCCAAGTTTCAGCGCAATCGGATGGGTGGTGTATGAACGCATAGGAGACATACACACCCACACACCCACATACATACTATCAAGTAACATTGATTTTATATACATAGATAAATAGATGACGAGTACAGAAGAAGACCAAATCAGGAGCTATATAGATATACTGAGAAAATCACAGATCTGATGTGGCCAGGAAGAGACGTCTGGCTTTCTATGGACATGTCTCATGGAGGAACCCAACAAGACTAACCAACCGGCTTCTCACCTACTGGGGGAAGAAAAAGAGCGTGACACCGTCGCTAACAGTAGTTAACAAGGATATCCAAGAACTGAAGATAATGAAAAGTGATAATGAAAAGCCGATCACATCTCAGAAAGATACTTAAACAGAAGAGTTTTCATGACAGACCACCCTGTAAGAAAACCGGCATCATCTGGAAAAAGGAGAGGGGAATGCGCGAATATTGAGCAAACATCAAGTCCCTCGCCAAGCTGAAAAGTTGAACGTCGTGGTCCTTAGCTGGCCCATCGGAAAGAAGAAGAACAAGAAGAAACAAATGAAGTAATGCAAGCCGGTAACCTTGACAACAGTGTCACAAGAGGTGACATCCACTTTCCATCTATTTCTGTAAGAAGCAATGCCACTCAATTTATTAAATTTCTGTTAAAGTTTGCGAATGGCTATAAGTTTATCGTGGAATCAACATAGACTGTAAAATTCAACAATGCGATTAAGGCGGTCAAGGGGTACCCTAGAATTTTTACACGGGACTTGCACGTGCGATATGCTGTACAGAAGGTCTATTATATCTCCAAACAGCAACATTATTTTCAAAAAATTCCTGAATTAGGATAGTGTTTTTTGCAGTTTTTGGGAATTTGGGCCATTGGGGACTAAAAATCCCGAATTTTCATGCACCAAAAGCCTTTATAATTTATTAAAGGGGTCTTCCTGGGGATGAGGACTTTCCACAACGGTGAGGATCAGTTTAAATTTGACATATATTGCGTTTCGTCTACGAGGTTTTCAATATTATTTTCACCAGGAAGTACACGTTAGGTGAATTTAGTTTGAGAGCACATTTTAACTAATCATATTTCTGTCGACAAGCGGGTTCATCGTAAAGATGATTTTGTTTGATACTGTGTCGTTGATATATCATTATGTTTATGCACGCCTATAATCATGTTCGGGTGCTTGGAGCATCGTAAAATTAGCTATTGTATCCATGAGTCAATACACCAATCATTTAGAAAACTCTTCAACGTACTCCTCATAGAAGGGTGGGTATAAGAAACAACTTTTCAAAATACATGCTAAAATAGGCGAAAAATAAAAATTATCCTAGAAGGACGACCAAAGCATATGTTGCGCTTCTCAATGTGTGACACAAAACTAGGGAGTCTATAAAGGGTCTCCGAAAGCCACATATTACGGCCCTTAAATTATCAGTGTCTGCGATATACCCAGAAAACGAACTTCGTTCTGATAAACTCATGAAGGAATGACAAGCCCCTAACCATTGGAACATTATCACAATTGATAACCTCTGGTTATTAATACCGAAGACCGTTCGAAGAGTGGGTACTTCTGCTAGTCATGTTTATATCGTGCGTTCGTCCCTCTAAGGAGCACGTAGAACCATTATTTATCATTGGTCTTCTTGTTCTTATCTTCCCAAAACTTCCTCATCCTTTCGCTATGAGTGTCTTTATTCTTGTGTCCATGCAGTTTTGAGTTTCAAATTACTTCCCGTATGAAACTTGGGTGGAAAATTCTATGAATTTACTTTCTGTCTATATGCAGTCCATGTCGTTGTTAGTGGTCAATGTTGATTTCGACGAGGTCCTTTCGGGTGTCTCCTAGCGAGCGTACTTTGGTTTGTCGGGTTCCACTGGCCATGAGGAAGATTTTCTTCGTCAGTTGGAAGTTGTCCATTCGAGCTATATGTTGGTAGAATTTCATGCTTATTTTCCGTGCAAGTGAGTTGAATAGTTTCGTCAGCGAATACAGTTCTTCTGAGCTTTTCCTGATCCAGATACTGTCTTGAAAGTTTGGGTCCAAATATTTTCCTCGGTATGCTTTCTGACTTTCTATCTTCTTAATGTCTTTGATGTCACCGGCCGCGATGGCCGAGAGTGCTAACTCGCTACCTCGTGTCTCGCTGGCATCGGGAGAGCGTGGGTTCGAATCCCACCTCGGCCGTCCTGAAAATGGTTTTCTTGGTTTCCCACTTTCACTACCAGGTAAAAGCCGGGACGGTTCCTTTCAATAGGTCCTCGGCCGATTTCCTTTCATAATCCCTTCCCTGACCCGTTTTGAAAAGGAAAATACATGGCCATTGGCTGCATTAATAAAATTAATGTATTTGATGTTGAAGGTTAACGATGACGTCTCAGTCGTATAGAGTGCCTCTGGGAGAATGGAGTTAGGATTTAGCGGATTTCTTGTTGTGAATATTCCAGGTTATTATGCATATGACTTGTTCATTGATATTAGTATTAACATAATTAATTTACTCTTTAATGATCATCATAACGAAATTTTAAGTAAGTTATTGTATTTCATATGTAGTGGTACCATATTGCGAGGTTGAGTGTAAGAGAGGGCTCTAAATTCGTCGCTACTAAAGACAGAAACTGAATAAATAAATAATTAAATAAATAAACAGAAAAAATATTAATAAATAAGCGAATAAATAAATACATCTCTACATTAGTATAAAACTGAGTCCCCGATTCTTGGATGTTACGGGTAATCTTGAGAACCACTGGATGGATTTTGATACGGATTTCACCATTCTGTAAAGGATATCTCGAGGAAGATTTCTGTTGAAAATAATGTATTTATGATCAAAGGAAGCCAAGCAGTATCGATTTCAGTGAAAAAGTCGAGAAAGAAACCTGGCGTCCGTGCGCTTTTAAGCTTACGCTGGGCAAACCGTAAAAAATATCAATATACTATGAGTGTAAGAATTGTTCAGCATGAAAGGTTCTACAAAAAAAACTCCGCGAGAGCATATCTCTATCTTCAAAACATCGCCCACTATAAGTGTTTTTATGTTTTCTCTCAACAATCACCATTCAATTACTGAGGCGACAGTTTACGAGCTAGCTAGGGGCGAGCATATCACCCCAGTTACAGCCTTGCTAGCGGGCGAGCCCATTACCCCCAGATACAGCCAGCAGCAAACTGTCGAGTCGTGTTGAGTCAAGACTTCAGAGAAGAGTGGTTGTGTTTGGAGTTTCCCTAGAAGTGCAACGCGGCATTTCTTCATTTCGCCTGTGAACGTTTCGTTCCGCAAAATACACAGTCAGGTTAAGATTGGACGGAAGGAGGATTTGTGTTTCATGCACCTCGCCATTCTTAAATTACGTCTGACAAGAATTCGTTGCACAATAATTAATAGTCCAGTCAGTGATTTTAACCCATCATGCCGAGACAAGCGCTTATCACGTAATACATTTATAATTGTTCCCGGGCGAAGCCGAGGCGGGTTGCTAGTAAATAAATAAACAAGATGTTCAGTAAAGAACATATAGCCTAATTTCTCCAAAATGCACGCGTATAGTTATAATTTAATGTCGGTTGTAGTAGCTTGTTGAAATACAACATGCTATACGGATATTATACGTTGATTGATTGCATCCTCTTCTGAATTATGCACACACTAATACAGCCATCACAATAAGACAGGTTATCAGACAAAATTCAACACTCACCCAAGTACACGGGGCTAAATGACCGTGATGTCCATGTATCTGAAATGAAACAACAACAGCTTCCTACCCAAATCCTTCCTCGTATAAAAGTACAAACACTAGTAAGCCTACAGACATCACAGTGACAAAGGTTATCAGACAACTTGTACACACACACCCAAGTACATGGGGCTACAAGACAATGTAGCCGCAAAACCCCTAAAGAATCAACAACAAAAACAACAACAATCGACTCTACCGCGGATCAAGGACAATGAATTTTAATCGCTGTAGCCGAGTGTTGAAATATGTGGTGTTATAAGTATACAGTGTATACCTAATATTTTCCATTGCAAATACACACTATATATGCTTAACATTATAACGTGTGAGTAGTTATCAATAAATACAAAAAAGAGGAAGTAAAAAAAAGGTGCTGGGATTTGATCCACGAACCTTCATTCTACAATTCCAGGTACCCCTACGCCACACATGACCTACACACTAACATTTGGTTAACAATTGGTTTAGTATAACTCCATAATATTTGTCTTGCAATTAACGATTTCAGTTACGTTTTCTGACGTTTCTATCAACCAATCAATATTAAATATGTATTACTTTGTTCAGTCGCATCTGTAGCGTAGTGGTCAGCACGGTTAGCTGCCGCCCCGGAGGTCCTGGGTTCGATTCCCGGCTCGGCCACGAAATTTGAAAAGTGGTATGAGGACTGGAACGGGTTCTACTCAGCCTCGGGTGGTCCAAATGAGTAGAGGGGTTCGATTCCCACCTCAGCCATCTTCGAAGTGGTCTTCCGTGGTTTCCCACTTCGTCTTCGGGCAAATGCCGGGATGCTACTGTACGCGTAAAAATCGAGAAGGTACTCGTTGGTCATCCAAAGCAAAGCTGGATTATAAAAAAGTGTAAGTCCCGACTAATGAACTCTCGCAATCAAGCCAACGAGCTCTTTAGGATTATACACAGTAGGCTTGGAACATGTTATGGATTAAAAATAAACTAGCTTTATAGGGTAGACTGCAAAACTTACCTTCATCTCTCGGGGCTTTGTTGGAATGAAATAGACATCCTATCTATTTTAGGCTGTTCCATAACACGTCTCCATTTATAGAATAATTCAGGTACACGAAACAAGACGTATAACAATATAAATGTATTAATAAAAACTAAATAACAATTTATAACAAAATAACACCTTAATATAGTTATTCATACACGCCACTGAATATGGCAAAACTTCTTACATACACGCTAACGTAACTGGTTAAAAAATGAAAAGATACTGCCGTCTACAAAATTATAAAACAATCAAAACATTCTATTGGCACTTTATTGAGTCAGGCATTCCGTTTAAAGTTATTTACATTTTCTCTGGCGCGTGCCTTCCCGCATAGCTGAACTGGTTATAAAAATACTGTGACTTGGCCGTGAATCCCTTCCGCACACACACGTGAAACAACTCGGCATATTTATTCATCTACCTTGCTTATAACGGGACGAGCTCGCTTGCCACCTGGCATGGACTCCCCTCTTTACACAAAAATACATAAAATGAAACGCGATGAAGCATCTCGTATTTCAAACAATAACATTTATAAAACTGTCTCTATTAAAGCCATTTCTCATTTAAACACATCCATACTTCAAAACATTCTTGCTAACACTTGCTTCCTTCGTTCATGACCTGCATGCACACGACAATCATAGCTAACATCAAACACTCACATTAAAAACATTCGCTCTTCAAAACTATTGAAAATCTATAGCCTGCTTCCAGTCTCCGACCGGGTCAGGAATGGAATGAATGAAGCCCCCATCTAGCGGCGAGGATATGAACTGTGCCGGCTGCCGAGGCCTGACGCACTCCTCTGGGGCAATGATTAAATGAATGACAGATGAAATGAAATGATAGTGGAGAGTGTTGCTGGAATGAAAGTTTGACAGGGAAAACCGGAGTACCCGGAGAAAAACCTGTCTGCCTCCGTTTTGTCCAGCACAGATCTCACATGGAGTGACCAGGATTTGAACCACGGACCCAGCGGTGAGAGGCCGGCGTGATGCCGCCTAAGCCACGGAGGCTTTTCTTCAAAACTATTATCAATCTCGAAAACATTTAGAAATATTAATTATTATAAATTATGAAAACCCTCAATTTAAACAAATTGAAATATTTATATACACTACTTAGACGTGTTTATCGTTTCAAAAGTATCATTCTTTAACGATATGACTTCGTTAATAATTATTATTATCTCTTTCCTCAGTATAGTTCTCTTCTTCTATACTTTTCCATTTACAAATGCTATACCAATTAATGTCAAAATCATGTTAATAGTCATCATCGGTTTAAATATCACCGATTAGCAAAGATTAGTTCATATTATTGTTACAATTCCAGGTGTAATATAAATTAATAATGGTATAGAGGACAAGGATAATATATCTTTTCCCAACGAATTTCCGCCTTCCCACGACTTTGGTGTCGCAGATCTAATCACATTTAGGAGTCTTCCATCACTCTACTAATATACAACAATGCTTTCACCACTCATGCAGTACTTCATTACAATTAATACGGAATCACACTCGTATTTCAAACAATTATATACGTCAAGAACCTCTCGAATATCTCCAATACATAACTTAAATGACATCATCTCAATTGTTTCCAACAATTGTTCCATAGTACTTGCATAACTTCCTTCTAGCATTGATTTTATCATTGTTACACTCCACTGCTTACACATGAACAGCAATACCTGTTCTACTAATACAACTCATCATTCTTAAACGATTATATTGACAGATCCTTGAGGTTTACTAATCGAAGTTACTACGATATAAAATACCATGTCTCTATACATTTAATAAAAATAAATACACATGTTTCTTCATACTGGTCATCTCTACAATTATACACGCCTGCAATTCTACATTGTCAAATAACGTAGTGTTACATTTTTGTATTATAACAACTCGTGTTATTTCATCGTTCGATAAGGATCAATCACGACTGGATGAGATTGTATCTAACTTTCCTCTAGTCGGATGAATTATCGTTGAAAAGATATGTCTCATATAATTTACATTTAATGAAGAGCAAAGCCTTCTTTCAACTCAATATAAGTTTGTCATCGACTGAATGTAACTTCATTCAAGACAAAGAATGTTCACAAAAGATTGACTTCACGTCGTAATCATTACGAATATAACTTCCCAGATCGACGAAATGTTTATAGTATTTGGTGATATTTCACAACATATCACGCGTAGATCTCTTCTCCTAACAATGAATTCTTCTTAGAAAAAGAGTGCCCAATTCATTTTAATCAAAATGAATTCACTAAAAATATCAAAGACAAACTGTCTGAAATCTTGAATTAAAAATCGAAAATCGTCGAATAATAACTTCCTTAAAGATTTTCCCAAACGAAAATACATTTCTCAAACAACTGACTTAAGTTCAGAAACTGAATCATATAAACTTCCAAGTATAGATGACTGAAAGACCATCATCCTATACGATCTTGAAGAATAAACTTAAAAAACAACGAAGAGAAAATACTTGAATTAAATATGGAGAATTGTTGTTAACAAATGCCGTTAAAATACTCAAACTATTAAATAAAGTAAAACATTTCTACCTTAGTATTGTAGACAATTGAAGTTCATTATCAGGTGTTCAAAAATACCTAGCTGGATCATATCCCAGGTATGAGTTGCTGAAACCAAATCCGCTCAACGTCAGTTGACAAGGACTGCGACCGTGGGAACAGAAAGATTTCCTTCCCGGCATGCTCGTCTCCTCCAGATGTCAAACCTCGTTCCTCGAACATGGATTCCATCTCGAACAATCATCGGGCCTAGTATCTTCTCTCTTCTGTCTCCCCGTTGAGGATTCTTCAATTGCCGACATCTCTCGAAAGTCCTCCATCATTATCGAGCAATATATTCGTAATAGTTCCATCGTTACAAATACATTTGTAAGTTGTACATCGAATCACTATCGTAGATGTTAATGTTCGTTTGGTTGGTCAATGAAAGATTATATTTGCTCATAGTCGAGAATTAATGTACAAGAAAGTACATTAAATGTACTGGATGAAAGTGTACATAATGTATCATGTTGTCTCGGCATTATATAATTCTAGATGTTATACATATTCTCGTTGTTTCTTAACGTTGTTCCATGTTGCTATTTACAACTCTGAATCGACATATCCCAATCGCGTAATAGTTTTAATCCATCATCTCACTCATAATCAAAGTGTTATAAATCAATTCCACTTTATAAATGTTTGTAGCCATCATAGTGTTCCAATACAACAAAGCCTCAATGTTCATACAGTATCACTTTACTTACTTATTTCTGCAACGTGGACTAGGCTATGCTGAAGTTTCGCTGCACTAAAATGATTCTCTCTGCGTTGAGATAAGCAACTTTCTCTGACAATACAAATTGTTCTATAATGGTCTAATTTCTCAAATAATCCACTCAAAATCTTCTTATACTGTAGCCTTGTAACTAAAAGTATATAATGTATACTGTTTGCTTTCCGAAAAGTCGAACACTTGTTCGCCATTGACTTGTAATCCTTCGCTAAACTTCACCTAGTTTCAGCGAGGCTCTAACTAAATATTGGTGGCATTCGGCACTATCTCTCGAGTAGCGTAGGACCGCACTCGGTATAGTGTCTACGGGAATGAACTACCCCGGGGTAACACGTCTTGTGCCTTCAAAGTCAGTCGAGATAAGAACGCTTCTAAAAGCCGTCCCCGCTCTAGCTTGCCTGAAATTCGACGCCATTATTGGTCGCGTGCAGTTATTAGCGTGCTCTTGTAATAAATCTTATTACAGTGAATTTCTTCCCTTTTGCGACATTTAAAGTAGTACTAATATATTCTCTTAATTTTCTTGATAATTTTAATGGAATAAAATTATTACATAGGGCTTAAATGAAATAGTAAATCACATTAACTAGGCAAAAATCCATATCTGCATCCATAAACCCTCCTCTCATTGGCTGTGGGCATATATCCTTTGATATATTTTATATCAATTAACTGATAATATTGCGTGGTAATGCCTTGTTGCTAGGCACTTTCCAATGATCGAGAATATTCTGGAGCGTCTCTGATCACGTGACTGGATACTCCCATTGTCTGCATTCGCTAACAAAGCTCGCTTGAGCTAATTTAACAGGATTAATATTGCCATGTTAAACTGCATCATGGGGCTCGAAAATTATCATCATTTTCATCATGAAGCATTCAAATTTCGGGGGCAGTACTGTACCATTAATTTATGGCCTGCGCGCCACTAGCCTACGACTTAAAAACGGTACTCTGTGTGGGATCATATGGTGAGTGACCATCGCATCTCAGATGTAGGTCAGGATGGGGGCCGAGGGTAGCCGATGACCCGCGAACGTATACAAAGTCCGTATGAAGAAATGGATATGTTATGATACTATTGGACTACAGTATCCATGACGTCACATCAACTGAGAAAGGATTATAATGTTTAATTGCAAATTAGAGCGATTTACGCAGTAAAACTATCAAACACCTTGCTAGAATGCTAGAATGTATATGCAAGTGTTTATGTGATTATAAGAAGTTGGAAAAGATAAAGAAACCTTGAACCAACCTTGAACTATGATACCTTAGAGAGTGGGGGTAGGAAGTTTTCATGCGGAGCGTCCCACCACTACACAGAACAGATTATAAAGTGATACCAACTAGGAACAATAAAAACACGGGAGTGCTCGTTATAATTGTGCCGTGTAGTTTACGGACTTTGAAAAAGTAACAAACTGTGCGATATTGCATGTACCAGTATGTATGATGAACATTTTAGTGCCGTGCTCGAAGTTCAAGCCATTGGGCAAGGACAATCGCCATTATCATGCAGAGCGCATTCATACTTTTTTGCCGCAGTGAACACGCTGGCGAGTGACGCCATTACGAACAGTTTGCTTAGACCGAGCTCCTAATCATTATTCACCTGATATCGAATCTCTGAACAGGTTGTAAGTTATACACTATATGTGGGTTGGAACTGTACTTTTTCCCAAACGTCATGTACCTATTCGGAAAGGGAGTAACAGCCTTTCAGAATAAATCAATTCTTTACTTGTCTTATAGACGGCTAAGATATTGATAATATAAGCCAAATAATGGCTACACTGCGATCTGCTGCACGGCTGAAAACAACGGGAAACTACAGCCGTATGCTATTCCCGAGGATATGCACCTCTCTATGCTTGAGTACATGTGATGATGGCCTCCTCCCTTGTAAAATTTCAATCCGGAGGTAAACTAGTCGCCCGTTCGGATCTCCGGGTAGGGACTACTCGAGAGGGGGTTAACATCACAGAAGTGACAAAGAGGAAATCTGATATTCTACGAATCGGAGCGTGGAATGTTAGAAGTCTGCTAGGAAGTGGAAGGTTAGAAAACTTGGAAATGGAAATGGATAGGTTGAGGTTGGACTTGGTTGGGATTAGTGAAATGCACTGGCAGGAAGAACAGGACTTTTGGTCAGGAGACTAGGGTCATTAGCACTTACTCAAACAATGGCCAACTAGGGGTTGGTCTCATATTGAGTAGGAAACTTGGACAGCGGGTGGAATATTATGAGCAATATAGTGAACGGATTATTGTAGCAAAAATCAATACAACACCTACGTGCACTACAGTGGTACAAGTATAAATGCCTACCAGTCAAGCTGATGATGAAGAGGTTGAAAAGGTCTACGAAGAAATAGATGAAATTCTGAGGTATATCAATGGTGATGAAAATGTTATAGTAATGGGAGATTGGAATGCTGTGTTAGGAAAAGGGAGAGAAGGGAAGATAGTAGGAGATTTCGGATTAGGTGAAAGGAATCATCGAGGAAGCAGGCTGATCGAATTCTGCACCGAGCGTGAGTTGGTCATAGCTAACACCTTATTCAATAACCACAATAGAAGAATATACACATGGATGAGACCAGGAGATACAGGGCGTTACCAAATCGGCTTCATTATGGCCAAGCAGAGGTTTCGAAACCAGATTTTGGATTGTAAAACATATCCCGGTGCTGACATAAACTCACAATCTGGTTGTTATGAAATGCAGACTTAAGTTGAAGAAACAGAAGAAATGTCAAAAGCCAAAAATGTGGGCAATAGACAGACTCACGTAACTATGGGCGCCATGATAAATAAAGACAAGAGGTGCTCAATGGCTGCTGCCCCGTTGCAAGACATCGGCCATATTCTGATATATTAGTAAAACCGTCCAGGGAGTGGTTTTTATTGCTGAATGCCCCACGCTGGGCCATGCCATGATAAATAAATAAGAGGGTCATGCGTTACATTTACATTTAAGCATGTCTTATGGAGGATTATCAACATTTATTTTAAACGTGAAGGCTTATTATCTATGGGATGCGGCCTTTTCCTAATATATCCTAGCTTTGCTGCTATATTTGTATCTACCATTTAATAACTTGGCCGACTTTTAGTAGTACCTGTGACTCAATCCTAGTACAATAACATGTCCTCCATGTACCCAATCGTCATCATATGGAACATGTGTTCGTATCCCAGCTAACTCACGGTCATTCGAGGTACGGGGCGTTCAACCCACTATACGATCACATATTCAGGATTTGAGTCTGTCAGGTGACTACTCTTCTTGAAAGAAACAACATATTCCTAAGTATTACATTTAATGATAGTAAATCAAGGCAATACAACATACAACACAAAAAAATACTTTACATTTACTTCCCACAACAAAAATCAAAATTATCGGTGAGTCTCTTCTCCTCAAAATTAGTGCTTCACCGCACTCAAGTCTATCCAAAACATCCTATTATTGATACTCTTTGACATTTGCGAGTGTCCATAGTGTTCTTCACGTGGCACAATTTAACACAAACTGGAATATCACAACATAGTAAACACAAATTATACTGTATTTAAATGACATTAATTCTGCAATTATTAAACATTTATTCGTTTTACACGGGACATTTATTTTAAATTACATTAATTCATTAGCTTATGCCTTGTTTAATAAGTGTTGTGTCGTGCGAATCGTATTTCTTTCCCATCAATCTCAAACGCTGAAGTGGTACACTTTCCCTTCCAAAATACACATAGACATAGATATTTTTATAGCTTCACCATACAACGATTTTCTGGGTCTGGTCCAAACATTATCGTTACAAACGTGTCATGTCATTCAAATTACGCTACCCGTATGAATAAATTAGTGTGAACTGGGCAAATTCACTTTACAAAAATGTCTTTATTTATTTGGTGCAGTTAATTCCTCCTTAGAAAATAACTGGGCCAAATATTATCCGATTACAACATTCCAACATTGCATGTATGTGGAAATAATGCATCTAATTCAATTGATATCATCACATCAAGCATATCTTAATTACTTTTCGAAATATCGAGATTCTTCAGTGTCCCACTACACTTTTAAAATAAAAGGATCAGGTCTATTGACTTCCTTTCCGTGCGAACAAATAATTTGTCACGGCTGGCATCGGCAAGATGGCCGCCGGTTTAGTGGACTACCAGCTCCCCCCCGTTTGACTTCCCGCAGGGTGAAATTCATTTACTGGTGCAGCCATGCTAGAGGTACCCTGAGTGGTTCGTGTCCTTATGAATTGAGTCAATCTACTTATTTAATACCTACATTTAGAGTATAATGGGCTCATCTCGGCTCCTAATTAATATTCATGGCAAGGGATGGATCACGAAATAGCTTTGCCGTTTTTTGGTCGACATCAGTCGCTTTTGCGCGCATCTCAAGTGAGTATCACAGTTCTCTCACTGGTGCAGCGTGCATATAACAAGAGGAAATCGACGTTTCCTATACGAAGAACCATTAGTCTTACTTCTAAGGTCAGATCAATTAATATATGGGCTCACCTAGAGTCTCAAGCAGTTATCCCTGTTGGCGAAAATTCTGTGAACAGTGGATACAGACAGACTCTGTCCCAACTCTGTTGCGAATAACATGTATGCACTAAGGCAATACTATATCGTAGATTCGAATATTAGCCGACTAGATTCGCCAACGCGCAAACTACTTTCGGATGATCCCCGCAACTTATTGACGTAAATCTCTTGATTCTACGTTACATGCTCGCTGAACGCGGCTCAAACAATATCTCTTACAGATGACTCAATTCTTAAAGCACTCACGTCCTCTATGCACTTACTCATAAGCCAAAGTTCTACGTAGCTCCAAAACAAGTATAAATTTACTGGCTTACATGTAACTAACTTAATGGCTCTCAAATATAACCCTGTAGAATATACCATAATAAACATTTATTCAACATTTCCATGACACTGATAAGCTCTCTTTACCTCGATATTTTACGTTGCTTTCTTACTGTTTACAATAACACAGTATTCTTACGCTAGACATGACACACTTTGCATGTACTATAGGCCTGACATGCCCATTATTTATTCATTATTGTTACCGACCCCAGATTATTATTATTATTATTATTTAACGTTACAGTTACTTTCGTCAATATCTTACACCTCAATGGCAGTAAACAAATCATCCTCCAAGCCATATTTTACCAAAATACGAGGGATGTGATCTCGTACATAAATGACTGTTAATTCTTACTCTTAGAGTGATGCTTCGTTGTATGGTGAGCTATTTAAATCATATCAACATATTAAATTTGTACTCACTTTCATTTTTTCTGGGTTGGTCCAGCATGCCAGCGTCTTGCCTGCCATGATGCTTATTTTAAGCCATCATGATATTATTCACACGACACATTGTATAAACTTTACACATGGTAATTAAATTTTTCACTATTGCCATTTTCACTTTGACACAATACACATTCTTTTACTCTATAAACATAAACAGTTTTAAAAATCACTGTAATATAATTTTATACACAATACTCGCATTATTTTCACACATGGATCCTTGATTGGATTCCCACTATCGCCTGACCTCAGAGATGCGATGCAGCTAACTCCTGACAACCGCTGGTCTCCTTGAAAGTCTATCTAGCGTGTGTGTGTTCGACTCCCGTCACCTACAGTTTACATCTCCTCTACTGCAACTTTTTCAATCCTAGGTGACGATTACTTGTGACGCCTCCCAGGCTCGCGTAACTGTAGTGATCATTACAATAATATGTTATGTTTCCCATGATAACACTTCCTGGTTATGTTCATTGTCTGTAGCATCATCCTAACTTATCTCTACGCTGTTCTGTGTCTATACTCGCGTATGCTGTTGCTTAAACGTCTGCTGTAGACTAAATCTTATATGATGCATAATTACTGTTATTAATCTGCCTGATGCGTTTTTCATTGTTCACCGCCGGTATATTTGAGCGTCAGTACTTTATAAATTCACGCACTTTCTTGCGTGATCCGGCAGCATGTTAGCTCACGGGTTGAGTCAAGACGAACTGACTTCCCTGCTAAGCTTCTCCTATATAAAGCTTCCTTATGAAAAGTAGTTCACTGGATTCCCAGGAACGACTCTCTTCTTGATATAATACATTTTCAGACAAAGTGAAGTATGATCCTTGTTTGTCTGTGCATGGAGGCTCCAAAATCACTCGCGTGCAGGCAATCGCTTCGGCCAATTAATTACAATTAATTGCTTTCTTCCACGGCGTCATGACGCTACTCCGGTAATTCCCCTCGGTTCCTTCACAAATTCTTACTCTGTAGCGGATGATGTCCATGCAGAGGTTCCTTTATATATGCAGGCTTGAATTTAGGCGTGAGAACACACCTAAATTATCTTTCCTAGAATACATGCCTCTGGGTGTAAGTTTCATCTCAATTCATTGCTCCATTTGGCTGTAATCAATTAATTTCTGTGGGCGACTGCCCCCACTCCCATGTTTCGCCTTGTTAGACTGTGGTTTCCAAAGCCATTAATCTTTGGTCGCTTCTCCAGTGCAGACGAGAATTAGTTCCTTGGCGTCACCTAGTAACGCCCCCTTGCTAACCACGATTTCTCAACTGTCAAGCAGGCTCGCTTTCTTGCGTTCTAGCATCTCAAACGTACATAGGCTGGTATTTTCTGCAATAATCCACCTTAAAAGCTATGATATTCCCGTTCTAGCCGTGAAATCCTGCTATTATAATTATATGCAGATATAACTCATTGTTCTTCGGGTTCACTGTGGCTGTTCCCCCTCAGAGATCAATGATTCGATTCTGTGCAGAATCATGGGCCTGGTCTTCTTGTTAAAGACCTCAGTTCGATGCCAGTCAGCCGTGTCCAATTGGGCACACCTTTCCCCTGCTAAGCTCGAAAAATTCTTTTACAAGTGAATTTTTTCGAGCCTCTAGACGGCATCGACTCTGTAGACAGTGCTTACTTTAGGTGGTCAGTGCTCCCGGGCAGGGGGTCATCTCGTTCCCCCACTCCACTATGTCTACCGTCTCGTATTTCCTTATTCTCCGCTCTTAGCCATTCATTCATCGCTTGGAGCTCTACCGCTGCTTCCCGTAACTGGTTGTAAAATTCTTCCAACTGACAGCTGCACTCTCTCCTCGTGCCCCTTGGTTCTACGAGCTGGCTGCCTTGTTTCCTTTCTCCCTGGTGTAGGCTTTTCTTAGGACTCTCTGCGTGCATATATAGTGACTCCTCCTCCATTTGGGTGTGCATGGCTTGCTCTTCGGTGGTTTCAAATTCCTCTGGTGGACTATACAATTTTAGGTTGGCAGCGTTTACTACTACTTCTCTGCCTGTTTCTTCATCTTTAATTCTGTAGGCAATATTTTGCAAGTCCCTTATAATCAGGTAGGGTTTATGAACCTTACATTGACTTTCGGGTATCTCCTTCTCACCGAGTCATAATTGGCTGGTTTTTCTTATGGCTCCATTTCTTGTGGAGTTTTGCTGCCTGTCTTCGTGCTGCTGAAGTTCCAGACTCTTGGCTCCGTCATCATCCTTATAGATGTCGGGTGACCTTCTATTTTTAATCGCGTCATCCCAATGCACTTGCGATTTTCTGTTGTCGCCTCCACGCTCCTCCATATATCTTAGTGTTGCGTGATAACGTTCTTCTGCTTCTTCGTCGAACCCGCGACTCTGTTCGTGGGATCTCCAGTCTCGATTATTCCCATTTCGGCAGTAATTTCTCCTGTCATCAGGCTGTTGATTTCTTGTATCGCGCTGATTCCAGGTTTTCCTTCCTCGGTGACCGCGGTTCGATCTCCCTCTGTATGCTGGCCTCCAATTCTGGTTTTCCCTTTCTTCTCGTTGCCAGTCTGACTTCTCAGTTTCTGTGCTAGTAGATTTACTTTTGGTCTGCACCCTAGTCTGTTCGGCTGGTGCACTAGTCATGTGGACTTGTTCCGTGTTCCGACTCTACCTCGTATGCTGTATTGTGGTGAGATCGAGCTGTCTGAGCACTTCCTCCATTTCAATCGCTGTCTTGGCGTTTGCCGAGATTAATAGTCGTTGCATTTCGTATGGTAATTGCTTGGCTATCGCTATACAAAGGTCTAGTTCTCTAGGGGCCTCGTCAAGTTCTTTAAAACGGCATAATTGTGCTATGAAGATTGCGCCTGATTGAGCACCATTACGTAATAGACTATGTAGAGAACGAATGAGTGTTTCACTAATTGAAGCAAAACTATTCTTCAACAAATATTGTAATTTTTAAAATTCAGATTTCTGAGGTGTGCCAGACAGGCTTAATGCGCCCACTGCCACTATACATTATTTAATATTTGGCTTGTCGGAATGTTAAATATCTGAAGTATTTATATTTAGTACAAATTAATTAGAGTACAGTAAGGACTTTTGCAAAAAAAAAAAAAAAAAGTTTCTTCTCAGTCTGATTTTCATATCGTTTTATTTTTCAAGGATCCAGGGGGGGGGGGCATGGCCCCCCCCTGCCCCCCCCCATGGTCCCTGGTATTATATAAACCTGAAGGGGAAATGTAAAAAGTCATAAATAGTGCATGGTCACTAATAATGCAACCTTATCATTTGTCCCCCATCACTACAAACGAGGTGGTTTATGGTATTATTTCATACTTTTAGTTCGAATCAGGGTTGCATTCACTGTTACCACTCATGTTTGAAAGTCACTATGCTTGCAGACATTGAAACTGTAACTCGCAAGTTGGTACTTGGTGTGCTAGTCTTCTCTTTCTGTGACGTCATCCAGGACCTCAAATCTTCGCATCGTTAGCGCGTTTACAAAGCAATAACATAACCTAGAATGCAACACCTATTGAAGATCAGCGATACATTTTCACTTCATGTAGTCTGGATATTCTATTTACTACGTATTATTGTATACTTTCCCGTCCCAGCAGTTATGAATTGGAAAGCAAAGGGCTAAACTTAAATCACTTACAGAGGCAACACATCGACTCTACTCGGGAAGTTTTCATCTGATGTTGCGTGAATGTTTTCCCTGTCATTGGCCGCCTGATTCTGAGAAAGGCTCGCTAGCCACTGACTCGCACGCTAGCTAACTCGCACATTTTCATAACCGACACTGGATATTACGCTACCCTGGCTAAACCGTTAACGGTACATCAATACTATTGTTCAGGATAAATCGTTCTACAGAAAGTCCGCGATAGTACAGGGTCATGATCTATGTGCTTCCGATAAACACATCAAGCTAGGCCGGCTGTGACTGGCGCAGATCGCGGGCACGCGTACGCGGTTCAGCCGGTGGTAGGCTCGCTCTACTGACTCATATCGTTAGTGCACACGTGTTTTGTCATTCATATGTACGTGTATCTGCGAACCATAGACGTTAGTGTTGCACGTCTAGTGAGTATTGTGATTACTGTGATTGTTGGTCATGCCTCGACACCAATTCACATTGCGCGAACGTCTGTATATCCATAATTCGTATATGAAAAGCAGAAAATCTTGTTCTGAAACGAGACGCAAAGTTCGAATCAAGTTTCCAGGAAGACCTGTGCCTAATGCCGGTACAATTAGAAGGGTCGTTAACGATTCAAGGAAACAGGCTCCGTAAATAATAAAAGAGTTGACAGACATTCTTTCATCAGTAGATGTCAGGTGTGTGTTACAAGAGAGGGAGGACATTTTCAGAATCGCCCATAAGCACTATAAGTAGGCTACACATTATTGAACATGTTTGGTAAAAGTGTGAGTGTGCGCGCCTACCACCGGCTGAAATGGTTGCGGGCCCGCGATCTGCACCAGTCACAGCCGGCTTAGCTTGCCGTGTTTATCGGGGGGCACATAGATAATGACCCTGTATATACTGTATCTATCTTTAATACACAGTCCACTTGAAGTTGCATAGAGGGCTATGTATTTAATGTTGTTCATTTGAGGGGCTTGGACATAAGTCATTTATCCCCGTGTACTTTGTTGTATGAGAGAGAGAGAGAGTGGGCGCCTGTGTGCAATAGAAATTGTCTCTAACTCGTGTTGTTATGGTGTCTGTAGTAGCATCTATGTCTACCTATTCTTATTCCCGTTTTCAACGGAGTCACGGATGAGATGCGATGAAAGTCTATGTGACGGGTGTTTTTACGGCCTGATGCCCTTCCCGATTATGCCAACCTCATGAGATGAGTTAATGAACTATATAATGAATGAAATTGAGCAAGGAGATGGCAGAAATTGGCCCTCGCCCATTAGAAAGTACCGTTGTGACATTTGCCTGGATGGTCGTGGGTGGGGTTCGAACCCATGTAGTCCGCAGATAGCTTGGCTTAGGGAGCGTAGCTACTGCTGTCGGTGGTGTCTGTAGTAGTGTGTAGTGTATTTGTAATCCATGTGAGGATTGGGAAGGAGGTAGCCGTGGCTTTGGTTTAGGAACCATCCCAGCATTTTCCTGAAGTATGAGTGGGGGGGGGGGGACGACGACCAAGGAAACCCACTTTTAGGATGGCGGAGGTGGGAATCGAACTCGACCTCAATGGTGACCCCAGGAATGCTAGGAACTGCGCCACGAGTCAGACTGTCATGGTAACAAACCACGTCTCCCCCCCCCCCAGGAGCTCACATCTAGTGGGACGTGGGTTGGTGACTACGGGACCCCAGCTGGGTCCTGCATTGCTTCCACTTGTGCCAGGCTCCTCTCCGTCTTCATTCCTGTCGACCTCTCTTCGTCAACTCTGGTTTTCTTCTGACCCAGACGGTATTAGGGTATCCGAGGCCTAGGGAGTCTCTTACTTTCCCGCCTTAATTGGCCCTTCTCTCATCTTTCCTGATCCCTCATTCTTCTAGGGATCAACCACCTTTTTCTTTTCTCTTTAAGATTCCCGCCCTGTTTTTATGATATGGCTCCCCGTGTCACTAAAAATTTCATTTTGAGAGTATTTTGAATCTCAACCACATTTTGTAAGTGTTTTCAATCTACATTGCATTTTGTAAGTATTTCCGATCTAAACTCCTTTTGTGAGTATTTTGAATCTGAACCGGCCTTTCCAATATAACTTGCATTGTGTATTTTCTATTGCATTTGTAAGTATTTTGAACCTCAAATACATTTTGTAGGCCTACGTATTTTCAATTTCAATTGCATTTTGTAAGTATTTTGAATTTCAATCGCATTTTGTGAATATTAGTTTGTGTATTTTTCAATCTAAATTCCTTTTGTGAGTATTTTCCTTCTAAATTACCTTTTTTTAAAGTATTTTCACTCTACATCGTTTGAGTTATTTCAATCTGAGTTCCATTTTGTAAGTATTTTCAGTCCAGCTCAATTTTCGTTATGGTTTTCTATTTCATTGTCATTTTCGCTATCACCAAGAACATTAGGGACCGATAACCTAGATGTTAGGCCCCTTAAAATAACAATCATCATCATCATCATCATCATCATCATCATCATCATGTATTCACGTCCGGTAATGACCAATGTTTGCATATTCCCTTACATGTGAGAGGGTATTATTGTTTGAGATGTTATTTATCTTAGTTTTCGTTCCCAAATATGGCCTCCGCTGTTAGGGCGAGAAACAAGACGTGTTGCGCTCGCCTCACATGGTCATTGACGTCATACCTGGCTCAACTTTGTTTGAAACTGGTTCAGGTTCATTAATTATTAGGTTGTAAGTTAATGTAATGGGGCAATGAAAACTACCGTAACCGTAGTGAGTATTCTTCGGATCTCTGATCTGGAGTACAGTTTGGCTGTCTTGGGGTTGTGATTTTTGAGAGATGGGTCTTGATGACATATAACGTACCATAGCGTTATGGATGAGGTTTAAATGATGTTCAATTACATAGAAAGAAAAATTGTAAAGGCCAGGCTGAGTATTTTACCTATTTATATTTTTGTCTCTTTAGACTTAACATAGGCGTGTATAGTATTGTGTAAATAGTTTTTTGTAATTATTTCCTACAGAAAAACAGTTTATCTTAGGTATACTAATCTATAAAAATGAGATGGTGTGTGTCTCTTTATTACTCAATCACGCAAGAACCAATGGTCCGATTTACATCTACTTTTGATTTCGATACTTTGCACTATTTAAAGATGGCGACCATTTTAGTGACGTCACTACACCCTTTGGTTTCAAACTTTCATATTTCCATTTCAAATAAAAAGAGAATGCAAAGAAAGAGCAAACTTTTGATGACACATACGAGGTTTAAAATATAATTTTCTATCCGAAAGGTCCTTATCACTTTTCGTGTATCTCCAACGGTTAGCGAGTAAAACCTAAATTCGTGCTATAAAACACGGTCAACTTCGAGCGGTGTAGTTGGACGAAATGTTCCATCCTTACTCTCCCTCCACGCAGCACCTAGCCTATCCCTTGTTTTAACTGTCACCTTCACATTTTTTTATGACCCGTAGCGAAGCACAGGTATTTCAGCTAGTTATCAGATAAATCCAACACACAACCAAGTGCGCGGAGTTGATGAGACTAAAACGAGACTACAGAGGATATTGCAGAATTCATATTGCACACGTCTAAGGGTTGTAGAGATGAGTTAATAGATAACATTTGCATGAGGAAACCATGTCCGAAAACGTAACATAAATAGGTGGAAAAAAATTCAGGGAAAATGAGTAAGGCTCGGTTGACGTGGACCTACTCCATGGCCACCACGATCGCCGGATTTAATGCCTCGCTTATGAGGCCACATGAAGAGTCTAGTTATGTGACTCCTGTAGTGTCGGGGGAAGATTTTCTTGCAGTGGAAGTGATCAGCGCTCAGCAAATGTTTTTGAGCGTGTGAATCAGAACAACCTTCGCAGATAATAATCGGTGTGCAACGAGTACGAATATTGAGGTGACAGCCAATTGAGACAAAACTGAGAAGAGGTGTGTTCGATTCCTACCTCAACCATGCTGGAAGAGGTTTTCTGTGGTTTCCCCACTTCTACTCCATGCAAATGCCAGGATTGTACCTAACGTAGGCCACGTCTGCTTCTTACCCAAAACCTAACTGATTACATACAGCGACAAGTTATCAGACAATTTATACACACACCCAAGTACACTGGGCTACATGAACACGATGTCTCAAAGCTCCTAAAAGTATCAACAACAACATTGGGGTGACGGCGATAATATTATTAGCATCTGTATGTTTTATTTTTCTTTCTTTCTTGATTTATGTATTCATTTATTTATTTGTTTGTTTATTTTTTTTTATTTGGTTATTTATTTATTCATTTATTTAGTTGTTTAGTTATTTATTTAGTCGGTAGTATGCTGAGCTTCTATGCCCAAGATCGCGGGTTCAAATCCGGCCGAAGCCGTCGGATTTTTAAGAACGTTAAAATCCCTCAGTATGCCTTCCTTCGGAGGGGAAGTAAAGCGGGCGGTCCCATGTCATAGATTTATGGCATGTTAAAGAACCTTCCACTAATTACACCTGTGTGAAGCTAAATTGGATAGGTTAAGAATGTAAACAACGCTCTTAAGTTTCTACGTTCGTTGCCAAGAGCCGACTACGGTGGCGTCTAGTAGCTAAAATTTCTGAACTAGGCCTAGTAGTCGTTGACGGTGGTGTTTGGCGGCAAAAGTAGGAACTATTTGAAAAATTCTAAGTTGCAGTCTGTACTTAAATAAATTAAAAAAACACACACTAATACAGCCATCACAATTAACACCGGTTATCAGACAGATTCTACACACACCCAAAGTACACGGGGCTACATGACCGCGTTGTCGCAGCCCCTAAACTGAGGAACCAACCAACCAAAGGTTTTGCAAGAATAAATCGTATGTAGCATCAGTGGTACGTTTCGGGACATGAGTTCCTGATGTGAGGGCTGAAACGGTGTACACTCAGCCTCGTGAGGCTAGGTCACGGCTGCCTCCTGGCGAAATCATGTTACCAGTTACAAAATAATATACGCGCTAATACAGCCATCACAATGACACAGGTTATCAGATTCCACACACACCCAGGTACGCGGGGCTACATGACCGTGATGTCGCAAAGTTCCTAAATGAATCAACACCACCACACACTTGCATATTAAGATCTTTGAATATGACGTGAATTCAGTGTATTTTTTAAATCTTATACAGCAGGGGTTCTCAACCGGGGGGCGGGAGTGATTTCCGATTTTTTAAAACTCTAATATTACAATTTTGTATAATAAACTTTTTTTTTTAAATCTCTCCAAGTGATTGTCGCGCCAAGACAAACGTTCAAAAGCACTGGTGATGTTGCAAGTAATCTCCACTGTGGTCTGTCAAATATCATACCAAATCTTACCAAGAGAAAACAGTGTCAACCCTCTCACTGACATTTGTTAGCTGATTTAAGGATGTATTGTAAAAGTGTGTTCTTTGTATTGTGCTAAAATGAAGTTAGTATGTGGTTCATCAGCCAGCTTGGTGTCTAGGGCGAAACCCCGCACAAGACATGGCACAAACCTAGAAAAATTGCTGAGTATCAATTTTCTGGCCCTGGAAGCCAATATACCATCTTCTTGGTATGTAATAGATATAAAGCGCGTACTTAATATTATTTTTTCAGAAATAATTATTCCATTATGTAGTGTTATTAGGTTAGGTCTATATCCTCCACGTCAGTTTATCGAAGAGGTTATAGAAGCGACGGATGGGGGTGCGATGACCACCCATATCTTAAAAGGGGAGCTGGCAAAGGTTGGGAACCACTGTTCTACAGTGAAAACATAAGACTCTACCACCGTTGTACTGTACGTTACCGACTTAAGATTTTAGATAGTTAAAATGTTGGGTTGTACAAACATCAGTTTATTCTCGTGGCTAGTCCAACATCTTACAAAAGACCCGCTCTTCACCATGTTTAGTTGTAATTGCGCTATTAAGTTCTGAGCAATTGATTTTAATGTTTGAATAGATCGCCCACTCACCACCATCTTGAATGTATGGAGTCTTGGATCTTTGGCTTTTTGCAGAGGAAACCTCTTTTACATTAGTCTACCAGCATGCCATGTTTCTTCATTATAACTGAAACATATGGTGGATTATCGTTATATTTCAAGATGACGGCTGCGCCGTATATTTGGCAGGCCAAATTAGGTGAGAATAGCATCGCACCTCTTCTTCTTGCCTAGAACCCCTCAAAATAGCGCTGCCTTGGGTTTTTGTGGGTATCTACTCACATAACGTAACGGCGGTACGTTTTGAGGATAAAACCAGCCTTCGGGCTGACTACCTAACAGACAGACAGCATCGCACCTGCGCTCACTTCCATTGCCCCCTATTTTGAGTGTCACTGCGTGGCGAGTGTCATAGTGAGGTATTCCAGGAGGCCATGGTCAGGTGCAAGGTATTCTCTGCGTCCCATGCGCTCTGTTCAGTACATAAAACAGGTGAAGACTCGACAGATGTTTATGAATGTTTATGTTCGAACATAAAATAGTTATAATTATCGTCGAACATGGACAGTCGTATGCAACTCGCCTATAGTGGTAGTTGGGACACTCGTATGGAAATTATAAACATACTCGTGTATTAATTATTGCCACTATAGGTTCGTTGCATAATGTACTGATTGTGTATTTAACTATTTACATTAATATTTTTCTCATTATAACCTAACAAGTTAAATCAAATTAGCCTACATATAAAGAAAAAGAAATAATATTAAAACACAACAAAATATTTTTAAAAAATAATAATTATAATTAAATAATTAATCAGTTCTTGTGAAATAAGACAGCAAAGGTTCGAGTTTATTATTCTTGGATTGTAGGGAGCAATGAATCGACTATCGATTTCAATGTCAATGCCTCGAATAGTTTTTATAATAATCCGTCCATTATTTCTTCTCCTATACGAAGGATAACCATTGGCATTATCTTTGCTCTCTTCCTGTAAGTATTTTCTATCTAAATTGCATTTTGTAAATATTGTCAATTCAAATAACAGTACAATAAGTATGTAGTTAGTTGTAAGTAGGTAGTTAGTTTGTCTATTAGATATATGTCATTGTTCTATTAGACTGTGGTGTATGAGTGTGTCTGGTAACAGTTGCATTGTTTATTAGTTATAGTTCATTGTTTCAGTAGACTGGGATGTGTGATTGCATGTGAGTGTGTCTGGTGACAGACTGTTTTAGTGGTAGTATTTGGTGTTGGTGGAACTTTAGTATTTTTTCGTTAGTAGAATTTTGGTATTTAATTGTTAGTACAGTAGAAGGTTAGTATTTTTGTTAGTAGAATTGCTCTTTACTTATTCTGAAAGGGAGTAGCAGTCTTTCAGAATAAATCAATTCTTTACTAGTCTTATAGACGGTTAAGATATTGATAATATAAGCCAAATAATGGCTACACTGCGTCCTGCTGCACGGCTGAAAGCAAGGGGAAACTACAGCCGTTTGCTATTCCCGAGGATATGCACCTCTCTATGCATAAATACATGTGATGATGGCCTCCTCCCTTGTAAAATTTCAATCCGGAGGTAAACTAGTCCCCCGTTCGGATCTCCGGGTGGGGACTACTCGAGAGGGGGTTAACATCACAGAAGTGACAAAGAGGAACTCTGACATTCTACGGATCGGAGCGTGGAATTTTAGAAGTCTGCTAGGAAATGGAAGGTTAGAAAACTTAGAAAGGGAAATGGATAGGTTGAGGTTGGATTTGGTTGGGATTAGTGAAATGCGCTGGCAGGAAGAACAGGACTATTGGTCAGGAGACTATAGGGTCATTAGCACTAAATCAAACAATGGCCAAGCAGGGGTTGGCTTCATATTGAGTAGGAAACTTGGACAGCGGGTGGAATATTATGAGCAATATAGTGAACGGATTATTGTAGTAAAAATAAATACTAAACCTACCTGCACCACAGTGGTACAAGTCTATATGCCTACCAGTCAAGCTGATGATGAGGATGTTGAAAAGGTCTACGATGAAATAGACGAAATTCTGAGGTATATCAAGGGTGATGAAAATGTTATAGTAATGGGAGATTGGAATGCTGTGGTAGGAAAAGGGAGAGAAGGGAAGATAGTAGGAGATTTCGGATTAGGTGAAAGGAATGATCGAGGAAGCAGGCTGGTAGAATTCTGCACTGAGCATGAGTTGGTCATAGCTAACACCTTATGCAATAACCACAATAGAAGAATATACACATGGATGAGACCAGGAGATACAGGGCGTTACCAAATCGACTTCATTATGGTCAAGCAGAGGTTTCGAAACCAGATTTTGGATTGTAAAACATATCCTGGTGCTGACATAAACTCTGACCACAATCTGATTGTAATGAAATGCAGATTAAAGTTGAAGAAACTGAAGAAAAGTCAAAAGCCAAAAAGGTGGGCAATAGACGGACTGAAAGAGAAGGATGTAAACGAAAGATTCAAGAAGAGTATAAAGGAAGGACTAATGAAAAACCCTAAACAAACTTCAATTGCAGACGAATGGGCACTTTTGAGGAATGAAATAACAAAATCCGCAGAAGAAAACATTGGTAGGAAAGAGAGAATAGGTAGAAAACCGTGGATCACTCAGGATATACTCGAATTGATGGATGAAAGGCGGAAGCACAAGAATGTAAGAGATGAAAAGGGGAAAGCAGAATACAGACGTCTGAGAAATGAGGTTAACAAGAAGTGCAAGGAAGCGAAAGAAGAATGGTTGAAAGAGAAATGTGCTGGTATAGAAAATTGTCTGAAATTAGGAAAAGTAGACACAGCTTATCGAAGGATTAAGAATACTTTTGGGGAAAAGAAGACTAAGTGCTGTAATATTAAGGACACAAATGGAAAGCCTCTAACAGATAGGGAAGAAAAGGTTGAGAGATGGAAAGCTTACATAGAGAGTTTGTATAAGGGAAAGGAGATTGAGAATCATGTAATGGAAAGGGAGGAGGAAATTGATGAGGATGCGAAAGGAGATTTAATATTGAGATCAGAATTTGATAGAGCTTTGGAAGACTTAAGCAGGAACAAAGCACCAGGCATAGATGATTTACCGATTGAGTTGCTACGCTGCATAGGAGAGGAAGGTCTGATCAGGTTATTTCACTTGGTGTGTAGGATTTATGAGACAGGTGAGGTACCCCCTGATTTCAAGAAGAATGTAATCATCCCTATACCAAAGAAAGTGGGAGCTGACAGATGTGAAGATTACCGTACAATCAGCTTGATTACTCATGCTTCAAAGATCCTTTCTAGAATAATTTACAAGAGGATTGAGAGCCAGATAGAAACGGAGTTGGGTGAAGACCAGTTTGGTTTCAGGAGAAATGTAGGAACAAGGGAAGCTGTACTAAGTCTTAGGCTGATTTTGGAAGGTAGAATAAGGAAAGATAAGAGAACGTTCATGGCTTTTGTAGACTTAGAAAAGGCTTTTGATAACGTTGATTGGACTAAATTGTTTGACATTTTGAAATCGATTGGAATAAAGTACAGGGATAGGAGGGTGATATACAACCTATACAGAAACCAGACAGCAGTCATTCGAGTTGAAGGACATGAGAGAGAAGCTGGTATTCAGAAAGGTGTAAGGCAAGGCTGCAACTTATCACCCATACTTTTCAATCTTTACATTGAACAAGCAATGAAGGAAATTAGAGAAAAATTTAAATTGGGAGTGAAGATTCAAGGAGAAATAATTTCAACTCTGAGATTTGCTGATGACATCGTCATCTTGGCCAACAAGCCTGAGGATTTGAATGAGTTTTTGAATGGTATGGATTCCGTCTTACGGAAAGAATTCATGATGAAAATTAATAAATGTAAAACAAAAATACTGGAATGAAGCCGAAATAAATCAGAAACCTCTATGGAGATCAAATTGGCAGGTGAAAAGCTGAAGGAAGTAGGAGCTTTCTGTTACTTAGGAAGCAGAATAACCAGTGATGGACGAAGCAAAGAGGATATAAAAAGTAGGTTGGCTCAGGCAAGAAAAGCATTTCTACAAAAAAGGAATCTGCTGACATCGAATATAGATTTAGGTATTAGGAAGTCATTTTTGAAAGCCTTTGTCTGGAGCGTGGCGCTCTATGGAAGTGAAACTTGGACTATTGGTGCAGCAGAAAAGAGGAGAATTGAAGCATTTGAAATGTGGTGTTACAGGAGAATGATGAAGATCAGATGGGTAGATAGGGTTACAAACAAAGAGGTATTAAGACGAGTGGGAGAGGAGAGATGTTTCTGGCGACTGCTAGTGAAGGGAAGAGATAGGTTGGTAGGACACATACTAAGACACCCAGGAATAGCAAGCTTACTTATGGAAGGAAGGGTCGAGGACAAGAACTGTAGGGGTAGACCAAGGTTAGAATATGTTAAACAGATTGCCTCGGATGTAGGGTGTGGTAGCTATGTAGAGATGAAACGATTAGCTCAGGACAGGGAGGCATGGAGAGCTGCATCAAACCAGTCAAAAGACTGAAGACTCAAACAACAACGAAGAATTCAGCATATTTCGTTGGATTATTTGAACTATAGCGTCTGGAGTACAAGTACAATCTGATATTCTGTTGTATATTTGCATCCCAGTACCTTCTTAAAAACGCCTGGAGGAATTCTTCTACGGTGTCAAACGTGTAACGAAAACTTCTGAACCATAAGGCGCATTCACCTTCAGTCAGATTTTCGATAGCTCTTAACCTTCGCTCTGGCGGTACCTTTGCGTCATTTAAGTATTCGGAAACCTCTTTGAGCCAGTATTTGGGTGTCATATTTGAGTTACTCGCAGAATACTTTCTCGGTTTCTCGTCACTAGCCCTTACAACAGTGACTATCTGATTTTGTAAAGCATTTTCATGCGGTGTGGACGTAGCGATAGGTATACCAGGTGTGGTATACGGGCTGTCACTTGGCATGGCTGTATTTTTCGTAGTGGGCTGTATCTCTATGTCTGCCCATCTATTTCTCCTATTTTCATCTATGCTTCCTTCATTAGATCTAGGATTTCCTAATATCGACTCCTCATGTGCGATCATTCTGGTTTCCATTTGACTGTGCCTGTTTTCCGCTCTTTCTAAAGGAGCTAATACTTCTCGTTCTATTTTTTCCAGGCGATCACGGTTTTTCTCTGCCATAGAAAAGATTTTCTCCTTGTTATCTTTAAGGCTCTCTTTTATATGGGAAATTTCCCCCGCTAAACCTTGCCTTACCTCGGCAAGCGTTTTATCACTGGCTTCATTTTTCAAGCCCTCTCGAAGTTCCAACTCTTCTCGTAAGCTTGTAACCTCTTTCTGGATGTGACCGTGCATATTTGGAGATTTCGGTCCTTATTTTGGTAATTTCTCCCTCGTCCTCATCTTGCCTTTTATGAATGACTGCTAGATCGTTTTGAGTTTGTTCTAAATCTTTTTGAACCTTCCCAACCTGCGTCTTCTTGTTTAATATCATTCCCTTATTTTCTTTAGCGGAAGTTTTTATTTCACTGATCTCCTTGCATTGGTCAAGGATATTCTGATCCTGCTTCCTTAACGCTTCATCTACAGCTTTTGCGTAGCCCTCCATACGATTACTCCATTTTTCGTCGCTGTCATCAAGCCTTTGATCAATGGTCTGAGTGAACGTATTAAATTGCTCTTGATGCCGCTTAGTGTTCGCTTCGTTCTGATTCTGAATCTCTTTAAGCTCTACGGATATAATGTTTAGTCTATCATTGACCTCACGTTGCGATTCTCTGCACGCTTGCAGATTATTCTCGAGCTTTACCTCTATAGACTCAAAGCGTTTGTCATTATTTGCTTGCATCTCTGAAACCACGCTAACAATATTTTTAGTTACCTCTTGTATAATAGATTGTTTAACATCATCAATTTTTTCATTGACCTCAAAAAAATTCGAATCTAATCTTTGACTGACCTCTAACTGGTTATTTTCTAACTGAGTGTTAACCGTAGCCAACATCTGGCTCATTTCATTTTGACTAGAATCCAATCTACCATCTTGAAATGCTTTAGCATCTTCCTTACTCTTGGCATGAGTAGCATCGAAACGTTCATTCAACTCTGCGATACATTTAAGTACCCCCACAGTGCCAGCCATCCTGTATTTCTTATCTCTGGGATATAGGCAGGCCGTTGCTGTGCATGCTGCTGCGTTAAATTGGGAAAAGAATTCCGATGTCACGAAAACAACAACATTCATTTTAGCCCGGTGCTGTGACCGTCTATAGAATGGGTTTAGACCCTCGTACCCGTCCGTATATTCACTCGTCTGACAACAATGTCTAATGTCTGTTTATCACCTAGAAAGACTCACAATCGCTCAAACACAGTTTGAGGAAAAATATACTATTATGGTTTTCCCCCATGGAAACCATACTATTATTATGGGGTTCTCTGAATCCCATAAGCCTAACGTAACTATGGGCGCCATGATAAATAAAGACAAGAGGTGCTCAATGGCTGCTGCCCCATTGCAAGACATCGGCCATATTCTGATTTACTAGTAAAACCGTCCAGGGAGTGGTTTTTATTGTCGAATGCCCCACGCTGGGCCATTCCATGATAAATAAATAAGAGGGTCATGCGTTACATTTACATTTAAGCATGTCTTATGGAGGATTATCAACATTTATTTTAAACGTGAAGGCTTATTAACTATGGGACGCGGCCTTTTCCTAATATATCCTAGCTTTGCTGCTATATTTGTATCTACCATTTAATATCTTGGCCGACTTTTAGTAGTACCTGTGACTCAATCCTAGTACAATAACATGTCCTCCATGTACCCAATCGTCATCGTATGGAACATGTGTTCGTATCCCAGCTAACTCACGGTCTTTCGAGGTATGGGGCGTTCAACCCACTATACGATCACATTTTCAGGATTTGAGTCTGTCAGGTGACTACTCTACTTGAAAGAAACAACATATTCCTAAGTATTACATTTAATGATAGTAAATCATGGCAATACAACATACAACACAAAAAAATACTTTACATTTACTTCCCACAACAAAAATCAAAATTATCGGTGAGTCTCTTCTCCTCAAAATTAGTGCTTCACCGCACTCAAGTCTATCCAAAATATCCTATTATTGATACTCTTTGACATTTGCGAATGTCCATAGTGTTCTTCACGTGGCACAATTTAACACAAACTGGAATATCACAACATAATAAACACAAATTATATTTAAATGACATTAACTCTGCAAATATTAAACATTTATCCGTTTTACACGGGACATTTACTTTAAATAACATTAATTCATTAGCATATGCCTTGTTTAATAAGTGTTGTGTCGTGCAAATCGTATTCCTTTCCCATCACTCTCAAACGCTGAAGTGGTACACTTTCCCTTCCAAAATACACATAGACATAGATATTTTTATAGCTTCACCATACAACGATTTTCTGGGTCTGGTCCAAACATTATCGTTACAAACGTGTCATGTCATTCAAATTACGCTACCCGTATGAATAAATTAGTGCGAACTGGGCAAATACACTTTACAAAAATGCCTTTATTTATTTGGAGCAGTTAATTCCTCCTCAGAGAATAACTGGGCCAAATATTATCCGATTACAATATTCCAACATTGCTTGTGTGTGGAAATAATGCATTTAATTCAATTGATATCATCACATCAAGCATATATTAATTACTTTTCGAAATATCGAGATTCTTCAGTGTCCCACTACACTTTTAAAATAAAAGGATCAGGTCTATTGACTTCCTTTCCGTGCGAACAAATAATTTGTCACGGCTGGCATCGGGAAGATGGCCACCGGTTTAGTGGACTAACTGCCCCCCCCCTCCCCCCCCGTTTGACTTCCCGCAGGGTGAAGTTCATTTACTGGTGCAGCCATGCTAGAGGTACCCTGAGTGGTTCGTGTCCTTACGAATTGAGTCAATCTACTTATTTAATACCTACATTTAGAGTATAATGGGCTCATCTCGGCTCCTAATTAATATTCATGGCAAGGGATGGATCACATTTACAGTTTTTTTAATTTCAGTTTAATGTTTTTGTTCTATTTGTTAATATGGAAACATGAATTTTTTACAATTTGTGTTTTACATGTCATGCAACTATCCTTATGATAGTCTTATAGGTTACTTTGCCGTTCTGTGGTCGACATCAGTCGCTTTTGCGCGCATCTCAAGTGAGTATCACAGTTCTCTCACTGGTGCAGCGTGCATATAACAAGAGGAAATCGACGTTTCCTATACGAAGAACCATTAGTCTTACTTCTAAGGTCAGATCAATTAATATATGGGCTCACCTAGAGTCTCAAGCAGTTATCCCTGTTGGCGAAAATTCTGTGAACAGTGGATACAGACAGACTCTGTCCCAACTCTGTTGCGAATAACATGTATGCACTAAGGCAATACTATATCGTAGATTCGAATATTAGCCGACTAGATTCGCTACGCGCAAACTACTTTCGGATGATCCCCGCAACTTATTGACGTAAATCTCTTGATTCTACGTTACATGCTCGCTGAACGCGGCTCAAACAATATCTCTTACAGATGACTCAACTCTTAAAGCACTCACGTCCTCTATGCACTTACTCATAAGCCAAAGTTCTACGTAGCTCCAAAACAAGTATAAATTTACTGGCTTACATTTAACTAACTTAATGGCTCTCAAATATAACCCTGTAGAATATACCGTAATAAACATTTATTCAACATTTCCATGACACTGATAAGCTCTCTTTACCTCGATATTTTACGTTGCTTTCTTACTGTTTACAATAACACAGTATTCTTACGCTAGACATGACACACTTTGCATGTACTATAGGCCTGACATGCCCATTATTTATTCATTATTGTTACCGACCCCAGATTATTCTTATTATTATTTAACGTTACAGTTACTTTCGTCAATATCTTACACCTCAATGGCAGTAAACAAATCATCCTCCAAGCCATATTTTACCAAAATACGAGGGATGTGATCTCGTACATAAATGACTGTTAATTCTTACTCTTAGAGTGATGCTTCGTTGTATGGTGAGCTATTTAAATCATATCAACATATTAAATTTGTACTCACTTTCATTTTTTCTGGGTTGGTCCAGCATGCCAGCGTCTTGCCTGCCATGATGCTTATTTTAAGCCATCATGATATTATTCACACGACACATTGTATAAACTTTACACATGGTAATTAAATTTTTCACTATTGCCATTTTCACTTTGACACAATACACATTCTTTTACTCTATAAACATAAACAGTTTTAAAAATCACTGTAATATAATTTTATACACAATTCTCGCACTATTTTCACACATGGATCCTTGATTGGATTCCCACTATCGCCTGACCTCAGAGATGCGATGCAGCTAACTCCTGACAACCGCTGGTCTCCTTGAAAGTCTATCTAGCGTGTGTGTGTTCGACTCCCGTCACCTACAGTTTACATCTCCTCTACTGCAACTTTTTCAATCCTAGGTGACGATTACTTGTGACGCCTCCCAGGCTCCCGTAACTGTAGTGATCATTACAATAATATGTTATGTTTCCCATGATAACACTTCCTGGTTATGTTCATTGTCTGTAGCATCATCCTAACTTATCTCTACGCTGTTCTGTGTCTATACTCGCGTATGCTGTTGCTTAAACGTCTGCTGTAGACTAAATCTTATATGATGCATAATTACTGTTATTAATCTGCCTGATGCGCTTTTAATTGTTCACCGCTGGTATATTTGTGCGTCAGTACTTTATAAATTCGCGAACTTTCTTGCGTGATCCGGCAGCGTGTTAGCTCACGGGTTGAGTCAAGACGAACTGACTTCCCTGCTAAGCTTCTCCTATATAAAGCTTCCTTATGAACAGTAGTTCACTGGATTCCCAAGAACGACTCTCTTTTTGATATAATACATTTTCAGACAAAGTGAAGCATGATCCTTGTTTGTATGTGCATGGAGGCCCCAAAATCACTTGCGTGCAGGCAATCGCTTCGGCCAATTAATTATAATTAATTGCTTTCTTCCACGGCGTCATGACGCTACTCCGGTAAATTCCCCTCGGTTCCTTCACAAATTCTTACTCTGTAGCGGATGATGTCTTTGCAGAGGTTCCTTTATAGATGCAGGCTTTAATTTAGGCGTGAGAACACACCTAAATTATCTTTCCTAGAATACATGCCTCTGGGTGTAAGTTTCATCTCAATTCATTGCTCCATTTGGCTGTAATCAATTAATTTCTGTGGGCGACTGCCCCCACTCCCATGTTTCGCCTTGTTATACTGTGGTTCCCAAAGCCATTAATCTTTGGTCGCTTCTCCAGTGCAGACGAGAATTAGTTCCTTGGCGTCACCTAGTAACGCCCCCTTGCTAACCACGATTTCTCAACTGTCAAGCAGGCTCGCTTTCTTGCGTTCTAGCATCTCAAACGTACATAGGCTGGTATTTTCTGCAATAATCCACCTTAAAAGCTATGATATTCCCGTTCTAGCCTTGAAATCCTGCTATTATAATTATATGCAGATATAACTCATTGTTATTCAGGTTCACTGTGGCTGTTCCCCCTCAGAGGTCAATGACTCGATTCTGTGCAGAATCATGGGCCTGGTCTTCTTGTTAAAGACCTCAGTTCGATGAGAGTCAGCCGTGTCCAATTGGGTACAATAGAAAATTGTCTGAAATTAGGAAAAATAGACACTGCTTATCGAGGGATTAAGAATACTTTTGGGGAAAAGAAGACTAAGTGCTGTAATATTAAGGACACAAATGGAGAGCCTCTAACAGATAGGGAAGGAAAGGTTGAGAGATGGAAAGCTTACATAGAGGGTTTGTATAAGGGAAAGGAGATTGAGAATCATGTAATGGAAAGGGAGGAGGAAATTGATGAGGATGCAAAAGGAGATTTAATATCGAGATCAGAATTTGACAGAGCATTGGAAGACTTAAGCAGGAACAAAGCGCCAGGTATAGATGATATACCGATTGAGTTGCTACGCTTCATAGGAGACGAAGGTTTGATCGGGTTATTTCACTTGTTGTGTAGGATTTATGAGACAAGTGAGGTATCCTCTGATTTCAAGAAGAATGTTATCATCCCTATTCCGAAGAAAGTAGGAGCTGACAGATGTGAGGATTACCGTACAATCAGCTTTATTACACATGCTTCAAACATCCTGTCTAGAATAATTTACAATAGGATGGAAATCCAGTTAGAAGCGGAATTGGGTGAAGACCAGTTTGGTTTCAGGAGAAATGTAGGAACAAGGGAAGCTGTACTAAGTCTTAGGCTGATTTAGGAAGGTAGAATAAGGAAAGATCAGAGAACGTACATGGCATTTGTAGACTTAGAAAAGGCTTGTGATAACGTTGATTGGACTAAATTGTTTGACATTTTGAAAATGATTGGAATAAAGTATAGGGATAGGAGGGTAATCTACAATCTATACAGAAACCAGACAGCAGTCATTCGAGCTGATGGACATGAGAGAGAAGCTGGTATTCAGAAAGGTGTGAGGCAAGGCTGCAACTTATCACCCCTACTTTTCAATCTTTACATTGAACAAGCAATGAAGGAAATTAGAGTGAAATTTAAAGTGGGAGTGAAGATTCAAGGAGAAATAATTTCAACTCTGAGATTTACTGATGACATCGTCATCACGGCCGACACGCCTGAGGATTTGAAGGAGTTTTTGAATGGTATGGACTCCGTCTTGAGGAAAGAATTCATGGTGAAAATTAATAAATGTAAAACAAAAATATTGGAATGCCAATGCAGCCGCAATAAATCAGAAACATCTATGGACGTCAAATTGTCAGGGGAAAAACTAAAGGAAGTAGGAGACTTCTGTTACCTAGGAAGCAAAATAACCAGTGATGGAGGAAGCATAGCGGATATAAAAAGTAGGTTGGCTCTGGCAAGGAATATGGATTTAGGTAACAGGAAGATATTTTTGAAAACCTTTGTCTGCAGCGTCGCGCTCTATGGAAGTGAAATTTGGACTATTGGTGCAGGAGAAAAGAGGAGAATTGAAGCGTTTGAAATGTGGTGTTACAGGAGAATGATGAAGATCACATGGGTAGATAGAGTTACAAACGAAGAGGTATTAAGACGACTGAAGGAGGAGAGATGTTTCTGGCGACTGCTAATGAAGAGAAGAGATAGATTGGTAGCACACATACTAAGACATCCAGGAATAGCAAGCTTAGTTATGGAAGGAAGGGCCGAGGATAAGAACTGTAGGGGTAGACCAAGGTTAGAGTTTGTTAAAGAGATTGCCTCGGATGTAGGGTGCGGTAGTTATTTAGAGATGAAACGATTAGCTCAGGACAGGGAGGCATGGAGAGCTGCATCAAACCAACCAAAAGACTGAAGACTCAAACAGCAACATGTTGAGTATTCAGACGTCAAGGGGAACATATGAACATTACGAAGTCATGTTAGCCATGGAGGGCTTGGATATGACATAAGCACTACTTTCACGGCATAGCAGAGACTCTTTAAAGTGACCAGTTTTAACATGTGTTACAAGAACACGTTATTCACGTCTCAGACAGAGCAATATTATGAGAAAATGTTTTACGCATCTCCGATAGAGATGAGCATAACATATGGTTGCAAGCGAATGTCTCTCAGCTGCTATGTACTGTTACTTTTCCTACGGGAAACGCGAGTGAGTGGACTCGTATCGAGACGCCATTTCGTGGCACGGGTGACCGCGAGGTTGGAGTCGGGGAGCTTGGAGTGGAGGGAGTTCCAGAGTTCGAGACCTGGAGATTATGTCTTGGTGGAGAATGGAGAGGATTACCATGGCATATTTATATCCGTTTTAACATCGCTACGAAGCCCGGCAGAAGGTAGAAAATATAGAGTATATTAAGTAGTGGCTTAGCAGGTATTGAGAAGTAATCATAGTTGCCATTCTTTTTAGAAATGTAGCATGGTTGGACAGAGGTCTAGGTTCGATACTTTATCGTATCTGACTTCCTGGTCAACCGGATTTTGGTTCGGTTTAAACAAACGCATCCAATGGTGTAGTTTTGGCAATTATATTTGATTATTCTAGCAAATTCTTTTTATAACATGCATATTTTCATTGTCGAGAAGGCACATCATGGGGGAAGAGTTAAGTATTTTTGATAAAGCTAGGAACTATTTCGTGCCTATTTCACAGTGACTTTGGTGCAACCTGAGCACTTTGAACATTTTGATTGATGACGAGAGTGTCTTTTATGCACTCCAGTATGAGCTAACGTTGATGCAATTCATTTTCTGTATGAGGAAAATAGTTGTGTGATTTTTAGATGTCATTTGGAGATGGAAGTATTCTGATATTAGATTGGGTGGATAACCTTGGTTAGTTATTTTTCTGGAAGACTTCATACTATTCTTAAGAGCGAGAGAAGTTACCAGCACGGCCTAATGGATCAATAGGTTTTTAATATACTTCTGTTTGCTGGATTCATGGTGTAGGAAGTATTGATAAACATTCTTGAGTTCGTCTGATTGGGTGGAGACTTCTAATAGTTGAATTTGTTCAATTTCCACTTGGATCCAGGCCAGATTTATTACGTGACTTTTGATAGTTTGAAGCATTGTTTATGCAGATATTATGAATAATTCTACGATACATTAGAGAGAATTTTGGCAAGCATCAACGCTCATTGACACGCAAATTCCTAGTTCAGACTTTGAAAAGTCTAGATAAATAAATATTAAGAGCAGATGTAATGAAACATTGTAAGGCAAAGCTTGAAGGTTAGTAGGGTAATTTTTGTACTATTTATCTACGTTTTAATACATAGTGTGATTGCTTCAGATTTTATTCACGATGAGTGTGCACTATTTTGTGCAGTATTATATTGTAATGAACATCATTTCTGGATCTATATGGTATAGGATCACCATTAGAAGGGTGTACTAATCGTCGAGCATATCATGGATAATGCTATAATTGTTGTTGCTTATGAATACACTGTCAAGTGGTATCAATATTATTGAATTATGCTAGTGAAAGCAAGTATTTGAGATTATGTGATAATCTCCATTAATGATTTATTGAGGTCAATCCATGTATGGAATTATGAACCAGATGTTTGTATGTAGCATCTGACTATTCAGCACTCTGACGATTAAACTGAGCATAACACTGGGAAATAATCGTGATTTATGGTTAGATTATTCCCGATAAAGTTATTAAACAAATGGCAGCAAATTCGTTAATCAATTATTATTGATATTTTTCTCAATGAAGAGATAATTTATACTTCTGATTAGCTTAAATGCTTGTTATATTTCATCATGATTAAGACAAGTGCAACCGAATTATGACAATGAATCTTAGAATGGAGAGGTTGCAACAAATCAAGTTAAAAGTTAATGAGAGAATACACATGAGGTGTAATTGAACGTCTTGTATTATATGTATATAATTTAGTTAATTGTTTGTTAATAACATAGGTAAAATATGATACTTCGATGATAATTATGAAAATTAGGTCGATAATTTATTAGATAGCCGACGACCAATATTGATTCATTGATTTAGTGTATTAATTAATTATGACATGTTGTACTGACATTTTGTATAATTGTGTCAAGTTGGACACCAGATTTAATGCCAGGTATTTAGGAATTTCCAGTTATTTTGCTACTGGCATTCAAAATTAATTCCCTATTTGAGGGGTAATTTGGATTTCTTTTCAAAAAAGATGCGGGCATTATTTTGTACATATGTCATTCTTTATTGAATAAATTTACTTTTCTTTGAACATTTTTCTGCGTGATGCTTTATAGAGGTGATGGCAGGTTGTATTAAGAAGGCCATCGCTGGGTGTTTTGGAGTATTCCACGCTCCCGAGGTGCTCAACTTGTGGAAATCTCTTGTTCCCTGAGCTGTTTTGCTATTTTGGCCATGGTTTTGCATAATGCCATCTTGTTAGATATGATTGTGCCCTTTTATCCCATTCACATGTTGGTAGGACTTAGGGTTTTTTCTTGCCGGGTTTTTCAGGTTCAACGATCCGGCTGTCTTCGTGGGATACAACAGGTAATGGTAGGTAAATTCGGGAACAGTACCTACTGTAAGGTCACGGCCGCCTCCTTCCCTCTTCCTTGCCTATCCATCGCAATCTTCCCTTCCCATCCCTCATGAGGCCCATGTTCGCTTTGCAGGTGAGGTCGCCTGGGCGAAGTGCTGATCACACCTGCCCAGTTGTATCCAACCTTACCAAGTGTTCTCAACTGTAGAAAACTGCCTGGAAAGGCGGTAGTGCTGAGTTCCCTCGCTGAGTCCATGGGAACCACCAACCTGGAGGGTAAGATTGACTAAAAAACAAGATGTTCAGTAAAGAACAAATAGCCTACTTTCTCCTAAATGTATGAGTATAGTTATAACTCGTTGTTATTATCAAAGAGTATAATAGAACTATTCTTTGTTGAAGACCTTAGAAACGATTTACCTCTACCAAACGCCACAACCTAGATAAAAACTGCTACCATCATTGAAGAAAGAAAGATAAGAATTATATCAAGAATGTTATGGATCTGGAGACATAATCGACCGGACTGGCTGCGTGGCTCAGCGGTAATGTTCTCGCTTGCTGGGCCCTAGGTTGCAGGTTCGTATCCTGGCGCAGTCAGCTGGCATTTGAGGGTGCACAAATGCGAGGGAGCCGTGTCAGTACATTTACTGGCACGTTAAAGATCCACTTCGGGCCAAAATTCCGGCACCCCGGTGTCTCTAAAAGCAGCAGTAGTTAAAAGGGATGTAAAACCAATAACATTATTATTATTATTATTATTATTATTATTATTACATATACGACCTGCCGTGGGCAACATCCAACTTTGAGTTGAGGCATGTCTTTACACGTCTGGTTGTGCATGGATTTCACAACCCTAATTGAATTAACAAATCTTTCCATGACCCTACAGAGACGTGTGTATACAAACTATGTGGATATTTTCGATTGCTATTTGCCTGAAATAAAAGTAGTAATTAATACCTGAACTAACACCAACGGCTTGAACTCAGTTACTATGTGAAATCGTTTTGTTCTTTACTTCAAATAACATTTTCAAGTAACGCAAAATAGGCTGTTACAAACCCTTTAAAATAAAAAGTAAAAATGTATCGTAGTATCATCTTGTCATCCTTCAAATTCGATGCGCATAGAATGCCAATGGTATAGTAATCAATGGAGCCCCACGTAGACTAGTCGAGACATCTAGTGGTGAAATATCGAACAATATAATCCTAACAGAGCGAGTGCATTCTAGCGCCAGAAGAAGAAACTTTTCAATAAAATCTGGAAGTTAATAAGTAGGTCAGCGTGCAGTTACCTTTTTGGCAGCTAGATGTCTCGAGTAAATCTGCTGGCGAATTATGTTTTAATTAAATATATATTTTACACCATAATATGCACAATATAACGCTTAATTTTAAAACATCTGAGTCATTACAAAACAATAAACATATAACATTTCAAGCAAAAAACCTAGCTCTGATCGGGTTTGAACCATAGGCATTTGAGCGATAGGCTAACGCTCTACCACTGAGCTAATTGTGTCAACGAATATCGTTCTATATAAAATGACTTACATAGAACTTGTTAGCAAATAATGATTTATACTAAACGATTTCATCACTGGAGTATATTATTTATATATAAAGCATTTCATACAAAGTTTATTTATTTTGTATCAGTACGCTATATTGCATGCAATACTCAAATTAGTGAAATATAAGTCAGGCACAAGATATCCGCTGCCATCTTGTTTTATTAATGAATCAGCTCAGCTTTTTAAAATCACGTCTGCACTATAGTATTACAAAATAAACTTTTAATTTCGAACGTGCCTCTTCCTTCAGAACAGTTAAAACGATTCTCGGCTCGATAATCGGAACTGGTGGGTCCCATGATATGGATTATAAAGTTTGCATAATTCGCACGGCCGCCATCCTGAAATGGTACGGCGGATGACCTTGTAGTTTGGTCACAAGACGCATCCTATACGAAGGTATGTTGTTACCAAATTTGGTAGAGATCGGATGATTTGGTTAGTCGTTATTTGATTTTACGTTTTGAACGTTTGAGTGGCCGCCATTCAGTTTTAGTAAAGATGGCGGCGATATGAAACATGACACTGAGGAGTCCTTTGCTAATGCTACCTTTGTACCAAATTTCGTTCAATTCGCATTCACCGTGTTTGAATTGATAGGGGGGACAGACATTCAGAGTACACTCACACACACACAGACACACACACACAGACTCTCACACACACACACACACACACAGACTCACACACACACATACACACACACAGACAGACACACTTTTTTCGCCCTGTGTTGATCTCATAAGTCTACTTTCATTTTTTGCAAAAATCGAAAGTAGGCTAAAAATACTTTGTTCAGTACAATCCTAGAAGGATATATGAACTTAGGAAGTTACGGGAATAAATGGAATTACGAGCAAACAATAGACGCCATTTTGACGCAAAGGGACGGCCCAGACAAGCACGATGTGGCACGGCCAGCATGAACTGTTAGTCACTACTGCGGTTATATAATTATTATATTTTAAAATGCTAATATCCCACTGGTCACTTCCTTGAGAACAGTTTAAACTTTCCTATGTACGATGAGCGTATATGTTGAATCGTATGTTACGGTTAGGCTATAATACTTGCATGATTCATACATTCGCCATCTTGAAACTATTTGGCTGACGACCTTGTAGTTTGGACAAAGAAGCTTCCTTCATTAGAATGTATTGTTGCAAAATGTGGCAGCGATCTTAGGTTTAGGTTAGTCGTAATTTAATTTAAGCTAAGCACATTTGGATGGGCACCATTTCTTTTTTGTTATGAAGGCGGTAATATACAACATGACACTGAATTTTCCCTTGTCAGTACGGTACTACCTCTGCACCAAAGGTGGCTTAATTTGGTTTCGTTGTGTTTGAATTCACAGGGAGGATCGATTTGCGCACACGCACGGCCGCTATCTTTAAACAATTGGGCTTATGACGTTTTAGTATTGGTCAAATGACGCTTCCCACATGTATGTTGTTGCAAAATTTGGTTGAGATCAGATGATTAAGTTAGTCGTAATTCGATTTAAGCTTTGAACATTTGGGTGGCGGGCATTATGTTTCCGTCAAGACGGCGGCGATATCAAACATGACACTGAAGTTCCCTTTGCTAGTGCTTCCTCTGTACAAATTTTCGTTCAATTCGGTTTCATCGTGATTGAATTGATAGGGGGACAACCATTCCCTATCACACACACATAGGCTTAACACACACACTCCCAGACACAATTTTTCTTCGCCCTGTGTAGATCTCATAAGTCTAAATTCAGCTTTTTTCAAAAATCGAAAGTAGATTAAACAAGAAGTTCCGTGAACTAAAGAGCCTACTTTTCTTGAAATTTAAGTTTCATGCCAATCTATATAAACCTATCTATAAAAATGAGGAAATTAAGTTGGTAATATCGAAATTTCTAATTAGTTCGAAATATACTGGTATAATGTAGCCTAAAAGAGCACTACAGTTGGCAGCCATGTCTTAAGGTACAGATTACAACATTTGGTTGAAGTCCAATGGATGTGTGTGTATTTGTAACAGAGATAGTATTTGGGTAGGAAGTAGCCGTAGCCTTAATTTAAGTACCATCCCAGCATCCACCAGGAGTATGAGTGCAAAAGCCACATGGAAAACTACTTGTAGAATGACTGTGGTACGAGGAAATAAAGAATGTATATGTCTGTATTGTGCCCGATATTCCAGCCCTGGATTGCGTGGCCCGACTCATCGCGATCCCAGGTTGAAATTCGATGCAACAGTAACAGAAAATTTTACCAAAAGAAAATCGTGGATGATTAGATATACGTAGGCATAAAGATGAGATAAGAAAAAGTGAGACCTCAAGTGACCTCGGGGGTGTGAACATGGACTGAGGTTCATATATTACCAACTAACGTCATCTCCAACCATCCACGTTACGTTGCGAAGCCACAGGATGAATATACACAAATAAGATAAAACTTCCACATTTTTATTCACCGAAGCACTAATACAGCCAATAAAAAATAATCATTCCTATCCCCTGCACTTGGAGATTGACTAAGTTAAGTCTTGATGTGTAAACAAAAATAAATAAATGAAATCCATGTTTAATTGGTACAAAATCTCCTTGTGTCCTGCCTTTGGATATAATTAAACTTACGGAGATCCCGCATATTGACTTCAATGCATTACGTTTCAGTTACACTTTTTATTTTTCATCCATAGCTTAATATAGAGTTCATATTTCTATGTTGTAGAAAACTGACTGCATTAAAAAGAAAACACCAAAAAATCATTGGGATTATTCTCTTAGATCTCCTTCTAACTAAATCACGACTGGTGCATAGTGGATATTTATGCTTCTTATTCTAACAACAAATCTTCAACCTATATACACATGTGAATATTCACATCACATCATAGCATAGCAACATTTCCCTTAACTCGTAAGTGTTCCAAAATGTCTTCCTCCTTACAAATGTTTAGTCATTATTCAAATTCTAGAACTTCTCACAATTAGTTAATACTGTCTTGATTCACATTTTAAATTCGTTATAATTAAACTTTCCACTGGTATCTTTGACTGGTGTAAATCTCATTGATGTTGAGTAATTTTATTTCAGAAAGAATTTTAAAAATATTCATCAGGCAAATTTATTGGCTACAAATTTTACATAGTGACCTTTCACTAAATTCACACATATATTTTAAATGGCCCTCATGGCTTCGTTCTACACATTTCATATGCTTATTTTCAACCAAAGCTACCATACTTTACTTATTCTCACTTAATTACTTGCCAATTTATATCACAGTGACCTTTTTATCACACTATTCTTTCATATATCTTCTTGTATTTATAATCTTTTAATCACATCATTAAATTGCCACATTTTACCTGCGTTACACTTTATCATCTTAATTACAGCATTGCAGCGTTACTATTACCTGCCATTCATTCTCATTAACTGAATCATTGAAGTTATGTGACATCATGTCGTGTCTAGATCTACCATTCTAAGCTATCAGTGTGTTTAAAGAAAGATTTAATTGTCTTATTTAAATGTTTAAATTTAAAAAATTACACAGCATTATTTAAATGTCATTGAATATTTAGTTTAAATGATTATTATTCATCAAACATACCTTATAAATTTACTGATGTTATGGTGTAACTGTAATCAAGTTTATTAACTGTATCTTCTCAATATTTCACTAATTTCATGTTTCATGTCTAAGATTACACACTACTTAATTAGAATTATATCCACTATATCTGAAATAACCAGTTGTTTCTCTAGAAAACGTAAGAAAAATGTTCCAATGTCACCGCCTAATTAATGACTATAGATCCCCTTAAATTATCGCAATAGAATTTGATGATAGTAGTCCAACCACTAAAATCTACTTCACTTAAAATTCTAGCTAGTTAGAATCATGGTGATGTCACCTGTACCTTAGGATTCTTCTTGAAGAAGTATGGAGTTCTTGTAGGACCAATGGCGACTCCCATCGTTCTCGTCATTTGGTCTTGACCCTTCTCCAGGTATCGTGGTCAACTTGCAATAGACTGTGGGCCTCCATGTTCGTCTCCAGGAACGTCATCCGCCTCCTTAATCTCCCATGTCGCGTGTTTCTTAGTGCGCCATCCTACGATGTTGAAATTTCTTCGCAAGGTACGAATAGATGTCGGGTCTGATGACCATCATGTTCAAAATTTCACAAAATTAACCCCCGTCTAATATGACAGTTTATAAGTTTATGGATACAATCGCGCAAACCGCACTTTGACAAACCTTTTGGTTCTCGATCTAGAGCTGTTTCCAAAACGCAAATTTCGTACGTAATATCCCGTGAGATTGCAGTCACAAACGTGGCCGCGGAATACCTGTGTGTCTCGCACATCACAAGTGGTTGGTCTGGCTCGCATACTGTCGCTCGCCACAATGACCTCGTCTCGCCGTAAACAGAGTCTCGATTCAAGCAGCTTACAGATTCGTTGATATCGTTGTATTTCAATGTCCAGACTAGCTCTGACAGCATTTCCTACGATATTGTAACTTCGTGGAAACGTATAGGCGGTTACTGTACACGTATTGTCCGCACTTATGAAACATGAAGCCTCATTGTACTGCGTAAACTGTCTGTTCTATAACCTGTTCTGACAAATTTTATTAATCACTTTGAATACCGTATTATCCATGTTGGCACAGCTATGCGGTCAGTCCTTCGTCACTAGACTGTAGTTGAGTATGACTCATATGCGCTCGCGGAACTGTCTTGACTCGACTGCGTACAGAAAGTGAGTGGCTGAC